>QTSX02006844.1:0-19230 GCA_014839935.2 Entomophthora muscae
TTAAGGTTAGCCAAAAGTAAACCCCTGAATTGTGGTTTAAAAGCACCACGTCAGAAAATTCATTAGGTTAAAAGTGCTGCTGCGCCACCTAATAGATTTGCAAAGCACCAAGGCGCCGCTATCAAATATTTCAGGTGCCGCCTGGGAAAGTTCCTGGGCGCTGCAGTGGCGCCTGGTTCAAGTTTCAAAATGTTTTAATGGGTTTTTAACACAAAAAACCCATTAAATGCAAAAAACAGCTAAATGTAGACAATGATGTCTATGCATTAAGGATTGATCAGCTGGTACCCAGTTGGAACAAGGATAGCTTGGATCAGGAATATATATATTCCACAGGGTTTTGGCACCAGAAGTCCAGAATGCCCTAAGCCAAAGCAATACATTTCCACGGAAAGAATCAGGCAATTCTGTAATGTATTAGGGTACATCCTTATAGGTTAAGAGTGTGAAGATCTTTTTGGTAAAGATCTGGATTGGATGATGCTGTTATGTCCTAAACCATGTGATAGGAATCCAGGTGTGATTCCAGAACCAGAGGGGTTTTCAGCCAAATGTACCCTGATTGATATATAGTGGAAACATGATAATAATTAATAAAAAAATGATACTTATGTGTGACAATAGCTGCTTTCCCCTCAATCTTTTTATGCTTTGTATTCTTGCTTTTAACTGAAATAAGACTTCCATGAAATGAAAGAGATGGTCTGCAGCTAAGACTATGGGAAGCAAAAGACGTGAAAGTGATCACCAGATGGCAACAAGTAAAACACCAAGATTGCTTTCCTGGAATTAAGCTCATCAAAGCTTACATAAAGGATTCCCTGTCAAACTGTAAAAGAGTCAGACTGGGATAATGAAGAAGCAAGCATGAATTTACTGGATCTGTCACAGTGATGTCTTCTTCTAGAGGGGGACTAGAAACTTTAGGTTGTTCAGGTACTTCAGAAACAAAGGGAGAAGGGCCAGAGAATATGCGTGGGAACAGGGTAACCAAGGGGATTGAAGCCCCTGTAGTGAGCACCATATTGTTGTGTTTGGATCCTGGAGACAACATCCAGGAGGACACGGCGGGAAATCTTTATAACAAAAGATTTGAGGCTTGAAGCTAGCCTTGGGTTAGTATTCAGGGCAAAAGTAAGGGCACATACCTTAATTTTCTGGAAAAGAAGATGTGAAAGTCCTTTTGGAAGAAAGGACAGGAAAAACTTGAAGATTATTAAAGCCAACACAAATGTGAATAAATAAGTCTTTATTAGAAGAAATGAATCTACTTAAATAGTAAATAAGGGATAGTGATCACTCATTAGAAAGACAGAGTGGCTGAGGGGGTCACATTGAGATGAGGTCATACCAGGATCATTCATAGACAGGTATGACAATCCAGAATGGGTGGATATTGGACCAGACCCATTTGCAGAAGGCAAGGAATTTCTGAACTCAAAAGCAAAAACAGTCAAATCTTTGCAGCTATCAATATTCAAAGGTCATATCAAAATAGTATTAATGGCGCAATTTCTGACATAAGCTAACCCAGACAGGCACTGTGAAGAAGCTCACCTGCGCCTATAAGGAACTCCAACTTTGTGCACCCTTTGACATTGCCTTTGATATCCCAGCTACACACCTCATGTAATATGACACCCTTAAGTTGCATGTAATGAGACATGTGAACCTGGGCCAAGTGACCAACTACAAAGCCTGTACTGAAAAGCAGAGAAAGCAGAAAAAACATAAAATGCTCTCCATAAGGCACAAACTGGAAGATAAGAGAGACCCAAGGATTCTCACACAGGTGGGCGCTCCACTTGACCACCCCCTGGAAGCAACAGGAATAACACTAATGTGACAGTCCACATGTTGGTGATTTGCAGGTGGGGTTAATGTTGGCCAAGCAAAAGTTTGGTTGTTTGTTGCAGGTAGAGGCCTAGTAGGGAATGATAGCTACTAGAGATGGTAAGGCCTAGCTAGTAGGTGTAAAGACTACTAGAGGCAGATGTTGCCTCCACCCAGCAGAAGATATTAGCTGTTGTGGGCTAGGTTTCTTCACCTAGTAGGGACCTGTGGCTGCAAAAGGGTGAAGAATGAGATAGCTAGCAGGTAATTTTGTCTATTTGAGGTGAAGAAGGTTTTGGACCCCTGGCGGGTAGCAAGGGCTGCCAGTGAGGGGAAGAGCTCTGAGGGCTATACATACCCTGATACGCTTACAGGAGGTCTATGAGCAAGCATCCTACCTAACAGACTGGTAGGGTGTCCTTGTTTATGTCCCCATGGGAGCTTTGGGGGGATCCCAAAGTGAGCATTGGAGGGCATGGATTTGTTCAGAGGTGTCATCAAGGCGGTTTGCTTGAGGAAGCAAGCTGCAGAACTTGGTGTGATCAGGCCTCTAGGAAGTAGAGCTAATTACCCTGCGACTGAAAGCCCAGAATTAATCACCTGGGTGAGTAAAAACAACAACATAGGCTTTAAGGATCTATGGTTGGATGGCCTAAGTGGAATACCACTTGCAAGGGCCCAGTCAAAGGCCAGTTCAATGTAGACTCATGCCTGGGTCTACAGGTTCTGGTAACAGGGACTGAGATAAAGAACCAATGTGGTTCATAGAATCAGCAGAGAAGACTATTGAGAGAAACTGTTTGATCTTAGAGAAGGCTAGTTGAAGGACTGTTGGTTCATATTGAAGTTTGGAACCAAAATGGTTCATTGTGCAGGTGGAACCAAGATGGTTCCTAGTGAGGATAAGTTGGAGGGCTCAGAGATCATGATGCAGGAGTAGCTGGTCATGATAAAGGAGTAGCCAGAGGACTTATAAGCTATTAAAAGACTGGAATGAGCTGTTTTTTTTCTAAGATGGACTGATTGCTGGTTAAGCTGAAGATCTGGAATATGAGCTGGCTGAAGGATCTGAAGATGATGGTGAAGAACTAGTGGTCTGTAGAAATGAGCCAAGATTTTGCTGAATTGATTTGCCAAAGTGGGAAAATGTAGAATTTTTGCCTTGGTTTAGTAGTAAAAATCAAGAAGAAATGTGGATTGAAGTGTGGTTAAGATATCTATTTATTAAATTCCTAGGATAGATGAAGGTATGTTGCTATGAGAGCGGGATACAAAGTTGTTTTGGTGGAATGTTTCCCTTGGATTTTGCAAGATTTGTAAATATATGGGGAAAACATTGAAGAGGCCCAGAAAGAACAGTTTAAATAGTTTCTACTATTTAAATTGGTTCAGGTTGAATGCAGGAAAGACTGGTGTCTGAATAATGGACCAGCTAACGTTTTGGTGCGCAAAGAGTTGTTGCTTTGAGCAGTTTGAGTTGTGGAAATTATTTTCATAGTTGGATCCCGGTGGAACTTCAGAAATGGTCTATTTCTGCGCTCTGCATTCATTGATTGAGTTCTTGCAGGTTCCCTGATGAAAATGATTGGTTGAAAGCCAAAAGCTTAAAATATAAGCAAGGAAATAGTGAATTAATACTTTAAGCTTTTGAGAGAGTAAGTATGTAAGCTTAAGTTATTATAGGAAAAGTGAGCAGCAATGGTTTAAGCTTCTGAAGAAAGCCGTTTTGAAGGCGGAACTGTTGGGAAAAGAACACTATAAAAAGGGGGCAGGCTGGAAAGTTACAGGGTCTTTCCTGATCTTTTCCAGGTCTTTCCGGGTCTTTTTGAAGGTCTTTCCTGGGCCTTTTGAGTTTCTGCCAAGAGGTTTTTGAAAGCCTTTTAATCACCAGCAGGAGCTTAATTGGACTGATACAAGTGGAATACCAAGGCTGCTAAAGATATACATAGAGCTGAAGCCCAAGATAACAGAGCAGGAGCCCAAGAATAAGAATCTGGATCCTAAGCGCGGCACCAGAGTCTAAGTTTAAGGTGCAGAAGTCCAAGACCAAGTCCAAGGAGTCCAAGATATTGTTGGAGGACTCCAAGTATTGTCAAATCCATATTGTTTCCTTGACCCCCTGGGCCATATACCAGAAGGTTTCTAAGGGGATCTTCCTTCTGAGAGTGAATAAAAGCCCATTTCAACTCCTATAAATATTTCTGAGATACATTTTCCCTTACTAGAGAATGAAAATCCCTTCCAGCCAGTCCCTGGCTAGAATCCAGGACACACTTTAGGGACTGGTGGACATGAACCCCACAACCAACCATAAACCCACAAGCTCAAATGGACATGGGAATGGAAACAATGGCCAGTCAAATTGTACTCATTTCTGTATCACTGCCACTCAAGGCAATCAAGATGAGGGAAAAGCCCAGGGAGAGCATTCAGCAAGCCAAGCTCTCCCCAAACAACTCCTGACTTGCCCAATGATGAGTACTGACCCAAGGACTTGGACTAATGTTCAATGATCCAAGTACCCTTGGAGGACCCAGTACTGTACACCATTGCCAGACATCCCAATAAACTGATGTTCTATCCTTTCTGTTTTTGCAGTTACATAGGCTCAGCACTCCTGGACTCGGGCGCAGATCAAACCCTAGTCAACCGTAGCTTTTTAGACAAGTTCAAGCTAGCCACTAATCCTTTTTGGATTAGGAATGTGGTTTTAGCTGATGAACATTGCATCACCGTGAAAAGGGAAACTGCCCCATCCTCTTTCATGCTAGAGAACCTGCATTCCACTATCCAGGGCTTAGTCATTGATTTTCCTAAGTTTGATATTGTACTGGGGCTGGATTGGTTACAAAATAACAATCCTCATGTAGACTGGGAGACCTCAGTGTTGACCATTAAGTATGAAGGTGTCAATCACCAGATCTACCCTGACTCAGTGGACCAACTCCTACGCAACCACGTCTTTGTGCACATCACAGAGACCCTGGTCAAAAAGAAAAACCTGAAGGCAATTGACTGGGACTCCTGCCAGTACAAGATCATACACTTCAAAGATCACCAGGATACCTCCACACCTCATGATTGTTAAATTATGGCCCGTCATCCAGAAATCTTCAAAGAGCTCTACCTGGATTGCCACCAAAAAACCACATCCAACACTCAATCCAACTTAAGGGACTGCACCTAAAGCGCCACCCATCTACTGTCTCACTCCAAAAAAAGACAACACCCTACACGCCTACCTCAGGGAAGTGTTGGAGAAAGGACTTATCTGCCCCTTACAGTCTCCTTTTGGGGCTGCTGTATTCTTTGTGGCCAAGAAGAACAGTATCTTTTGTCTGGTCACAGACTACTGAGCCCTAAACAAAGTTACCATCAAGAATTGTTATCCACTACCACTGATTGATAATCTCTTTGACGCCTTGGGAGGAGCCACAGTCTTCTCCAAGATTAATCTGACTGCAGGCCACAACAAATTTATTTGTATTAAAGAGGAAGGTATCTCCAAAACAGCCTTATGCACTAAATACGGCTCCTACAAATGTGTGGTGCTCAACTTTGGCATGACAAACACCCCTTCCACCTTTGTGACCTTCATGAATGAAGTGTTTGTTCCACACATAGGCAAGCACGCCTTAGTCTATCTAGACATTATTATTGTATATAGCCCCTTAGTAGAGCAGCACCACAAAGACCTAAAGGCAGTCTTTGCTACCCTGGCACAACACAAACTGTTGGCCAAACCCTCCAAGTGCCAGTTCTGCAAGCAATTATCCTTCCTGGGACACATAGTCTCAAAAGACGGCATCAAACCCAACAGTCAAAAGTTTCAGGCCATATGCAAGATGCCACCACCTAAGGATAAGTTGGACTCTGCACCTTCTTGGGGATGGTGGCCTATGTACGCTGCTTCATACCTGACTGTGGCATTTTGACTGCCCCCTTATCTGCCATAACTGGCGCCAAATCCAAGTTTGTGTAGACATCCCAACATGACCTCTGTTTTAGACGCCTCAAGAGAAAGCTCACAACAGCTCCTATTCTGCAATACCCCAAACATGATGGGGAATACCAAATGGAAACCAACGCCTCACACTTCCACTGGGGGAGTACTACAAATCAAAAAAATGATGGTGACTTCCTGTCCGTAGCTTATGAATCACAAAAGTTGACAGATGGCAAGTGTTGATACCCTATCCACAATAAGAAACTGCTGGCCATTTTACACTGTCTAGTCAAATGGTGCTGCTATTTAGAACAACAAGAAGAATTCACAGCATTGACTGACCACAAGTTGCTCAATATTTCAAAACTCAAGCAAATATGTCTTGCTGCCAAGCCTGCTAGATGGAGCTCTTATAGAGATTTAATATGCTCATACAGTACAAACCTGGTCCCAAGCTTGCCATGGCAGACGCCCTCTCACACCTATATGTATGTGCCACAAGAGGGGAAAATGGGTTTGATCCAGACGGGCCTCTATTGGTGCTACAAACAAAAGAAGAGGGTTTCCCCTCTGGTACAACCAACACAACAAAGGAAAAGTCATCAAAAACAAACACCTATTTGATGACGTATACAAGACCCTGCATAGAAAAATGTCCAACAGTACTACCATCCCTTATATCTCCATGCACCAGCAAGTAGACACCATCCTACAATATCACAGAGACCTCAAAAACACCAAGAGTCAAAACCTATAAAATTTCATAAAACACAAGGCCTGGTGGCCAACCCTATATTGTGCTGTTCAAAAAGTCTTAGGCCAATGTGAGGTATGCAAGAAATGTGCCAAAAGCAAAGCCCCTCCAAAGTCAGTACTACCCATTTAAACACAACTACCCTTCAAGGTGTGGGCCCTTGACGTTGTTGGACTCATGCCAGGGAAACACAACAATGAATAATACATCATCACCACCACTGATTTTGCTACAAGGTGGCCAGTAGCTCAAGCAGTAAAGGCTCACACTGGCAATGATGTACAACAATTCATAGTAAGAGAGATAATCAGAAAGTTTGGCAAGCCAGAACTCCTGATAACCAATGGAGGGAAACAATTGACCTCCAAAAACACCAACATATACCTCACTAAAAATGGGTTCAAACATACCATGATAACACCATATCACCCACAGGCCAATGGATGTGCAGAGCGGTTTAATGGCAGCCTTGTGCAAGCCTTAGCCAAACTCACTGCCGGGAGACCTGAAGACTGGTATAAGCAGCTATTGACTGCATTACTTGTGTGCCAAACCTAAATAAACAAAACCACCAGAAAAAGCCCTTTTGAGTTGGTATACTGCACACAGCCAAATATCATTCAAGCATTAACAGGACCCAAACTGGAAATCCCAATTAAAATCCTTGCGCGTTCAGACCCTCAAGTTATAGAGGCAAATAGTGATCAATCAGAAAGAGAAGAAAAGCGTCTACAAAAGACTTTTGTCCCCATCCAAGACAGACATGAAGTTGGGGACAAAGTTTGGGTCATTAACATTGATAAAAGCAAAATAACCCAAGAAAGTAAGACCAGCAATCATTCTTAAGGTAAACAACAATAACACTTACCTTGTGCAAGGACTCAGGAAGCGCAAACAAGACAAAACCCTGTACCATGAAAGCCTGAGACCCTGCAAAGCAAGACAAAAACAACACAAGACTGCCCTGCCCGCCACAGAAAAACAGTTAGTCCAGTATGGTGCCTGGGCTCCTGAAAATCTCCCTGACAACCTAACTCCAGAGGAGGCCAACCTTTAGTTGGGGGTGTCAAAAACAGCAGGCTCAACCTGCCAGCAAGGCTCCAAATGTATGGGTTTGTGACCCCCAATCCAATTAACCGGCCACTTGAAGCCAGACTAGGAAGTCAACTCAAATTTCCAAATCCAACAACATGAACAGATGATGATCCCTTATAATGGATACCTTGTTTTGGCGCTTGACTCATTACCAGGATCAAGCCACCCCTTTCACCATCCAGTCGTGTGATCAACACAATCATATTCCTGTAATCCTTGATTCATAATGACTATATAATCACTATCTCTCAATAAAGATTATTATCTAGTTTCCAAATATTTTCCCCCTTGTAACTCTGATAAAACAGCACAGTTACAACATCAGCATAAAAAATGCTTTAATTTTGACTGTTGACATACTGAAAGTCAACATTAAACTGGAAAAACACTATCTAAATCACTTATAAAGCTTAGTTAATATTTTCTGGAGTTGGTTTTTTAAGGCCTAAATTGATTATTTTTAAATTTAAAAAAAAGATTTGCATATGTAAATTATCAAAACCAAATAATAGGGATTGTAGAGGGAAGTCTAAAGTACAGCCCTGGGTACTTTGGATTGAATTATCATACCATTGTATGTGTGCTTTTTGTTAAGCGGCAGTGTTTTACTAATAAACCAGTGAAGGTGTTGACATGGAGACAATCAGTTTTCTTTTATAATAACTCTCATATTAAATCTTGCTTAAATTATGTCACTTTGTTTGCTTAGCCAAACCCCTTTGTTTCAATTTAGGTGACATGTCAATTTGACACAAAGTCAACATTATAAATGAATATATAAATTCTAGTTTTAGCATATGCGTTTTGGCTTAAGTGGACTTGCAAAAATAAGCTATAGTTTATCCAGTGAGTTTAAAATAACAGTAAATATCTAAATAATACAAATAACACTATGAAAGCAGGCACATTTCTTTGTTCAATGCTTATCTTAATATATATTTAATAAAAACATTGGTATAAAATATAAAAAGTAGGTATTTTTAAATTTTTTTGTATTTTATTAAGAACTTTATGGATTTTATTTGGGGTCAACATCCAGATATTACTTACTGGAGTTGATCTTAATGTAAAAGTACAAAGAAACTTACATTTTCATAGTAAATTATATTGGTTTTTTGCCTTAAAAATAAGCCTTTATTTAAATGATGTCAACATTATGGATGTTCCTATTTATTTTTGAAATTCTGACTTAATAATTTACTATGGAAAATTAGCTTAGTTTTGGAAATTCCCAATTCCGGCGGATAAATACTAAAAAAATGTTGACTTTCTGAATATTGACAAATTGTCAACTCTCAGTAAGTTGACTTGCATAATTAGTTAATTCTGGTGGTTTCTGCAAAAATACTTTGGATTTAACCAAAAATAGCTTGGGTGTAGACAAAATTAAGGTAATAAATTTATATTAATTTACAATAGATTTATTTATTTTTAATTTAGTTTACATCTGAGTTATTTTTGCTTAACTTCCAAGTATTTTTGCTTGTTTTCATAGCTTTTAAACTACTTTATATAAGGGTTTCATGAATTGTTGTAGTATGCCTTTGTGCCTATATTATTAAAAAAGTAGTATAATCTTTTTATTTAATATTTTATTTTTACCTTCTTCTATATCTTCACCTATTGTACCCTTGACAGAGACTGCTTCACATGACTTCTCATTTGATGGTTGCTGGTCTTCTTCTGTTAGTTTCTATTTATTTTTATTTTTTAGTTGCTCAAACATCTCAGGATCCTTTATCCACACCTCTGCTGTCCCCAACCCCTGTGGCTTGACTTTAGGTCTCTGATAACATCTTTCTGAACATTTAAAGTCCAGCTACAAGTTTGTTTATTGTATTTGGTATCTTGTTTATTAACACCTTTGCTGTAATTTTTTTTAGTTTGTCACCTTCTAGCACCACCTCCTTGAGCTTGTCCTTCACCGTTTAATTAACTTCCTTAATTTTGGCCACTGCCTTGTCCAACTAATTGATCAGTGCATCCAATTCTGCCATATTTTCCTTGTGCTTATCCAAACCTCTTATATACCAATAAAAACCCATTAATAAAAATACATATATGCTTTTGAATTTCATAATATTTAAAAAATATCTAATTAAACATAACTTTGAACTTTTTTATTAGCTTTAAGTACATAATACTGAATCAATATTAATATATATTTTTGTTTGTAATATTAATCCACTCCAGATATTCTAACTGACATGCTTTGTCCCAGTACAACACAATTTGTTCTTTATTTAGTATACTAATTATGTTTTTAAACACAAATTTGTTAAAAAACCTTTACACTTTCAGGGGTTATATTAATATTCCATATAATTTTTTGTATCTATCAATCAAATCTGGATTATTCCAAGTGACATGTTTTTTCTAAGTACAGCATAATTTTTCTTTTCCTGGTATAGTAATTGTGTGTTGAACACAAATTTATTATACACAATATAAACTTTCAGGGGTTATATATAAAAAATTATTTCAGAGTGTATATGTGGTGAAATGATTATTTTATTATACTATTTTAGTATATATTTACAATAGAAATTAATATATTTAATAACTATTAAGCAGATGAATTTAACTTGTGACATTATTAAAAGCAATCATCACTGTAGAAAAATGTAAAATTATATTATCACAATAAAAATACATACTATTTAAACCAAGATATATTATATAACTAAAAATTGTTTGGGGGCAAGGTTTATTTGGCAAAATGTGGGAGTGGAGGGGCAAAGTAGTTGGCAGACTGGGTTGTGGGGGGAGAACTTGATTAGCTGGGGGGTGAGTTCCAGTCAACTGGGAGGATTGGGTAGGGGCTGTGACAGCTGGAGGTCTTATAGGCGCATTGTTGCCTTGATTGACTTGAATAAATTGATGGTAAATGACATCATACTTGGACCCCAGGAGAGCACTGATTGGCTTGTTTATCAGGGAAAAGCAAGGGGGTAGCTGAGGATCATTTGGTGATTGGCTGCTGCTGTGAGCATTCAGGGCCAACTTGGTGAATATGTCAGTGACCTTCTGAAAAGGGGAAAGCACTGTATAGTTGTGGGCTGCACTAACCACTTGGTTGAAGGTTTTGGGGTTGTGTTTGAATTTTGTCCCCAGTGTTGAAGAACAACATGTCTCCCAGGTGTAAATTAGAATGAACACATGGAAAATTAAGATGTTGTGAACACCTGCTTGGATCTTCTTGGAAGCCACTTCAGCGTACTCCATTTGGTGGCTCAGGAATTTTTGGAATTTGGAATTGGCCAAGCTCCAAGTGGAAAGCAGGTTGGATAGGAAATCCCTGTACCAGTAACCATTGATGTAATTTGATGTGGTTTAGTAAAATACTGTCCCTTTTGGGGAAGCTGGTAGACATGTACTAACTATAGTGCCCTCTTTTTCCTTTTTTATCCTTGGAGATGTTATTTTTCTCCAAAGTCCCATAATCCTGGGCTTAAAATGAATAGTTTATAATTAATATATATAAGTGAGTCTCCCTGTCTGTATGTAATTTCACCTTGAGTGGGCTCAAGCCACAAGGGATTTGACTGAATTGCACTGTAAATATTAATCAAATTTAAAGTTAATGCCCAAGCTAAAAACTTGATTTGACCCATGCTTACATTTAATCCCTTACATATATTGTTAAAATTACACAGGTTGAATTTAGTTGAGTGTGGTTTAAATTATATGAGACTAAAATATAAGCCACTCAAACTACTATAAATTTGCATTTATTCATTTGATATTTAATAAAAGTGGCTAACCTCATTCAACCATATTGTCAATACAACAGGGTTGGCTCCCAGCAAGGTTCCAGCTAAACAGTTTTGAGACCCACAATACAACTTACCAGCAATAAAAAGCCAAATGTGGAAGGCAATTTGTATTTCCAGAAATAGCAACATGAGCAAATAATTATCCCATACTGTGGAGGGCTCAATTTAGTGTTTGAATCATTACCAGGATCAAGCCACTCCCTTGCCATCCAACTGACTGATCAAGTCAATCATGTTTCTGATATCCACAATTCACATCAACTATATAATAACTATCTCTCAACAAAGAACATTATCTAGTTTCTAATCATTTTCCCCTTGTAACTCTGCTAAAACAGAAACTTTACAATAGTACAACAGTGGCTTAGATACAAATATTACTCAACTACAGGATGTATGTGTTAAAATTGGAAGAGAAGATGTAGATTTTTAGTATATACTTTAATATGATTGGATGTTTAAAACTTTTATGAGGATTGAATTCATGATGAAAAGAGAACTTGGTCACTTTAAAGCAATGATTCAAATTAAAAATATATATATTCTTTTTAAAAATTCAATTTTAAAAAGTGCTGATTGGCTTGGACGTTTTAGAGCATATTTATTCCAAAGTAAAGTAATGGAACACTCCACTTTGGTGCATCACCTGATCTAAGTGGCTGTATATTGTTTCTTAGAAAGCCTTGCTTGCTGCAGCTTCATCAAAAAAGAATATTAGTGGAGTAAACTGGCTATGAAAAATTATGATTCAATATAATAATTACCATGAAATTTAGAGGGCGTAGATCAATTTTTAAAATGATTCTTATCAAAATGGTACCAAACATGATAGCTCTAGCTTCTTTAGATGCTGATATACATAGTTAAGTGCTGGAATCGGGTTCACATCATAATCAAAGGCTCAGACTTGATTTTATATTATCTAAATTTACTTTTAATTCATACTAAAAAACTAAAATCAATGTGTATTAGTGAATAAAAAGACAATTTTGATGTCCAATAGCTTATTTTAAAGCTTCAGATCAGCTCTATTTTTTAAAAAAAAGAGATAATCAAGTGTTAAACTTTCAAAAAAAATCTTTGCTAAACTTAATAGTGATACTCCACTTAATTAGATTTTCATTTGTTTTTTTAATTGTAATTGGGAAATACAATTTTTATTTTAAATTTAAATAATTAAATTGAAATAAATTTTTTTAAACAATTAAATAATATTTAATTAAACATGTGTTAAGTAATCCAAGCCTAAAATATTTTAAAATATATTCAGTTAATTTTTTAAATTCAATTTTAATTCTATCCTTGGACAGGGCAACCACCTGGTAGAAAATATGGGTTTACCAAGGGTTGTATGAACATCTCCTAATTGGAACCAGAAGATTTTAGCCTCTCTGGTGGCTGGTGGGCAACAGTGGCAAATCAACTGTAGGGATACAAAAGTAAGAATTCAAAAGTGAGAATCTAAAAGTGGCCAAGTTGACAATTTTGAAATTTTAAAATTAGATTAAAACAACTTATCTGAAATTAAAATTTACCATGGCCATATAAAATACTTTTATTCATTATTTCAACTAAAAAAGTCAAGAAAAAGTAGTTCCTTTATTATAAAAAAATCATTTAAAAGTTTAAAAATTGTTGACTTGGCCATCTTTAGATTCTCAATTTTGAATTCTCACTTTTGCATCCCTACAGACAATTTTGCCACTGTTGATGACTAGTGTTCTCCTGCTGTCTGTCATAATTACACGCTTTACATTGCTTTTGGATGTAGATAGATTAAAGAGGTTAGTAAATTTCATTTCAATGAGGGATTATTGCTATTTTCTAATAGTGCTGTTACTTGATATCTGCAAAAACAGACAAATAATTGAAGAGTTGATTTTCATTTTAGTGGCAAACACAATAGGATTTCTGGAGGGTACTTGGATCATGGAGATTGAATCCACAACTTGGACACTGTAAAAATCTGTAATCTGGGGAAGAGAGGCTTGCCTAAGCAATTTTTTGAATTTTCCTCATAATGTGTGGTTTCAGTGCTTGTCTGGATTTCCTGAGTGTTGCTGCTTCTGTTACAAGGGTTAGGATTTTTGGCTTTATTGACTTGTTTATTAGGTTATGTGTCTTTCATAGTTAATGGGTCTCATTTTTTTATGTCATGTATAGGTTGCTAGTTTTTTGAGCAGCTAATTTTAATTCCAAGAATACCTTTAGAGGTTATTTAATTAGCACATATTAAAATGACGTCTAATGTGTGTTGGCAGGTCATTGTAAAAGTCCAGACATGGACCAGGTCTATCAAAGCCAATTATGTTGGGGAATCAGTTGTTAATGTTCTCATGTGCTGTAATATATTCTTTGATTGTTCCTTTCACCCTAAAGGCTCTGAATCCTATCATTATCATTACATCAAAGCTTTGGTGGTAATTTTTAGGGAGGCTTTGTTAACTCTTTCCAGCCCTTTTCTGATTGTTTTTTTTTATAAAAACCAGTTGATCACAATTTGAGAGGCTGCCCCTGTTACTTTTAGGGCAATTTTTCTTGCCCAGAGTCTATGGGGGTAACCAACCTGTAAAATTTTTTTTGGTTGCTTTGAATCCAGATTTCGGTATTTACTTGGTGCTGTCCTGAAAATTAACCAGTTTCTGCTGCCTAAAAACACTTAAATACAAAAAATAGGAAATGTGGGGTTTTTAGGGTTGAGGGCAGGTTTAGGACTTCTTGGGTGTGATGAAATTGTACTGTTTTCTGAGTAAAGGGATGCTGTTGATTACAGTGTGTCAAGATTTTGGGGTCTTGAGGGATTACTTTTATTAAGTGACATTGTATTATATGTGTTGATAGGGGACTGTATGGCAACAGTCTATAGCTACTAATTGGATCTTGGGATATGGCTACAGCTTGGTGGAGTCCTAAGGCCGTAGGAGAAGAAACACGGTTCTGCAGATAGACAGCGGCGCGCTCTATCTGGATACAACTGACTACTAGGTGTTGGCTAGTAGTGATACTATACTTAGAGATCTTCAATCTCTAAGCCAAGGGTGATATTTTTTCTGCTCAATCTCTAGTTAGGAGAGCACTTTATATAGGGTGGATAGGCCCTCTTGCCAGATAGTTATCTGACGCATCTAACTCTTACTAGTCAGTCTATCTGTTCCCCAGACTGCTAGTTTCAGCCCCCAGAGCTAGGCAGCCATGCCGGTTTGGCATGGGACTTCAATAGATTACCGGGCCTCAGCCTACTTCACCAGCGTGTTGGCAGCATCTTGTTTACAGTTTATGCATGTGCAAGTTTAGTTACCCTGTCTATTGGGTTTTTGCATCATGCATTATTCTTCTGAACAACCTTCTATATCAGTAGTACGATTCAAGGTATTTGGAGGTGCAAATGCTTGGCCTAAACCAACTTGCATTAATATTCTTGAGTATTTTGTCTTATTGGCTATTAAATGTTCTGTGGTTGTGGCCCAGGGATCAAGTTTGTTTGTTCAGGTTGAGTCCAAATGGCAGACCATTATCAGATTAGAATCAATCCTTGGGGTAATCATCAGTGTATTAATTGGCCAAATCCAAGGGATAGGATAAGTTGATGCTTCTACAATCAAGTCAGCTAAATGGCAATTGGCTGTCTAACCAATCAATAAAGGGGAATACTGGTCAATTTATTACATTATCCCAGAGGCTTGACACAGTGTATCCTGTGGGGTTGTCCTGGCCTTTTTTATATCTTTGCCAGCCAGTAGGGATGGTCATTTTTTTGATATTTTTCTTTATATGAAAGTTTTTTTTTAATTGTGTAGGTATGGATAACCTACTTGTGATGCCACTGTGTGTATAAACTTTTTCAAAGTAAATAAAACAAGTTAAAGGGGAAAATTAAGAAGATAATGATACTATATTTGATATGATATAGTTGAAGTATAGTATAATATGGACCCATTTAAAAAAGATTTATGTCTTGTCTTTCACTGGCTTATCCAAGTAATATTCAATTTTTTAATTGAATTTTTGATCCCTATAAAGCATTAGCATCTGATAAAAGTGCTACTAATTAACTGTTTATTGAGGTGTTTCTTGGTAAATATGTTTTCCAGAGAGACTGATTTTGGTTGCTGGAACACTAACAAGCTACTTTCCATGAAAATAATAGTCAAATTTTACAGGGCTAACATTTTTTATAGGTGGTGGCAGAAATACTAGACTTAGTTGTGCTACTTAAATTGAATTAATCTCCCTTGTGATTGATCAAATGTAAATTAATGATTTTTTTTGTCAAAAATTATTATCATCACTGGATTCTGTAGTGGCTTGCCTTAAAAAGACTTAAATTGTGGGATAGGTGCTAACCACAGATCCACCTATGATATTGGAGCCAAAACGACTGCTATACAAAATTTTATCATCTTATTATCCAACTATTTTGAATAAATTTCTTTATTTTTACACAAATAACCTGCTACAATAATTATTTACAAGGAACCTTAAAATTTTATAGTTGGATAATTTTTTATTAACAGTAGGATATTTCTAAATAATGTTAGTATAAGAACTATTACAAAAATTGACAACATAAAGACTTTGATTTTGTATGTTGTAATACAATCAAATTAGGTTTCATTTTGGTTTTTATTAAGAGAAATATTAACTTGTGTTGATGTTGCACTTTTAATGTGATTTTTTAGGATTACAGCTTTAGAATCAAAAGTATAATGTCACTCAAACTTACACACCCATAAATTATCTAAATATATTGCAAATTTCTGTTCAATTTTGTTGTTTTTGGTCAATTACAGAAATTGACACTGCTTTCAAGTACACTGGAGCTGCTTTTAGTAAGCTAGAAACCATTTTTGATTCTTGTTTTGTAGCTTAACTTCAGCCTGGAAGAGGCATTGGGTTATACGGAAAGGGGTTTCCAGCTGAATTTGTTACAGGAAAAAATGTTTTAATTATATTTGGTATATTATCTGAAGTTCAATGCCATTTTTCTTCTTAAAATCTTTTAATAATTGTAATAGGAACTATAAAGATTTTAAACTCAAAGAAGTGATGGATTTGGCTTTGGTGGTTCCTTTGAAACAGAGGGTTAGATATAGCTCTTGCTTAGTGAGCTTTCCTTGGTTTAGGAGAGCAGGTTTTCCTTTTCAAAGTTTTGCGAGCTGTAAATCACATTGTTGGAACTCTTTTCTTGGGGCGTTTATAGGCATTTGGCTTCTTGGCGTTCCCATTATTTGCGTCTTCCTTTCTCTTGGCTGGATCGTTTGTCAGGGAGTGAGCAGTTGGGTGGCTTCAACTCTTCGAGAAGGTGATACTTGATTGAATTAGACTAGGGGTTTGGAATGTCATAAAACAATTAGTAGTTGACCAAACATAAAAGAGAATAACAGATATAGTATTGATTTGATAAAAGCTTCTTCGGGCTATTAGGGATTAAACATCCAAGATCCACAGCAGAACTGAAGTTATGATGGGTTTCATAAATTAGATTGTATTGGTTTCTCGATATTGTAATCCACAAGCTTGTAACCAGAAAAATTACCAGGGCACCGCTTGCTCTTCATTACAATCCAGGAAAGTGATTGCCAAAACAATGTACCAGCATGGATTACTATGCCTCATAAATTATATGTGGTAATCCAAAAATGGCAACATAATGAATCAATTGAGTGGATGCAATAATACCTGAGGCTACAGATACCAGGTTAAGCTAAGCTCGGTGTAAAGGTACAGGCTTAATGTATATAGCCGTTAATTTCACTTTAATGTCATCTCATTTAACTTCGAAGCAAATTTAACAGCTACTTTAGCCACAATTTAGGAGGTTCTAGTTGAAATTTTAAAGAAAACCAAAATGCACAGAACCCAGTCTCAATTAATTGTCAAATCATAGATTGAAAACTAATCCAGCCTCAAATTTATTGCATCAATCAAAATGCATAGACGAGCTGCCATTTAAGGATGAATGAAAAAATATCTCAGACGTCATTGGTTGATCAAACTTTTAAGATCATATCAAATAGTTGGTACTCATGTGGCCTAGACTTGATGACCTGGGCCAAATTATGAGGTCATATGTTGAGCCCGTCTGTAGAAAAGATGAATTTGTTGATATAACCCTATTATTATACATCTTTTTCATAGTTATGATTTGCAAATTAACATACATCTTAAATCTAATTTTACTTTCACATATTTTCTTTATGTAAAGTCTGTTTTGTAAAATATGCTATAGCATGTGGTTAATTAAAATAGTGGTTTTACTTCATGAAATTTATGAATAAGTCAGAATTTTCCTTTTATATTAAAACAATTGTGATATCATTTAACATGAATTACTGCTCACCCATTTATGCAAATGTACACTGCGCATATTTTGCGAGGCCAGATCAGTTAATATATTTTACTATCACACTAATTTAAATGTTTAATTTAAATATCAGTAACTGGTGGGGTTTTCCTATTTAACATTGAAGGTACTTGGATGAATCCGTATAATTATGCATAAGATGCTTGATTGGCTAGAATAAGGCGTAGTAGCATCTACGCGATTTGGGTTCTGCAGGAAAACGCTAGTTTTAAACAACACAAATAGCTTTGCATCTACTTGCATTTTACAAACATGCATGTACGTACAGCCCCAGCTTGGAAATAGAAAGGACATGATTTTAATAAACGCTAGGCACTCATCCACCATGCGCTTACATATCTTTGCATGACTTTTTGAAGTCAATCGGGTTTTTTACTTGTTGTTGAAGTATTTAAACCAAAGAAAGAGTAAGTAGTGGATATGCGCTCTACTCTTTTTACTTCCATTCTTGTTCTTGCTTCCAGCCTTGATCTGGCGGTTGGCGCCCCCATCCGAAAAAGAAAAATCCCTGTTAACCAAAAAAAAACCAACATCCCCCCTCCACGCCAATCGACATCCACCAAGAAAGATACCCTAAATCCCCTTGCTGGAAAAAAAAGAAAACACAAATAATCCAGTGCTGATAGAAAATAAAGAAGCGGGAAGCAAGGCCGCCAAGATTGGGCAGAGTGATGTCGGTCTAGGCAGTCCTAAACATCAACCTGAACCCCCCAAGAAATATATCCTTGAGCCTCTGCCTTCCAGTGGAGGCACCAAGGTTAAGACAACTAATCCAGTCCTGACCGAAAACAAGGAAGTGGGAAGCAAGGCCACCAATGTTGGGCAGAGTAATCTCGGCCTTGGCAACATTGTGCTAGGAGAGAGCATTGGTAGCAGTATGGACTATCTCTTACCTCAGCTACTTGACAATCCAAGCCAAGAGCAATCTGAGCAACCTGAATCAACTGATCAAGATTATGACCACCAATCAAAACATGTAGTAGCCGAATCTGATGCCACCCCCACAGATATCGGTTCTGATACCGAATCAACCCAGAAAAACATTGAAGAGACAGGTGAATCTGCTCCAGAAGCTAAGCTTTAAGAGGAACTCCAAACATCTGATTCTTAAGCAACAGACAAGTAACCTTGCCATTTTTATATGACATTGCTTTATCATTTATATATGAAGTCATTAAAGCTTATACACATTATCCAATTTATTTTTCTGTTATGTAACCTTTTTAAGGTAACAGTCAGGATCTAAGCTGTTGGCATGTTGACTTTCTGTATGTTGACTGTCAAAATTAATTTTATATCCAGTTTGACACATAAGAAAAGTCTAGATTGAGTCTATTCTCATACAGCCTACTAGGCATCAAAACTTTTTTAACAAGCAGAAACCTGTTTCCTGAACATTTTAATTAATAAAAGTTAAGCTTAAAATACTTTTTAGGTAATATAATTGGTAGGACTTGCCATT
>QTSX02006845.1:0-19112 GCA_014839935.2 Entomophthora muscae
TTCCACAGTTGGGATGAGAGACTGGGCCAGTATGTTGGGAGTTTGGGAAGGACATGTCAGGACAAATCTCTCATCAAAAGCGTGAGTGTCAGGGATCCAGTCTTGGGCGGCTGGCCTGTTGTTTTCAGGGGTAACTTGGGCCAGGTTTTTTGCAGGCAATGTCCACCACAAGAGGGGAGCTAACTTTAAAAGGTATGAGGCAGACTTCCTTGCCCAAGACCATGGGCCAGCAGCCGGGATTATAGTGTCAATCACCCCTGTGAGGGTGATGTACACAATCCCAAACAGCTTGCCAGTATGGTTGGTTGGGAGGTCAGGTGCAAAAGCAGGCATGGGTTTTGGTGTTATGGGCAGCTCCATGGATAGATTGTAAGCAGGGAGATAATTGAATTTTCCTCTGAGCAACTTGGGTGTTGAAAATATCCACAGGCCTTGTTGGTTGTATCTAACAGTGGATTGTATGTGGGCCAGGGAATTGAGTTTGAGTATCTTTTCTGGGGTGTATTCCTTGTATTAAGACTTCAGAGGGTAATCGGTAAAGTGGACGGGTCCAAAGGGTATACCAGGAGGACGGAAAACAGCAGGCAGTGGGGCAGGCAGGCCAGGAGATCTCAAACTAAATTGGTAGACAGCAAATACAAAATAAGGCAATAGCTGTATGAGCCAAATTAACATAACCTTTATTCAAAAATGGTGATTAAGTTTGGAGCATGGGGTCCTTGGGTCTATATATGTACCCCCTCTCCAAACTTAACACTTTCCATGGGGGGTTCATTAGGGCATCGGAAAGGCCAGGGCCAGGGGAATCGGGTGCTTGGGTCAAAAGGCAGAAAAATGGCACTTGGCCTGGGAGTTCTTTCATTGGTCAGGAATCTTCATTTGGCTGCCTGATTATCTTGTTTTAGTGTCAAGGTCATGGGACTGGGTTGCAGGCCCATGCCTCTTTCCTGGGTTGGCTCTTGATTAGTTGCTGGTGTAGACTTTGAGTTTATGCTAATAGTTGCCAAATCAGTATCTTCAAAAGGCATGGTGATTAATCCTCCATTTGGTGCAATAATTTCTTTGGTTTGTCTCCTTTTACCGCATGGGTCAATACACTTGGTATCAGCTTGTGGGGGCTTGATCCCAGAAAAACGCAGGTGGGTGGTACCACGGTCCACAGGCCTGGCGGCCCAAAGGAATCCAGGTTCAGGGTTTGATCCCTGCTCCCGGGCCCGGGTTTTTAGGGAGGAAGAATTGTCAATCCTGACAGTGGGCCAAATCCTCCAAAACGTTCAAGCGTTTGGCAGGATTCTGGGATAATTTATTGGTCTTTTGGGGGGATGAACCTGTTCAAGGCTAAAGAGAGATGTAAATTTACATATAGGCTCTTTTGTTTCCTCTCATGAATAAAGTGTAAGAGTGTATTATTGACCTAATGTCTAAAAAAGCACATTTGTTAGGGTTTGTCATCCAAAAAGCTTTTTCACATAGAAGGAATAGAAATTTGATCATTTCAATGTCAAACTGTTACAGAACACTTCAAATCTGTTGCGATGGAAGAAAAACCCAAGTCAAGAGAGCTTGGAAGTTGTGCACAAGGCAATATTCTGAGGGTTGACTTCTACTGTTAATTTATATAAACAGTTGGTTTTTATTTATAATCTATGTGTATAATGTGCGCTCTAAACTTAGTCTTTTTGTATATAATAAACACCTCTGAAAAGTACAGTATATAAAGGGGTTCTTTATTATCCTAGTGATGTGGCAAAGATTTACCCCTTCAGTTTATGTCGGGTTATGTACTGAAACAACTGCTAGTCAGGAAAAAAAGGAGCGTTGGCCTAATGGATAAGGCATCAGACTTCGGATCTGAGGATTGTGGGTTCGAATCCCATACGCTTCGATATTATTTAAATTTTTTAGGAAATTTGAGTGAATTGATGGAACTTGGTGATCTTTTGTAACTCTTGTTTGGGTCGGCCAGTAGATTTCTAGAAATAAAACGTGTAGTTTTAAGATATAATAAACTGGTGTATATTTTAGGCTGGTGTATATTTTAGGCTGGTTTATAGTAACAGTTAGTTAGGTCGGGGTTAACTATGACAGGGTTAGTTTATTAGTCACTTGTAGGGTGGTATTAAAAGAACCGGTGGGGGTGCCACCTGTTGCGATGGAAGTACTCTTGGTTCGGGTTCTCTTGTACGGTATAGCAGTTAGGGTCGTGGTATGGATCGCACGATGGCTGTAGATAGGGTTGTTGGAAGGGTTGCTGTTGTGTTGGCTGATAAGTAGGCTGATACTGAACGGGCTGTTGTGCATATTGCTGATACTGCTGGGGGGATTGAAGTGACTGCTGCATAGGCTGTGGTACTTGTTGTATGGGCTGCAAAGGTTGTTGTGCAGTTTGAGTTGCTTGGAATGTGGGTTGTATAGGCTGCTGGGGGAATTGTTGTAGCTGTGTAGTCTGCTGAGGTAACAGTTGTGGCTGCTGTAGAGGCTGCTGTGGGGTTTGTAAGGGCTGCTGAAGGGATTGTGATAGTTGCTGAGGGAATTGTACTTGCTGCTGTTGAGGCTGGGATGTTTGTTGTGTAGGCAGTTGATATGCCTGTGTTGGTTGTCCTGATGGGTCGCGTGGGGTGGAGCAAGTGGGGTCACGGTAGGGATCACATGGAGGCTGGTTATTAGCTTGTACAGCAGCTCCATAAGGTTCACGTGTAGTATAGCAGTTTGGATCTATAAGAGGATCGCATTTCGGGCGATACAACTGAGTAGTGACGGGGGTTTCGATGGATTGTACAATTGGTTGGAAAATAGAAGCTTGGTCGGGTTGTGCAATAGGCTTATTGGCAGAAGCACAGCTAGGATCGCGGGAGGAATCACACGGAGGAAGTAGTTTGTACGCATCATTGGGTCGAGGTTCCCCCGCGTTTCCGTTACTAGCAGCAGGGCTCCTACCTCCCTCTTGTCTTGGGGGTTTGTTTTGATTGGAAGCACGAGTACAGTTGGGAACGGATGAATCACACATCTGGGTTTCTTCGTAACCTTCGTCCTCGTCAAGAATGATGACTGCCTTGTTCCCAGGGGTGATCAAGTCGTTCGTGTCTGGCGAATCCTTGGAGTTATTTCCTTTCAATCCCCCATGCTGGTCCATCCTTCTACCCTGGCCAAGCATGCGACCGCTTACTAAAGATGCTGCAAGAGCGATGACCACAAACTTCATTTAATAATAGCTTTAGACTACGCTTCACATTTATACTTCAATGCCAAGTGATCATCCTTTAATCTCCAAACTTACTTTAGCATTTATATTCCTGCATCGAAAGGGGATCAGATGTCTCCTTTTTAATTTAAAGCTTCCAAATCCGCCCAAAGATGATTCCTCATTGCCGATTATAACTTGCGAAGATAGCTGGCGTATTTAGACTCAAGTGATATCCACATCCGAAGATGGCCACACGAGATAGCTGACAATCCAGCCATGTTTCGAGCTGAAAATCGCTCATGCATGCTTGTCAAACCAGATTGGGGTACAAAAATCCACAGTGAAATTATTTACATAAGATTTTAATCACTACTTGTCTTCGTTATCCACCCAAGACTTTAATGAATTTGATATCATCTAATCACTTCTTAAATATATACTTCTTATAGACTATAGCTACTCCAAGCCAAGATCGGAAATATCCCAGCAACTGTGTGGCTACAAAGTCACAAAGTAGTTTTTGGAACAAATCACAAAATGATTAAAATATATTTATTCTGTGACGTTTACTGGAGTGGATAGTGCAACAATGTGAGATAAAAAATATGGCACATCAAATTTGCATTGCTTTGATTTTGGAACAATACAGCTGTTCTGGATTTAAAATTATCACGCTAGAACAAAGATTATCCATGCCTAAACCAGCTGTACCAGGGGCAACTGCGATGAATTCAACTCCCTGGTAGCTGACTATTACGTAAAGTGAGATGTCACTTTTCAACTAGCCATAACTAAAGTACTGTTTGGCTTCAATATTGAAAAATAGTTATAAGCCTATAGTGTACCAAAGAGCCCAAATATACAATAAATATAAACCTTGTATAATAATAATAGATATAAATATATAAAGCTATTAATTTTACAATAAAATTTTCATCATTATAAATGTATTTTAATCACTATAGAATACAAAGCCCAGCGATATAAAATACAACTGATACCATGTAAACCAATCATTTTTATTTAGTATACTTCATATAGCAATAACTAAAAAAACCCTATCTGTTACTAGAAAAATGGTAAAATACATGCTATTTCCATACACCTGTATATTGTAAACTTATTAAGTGCCTATGCAAAGTTCTAGAGCGTTATCACAGATGAAGGATCAAAAATAACCTCAACAATAAAAATACAGATGTCGGTTTATTCTTCAGGCCTTTAAGCCTTCTTTATATCAGCCCCTTCAAGCAGGGCAGCTGCAGCAGGTTAAAGACACTGCTTAATATCTGAAGCCCTGTAATCCACCTTAGTGGCACCCTGGATGGCCTTGGTAAACAAGGCTAATTTATGAAAGGCTTTGTGAGGGCACCTGGTTACCAAGGCTTTAAATCTTTGGGATGGCCTTCCTCTGGCCATACTGAAGCTTAATGAATAACTCAATTTACCTGTAGTGAACCCTAAAGTTGTCCTTGAGATGCTTATGATAGGCCTCTAGTACATAAACTGTCTTAATTTCTCCATTAGTGGCAACTTGATGCATGTTCTGAGAGGCCTTGGCCCTGGCCTTTCTGCACCACTTGGTGACATCCTTGCCAATAAACTGGATCTCAAATTACTACACAAAGGACTCAAACTCCTTGTGCTAGGCTATTTTGGGACCCCAGGAGAGAAGCTTAAATCCCCGTACACTATTCTCTTAACTTTTTAAAGCCAGGGTGCTGAGTTGTGCAAGCACAAGTTTCCAGGTAACCCTGTAGCTCAACCTATTAGCTAAGCATTGGTCAACACATTCAAAGAAATAGCTTGATTAAGACAAAAGTAGCACCCCTACACCTTTTAATGTCAGGTATATACTCCTTAAAAGTATATAGAAAACAATAACAATGATTTATTTGATAAGAGGATGTGATATCCTATGGTATCATGAGAAGCCACATGCTGTCCATGTGCGTTATGTCTGTCATGAGGCTTGTCTAGCCAATGTTTTTCTTAGGATTTGAGCTGGTCAATCTCATACAGCATGATGATGCTGCAGAAGTACCACAACTTTTATGTAGTCAGTTTGATGCTTGAGGAAATGATTTCTCAAGAGGAAGCAACCATAGATGTTGCAGCGTTGCCCCTGGGGTACCAGAAAGGGGAGCTTTTGGAACCCTTTTAAGATTATCTGGGAGTCCTGCCTGATATTGATCCAATTTGATGTCAGAGATAGGTAATCCAGAATTTAGTTAGGAATGCCTTGCCTTTCACAAGCAAAACTGATCATGGCACATAAGCTTTAACACTGTGTGGGCACCAATCTTTTTTATGGGGTATGTACTGCTAGGTCAGGTCTTCATAAAAGTATCCAGTCCTCTCAGCCCTGGCTCCAACCTGGGCAGGCTGTGATTTAGAAGCCAAATATTGTCTTCTCTTAAAATTTTCTTCTTGGAGTGGTATAGGTTTTCTTTTGACTTACTGGTTTTTTGTTTTCATGCTCTTGTCTGGCCTATTGTACCTTGAAATCATTGCCTTTGGGCACTTTTTTAGGTAGAGGTAGCCATGGTACCAGAGTGATACTAAAAATGGAAGGTTTGTGCCCATAAACAAGTTAATATATGCCTTTACCAACATTAAAATCTATGGGGGTGCAGAAAACCATGAGTGTTGTTGTAACATATTGGCCTAGAAGAGAGGGTTGTTGGTGGACAGCTTTCTTAATACTTCTACCAACAAACCATAAGGACTTCTGACCCTGCCATTTGCCTGAGAGTGATATGAAACACTTCCCATGCACCTGATTTAATTATTGGCAAGGTAAGCACTGTTGCTGTTAGAAATGAGTTATGTTTCTCTTTCTGTGATCAGGAGGTCTGGTTTCCCAAACCTGGAAATTATTTCCTTGCCTATGGGCTTTCTCACAGTGTTTTCTCTATGCTCTTTAGTAGCTTGGGCTTCAGGCCATCTTATTGCATATTAAACGGCAGGGATGATATGTTTTTCTTTGCTTTTGTTGTCTCCTGGTGCCGCAGATCCCAAATGAATTAGACAATAAGAAGTCCACTTAAGGGTTAAGACAATAGAGCACTTGCACAATCTCCCAACTGTTCTTTTGCGCTGTTAATTCATGTGCTTTAAACCCTTTTAAAATGCCTTAAAGATGGGTAGTCAATTTGGGTTTGCATCATAAATAGGATACAGGCTTCACATGCTGTAGCTAAAAATAATCCATTGTAACTATTTTCACTTGCCTCCATAAGGCAAGGCACATGAAACCAGTTGTTTCTGCAAGAAGGCACTTTTAGTATACCACTTCCATATCATCCTTTTGGCAAGTCCTTTTGCTGGTGCCTCTTCCCTCTGGTGGCAACTCCCATGCCCCATACTTTATATTACCTCAATGTCTAATAAAGAAACTAGCCTTTTCTTTATAATCTTATATCATGCTGTCCTATCAAAGACTGCAACTATATCCCAGCAGGTATAGCGTTGAGATCTAAGAGAAAATGAATAACTGTTTGTAGAAACTAGCACCCTAGACTGCTGCTTTTACAACATCTGGCATAGGTCTCATCATGCCCATTGTTAATACCTTGAATGGTTGGGTTATAGAGACTAGCATCATGGAATTAGGGTACCTGTCAGGAAGCTAGGCATAGGTAGAGGCATTGGTTGGCTTGAGACAGAGTACAGTCAGGCCAGTGGGTAATACCCATCATAGGATGGGTGCTAACTTGATAATATAGGATACAGATCATCCAAGCAGAGACCAGGGGCCACAGTTGGGCACCATAGAGTCCACCAATCCTGCCAGGGTAATGTATAGTACTCCAAACAGTTGAGTGGGCATGGTATCAGAAGTGGGGGTGGGTTCCATTGGGCCGTCAGGTTGCAGGGTTACGGGCAGAGTCATGGGAACAAAGTAGGCAGGCAGATAATTGTACTTATCTTTGAACAATCTTGGCAGCCTCTTGTACCACTTTCCTTCATGTCCTATGTATTCAGTTTCTCTAGTACTTGCCAAGGGATCAGCAATAAGGATGGTCTTCAAGTTGTACTCTGTGTAGGCAGGGTTGAGTGGGTATTTGGTAAAATGCACAGGTCCAAAGGGGGCTCCAGGGGGACAGTATAGTGCCTGGGGAGGGTCGGCAGGTTGGTCTCTAGAGGGGGCAGTTGCCTGATGGTCTACTTAACTGGAGTTAAGATGGAAGATAACTAAGACTAGATAAGGTAAGATTTGTTCAAACCAAAGGTTCATAAAACTTTATTATCAAAAATGACAATGGGATCATCCCCATACTGCTGGGGTTCTTATACCAGGTGGTTTTGCTTTGTTGCTTTTCACAGACTTCAGGTCTGGGGACAGTTCACTGGAAGGGCTTAGACCTTGGCTTCAGGTTTTGCGGGCAGCAGATCCTAGTTGTGCTTGCTCTGATGAACAGAAGTGGTGATGCTTTGTTCTGTTACTACTGTTTGCCACATCACCTGAGCAGTCAAATTGTATTACCCATTCTGGACTGGAGACTGGCATTAGCTGGTGATCATTGGTGGTACTGGAAGAAGGCCTTGTTTTAACTTCCTTTAGGCAAGCTACAATTTCAGCATAGGTCTAGGTCTTTGGTGGCACACAGTCAATAGTAATCTGGTGTTCATTTGGGGAATCATCTTTAAGAGTATGGCAGGTCTCAGAGTAACTTGACAACTTGGGTATGAAACTCAACAAGTTGGCAGGTTCCTGTTTATTTTGTGTGACTCAAGTAGTCTTTGAAGGGTCAGGGTTTGATTCCAGGGTTTCCAATGTTGATTTCAAACCTCCAGTCTTGACACTTGGCAGGTCAGCAGATTTTGGTTTCTCCTGGTTGGGACAAGATATCTCTGGCAGTCCAGGGTTTGGCCCAATGGGCAGTCTGACTGGCTCCTGTCTACCCTGGTCATAACAAGGCTTTTTCTGAGACCTGGGGGTTGATTCCCAGGGTTTCAATACAATTATTCAAATGTCATTCATGACAGTACCTTAGAGCAAGCTTACTTCTCATGCACGTCAAATTGATTGAGGACTTCCTTGATGCCATAAAACATATTTGGCCATCATTAGCAGACTTTAAGGTACTCATGTAGATTCATGCTACAAGTGGGCCCTAAGTTTCTATGGTAATAAATTGTTGCAACTGAACCAATGAGGATTCAGTATTTGGAATTGAGGAAGACAACAGTCTAACATAGAGGACAGAATAATAAGAATAAGGTATTGTTTATTGTAGAATATTGTGATTAATATACTATATGGGGAAAGCCACTGGGCCACAAGGGGGTGGTATGTTCCATGTAAGGTTTGTAGCTGAGGAATAACTTGTGCGGGGATCACAAGTCAAATTGGCAGCACTCTAATTAGGATGAAGTACCCACCATTCAATATTGCCATCAGACCCACCCATAACGTTAGATACATCAAGGGGCGGCTCATCAAGCACCCCCTTTGTATTATGAGATACGTTAGCAGGCAAGTCTGGAAACTTGGTTGCAACACCCCCTTGCCCCCTGCTCATCATCAGACATCAAGACCGGAGCCCACAGGAGGTCTAGGAAGGTCCGCACAAACAGCTTTTGTGTGGGGATGGCGCAGCAGGAGCGCAAGCAATCATGGTGCAGCTTCTTGGTGTTTCCTTGGGCATCTTCAAGTTGGTAGATGTGGTTATCATAGACTGCAGCTATCTTGAAGGGCCCTAGGTGGTTGGGTTCCAACTTGGCAGAATTGGGATTGAGGGTGTAGACGGGGTCACCTTTGGCGTACCTAGCTTTGAGTTGCCTTGTCCCTCCTGAAATCTGCTTGTGTTCAATTTCCCAGGCTTTGGCACGCCATTGTTCTAGGGATGAAGTGATTGCCAGGGGAGGCTTGTCAGGGACCTTGGACCATAATTTCCCCTGTTCAACACCCGTCAGACTTTCAGGTGTTCCAAAGGCCAGGGTACTGGGGCTGAACCCTGTACCCTGATGATTCTTGCTTGTAGGATAAGCAGCACGGTGGGCAGGTGTTCAATCCATGCAGTGTTGGGGTGCTCTTGTGAGAGCTGGGCAATCAGATGGACCAACAAACCATTTAATTGTTCCACACGTCCATTGGCTTGAGGATGGTAGGAGGTTGTAACTATATGTTGGTGCGCGTTCTTAACACAGTATGCCTTCATGACATGCCCAACAAGTTTGGGACTGCCATCTGTGATGAGGCGTTTGGGTTGCCCAAAGCAGGCCACAATTTCTTGCCAAAAAGTGGGTAATGGTGGTGGCAGTGTGGTTGGTTGTTGCCCAAGCCACTGGCCAGCAAGTGAAGTAGTTGATGGTAGTGATAATGTACTTCTTTCCCAGTCTGTCTTTGGGAAGTGGCCCCACAATGTCAAGAGCCCACTGCTCAAAGGGTTCCATGGCCTTAATGGGCAGGACAGACTTGGGGGGGGTGGTGGTGCAGGTTTGGACGTGTTCTTTTGCACAGCACACACATTTTGAGGAGATCCAAGATGTCTTGACGCATGCGCGGCCACCAGACCTTCTGTTTCATGATCTCAAAGAGGTTACACCCTCTGATGTGACCAGGGCTTGGTGGTAGTGCAATATTGTGTTGCTTGTTGTGTGGTGGGAATGTAAGGCATCTTCCCACCTGTCTCTGCCCAGCAGCAGACGTTACCAGCGTCAGTGGTGAACTGACTTTTTTTTCCTTCAACTTGAAGATGGTGACCAAGTTAAGGCCATTGTAGCAGGTTGCCTCAGGACATAGATAGAGCATAGGCTAATCTGGGTCCAACCTATTGTCCCCAGTGATGGACGCTACATAGAGTTGCGAGAGGGCATCAGCCGTGACAAGTTCCTTCCGGGCTTGTACTTGATGAGCAACTGGTAGGGGAAATGTGCTCACCCACCCTGCCTGGCGGCGTATCAAGTGGGACTGTGTGTTGAATTACTGAAGTGACTTGTGGTCCATCAGAAAGTGGGGTGGGAAGGTAGCACCTTTCAGGTAACAGTGCCACTTCTCAACACAATCACAATTGCTGCCAGTTCTTTATCATGGATGGGATAGCATTGTTCCAAGTTGGTAAGTTTACGGGATTCATACACCACGGGGAGGAAGACGCCATTGTCAGTTTCTACCCTTAACACACCCCCTATGGCCCTGTCTGAGGCATCAGTCTCAAGTTTTTACTGTCAGTTTCAATTGGGAAACTGCAGTACTGGTGCTGTGGTGAGCCTTTGCTTTAGCGTCTTGAAGGCCTGATCCCTGAAGGGTGTCCATTGGAAGCGCTGTTTGGTATTGAGGAGCTCAGTGAGAGGTGCAAGTAGTTCCCTGAAATTGGGAATGAACTTGTGTACATAGGCAACCATGCCTAAGAATGTCCACACCTGGCCCACATCAGTGGGGGGCGGCATGCTGGTGATTGCCTTGATTTTGGCAGGGACGGGCTTTAACCCAAGGGTAGAGATGGTGTGCCCAAGGAATAGCAGCTCTAACTTGAGGAACTTGCATTTGGAGGGTTTAGCTTTTAACTGGGTTTTCCAAAGGGTGTCAAGGACAGCACAGAGGTGTTGGAGGTGTGTGGTTTGGTCTTGACTGAAGACAATAATATTGTCAAGGTACACAACCAAACATTTTTCAATAAGGTCCTCAAATGCTTTGTTCTTCAACATGGCAAAGGTGGAGGGAGCGTTGGTCATTCCAAAGTTCATGACACAACACTCAAACAACCCGTAGCGCGTGCGGAAGGCACTTTTGCCTCATCCCCTGGTGCAATGCAACCCTGGTTGTACCCCGCAGTGAGATCAATCTTGCTGAAGACCTTTGCATCTGCAAGTGTATCAAACAGGTCGTCAATTAGCGGCAGGGGGTACTTATTCTTAACCGTCACCTCATTTAGGGCGCGGTAGTCTGTGACCAGGCAAAGGGACCCGTCCTTCTTGGCTATGAAAAGTCCGCCGCCCTGTATGGAGAGAGCAAGGGGCAAATGAAGCCCTTATCAAGCGCGTCCACAAGGTGCTGGCAGAGGGTCTCATCTTACTTTGGTGTAAGACAGTATAATGATTGTGCTTTGGGTAAGGATCCTTGAAGTTGTACAGCGTGCTGGATCTCCCGGGGAGGAAATAGTTGTTCAAGTGTCTCACTGAATACGTCCTTGTACTCCTCAAGGAGGGCAGCAAGCGCTGGTGGTGGTAAGGAGGTCAAAGGAAGGACTGCTGGTGGTTCAGCACAGATAACTTCAACTGACATTGTTAAAGTCTAGTTTCCCCCTTGAAATTGTACAAGTCTGTCTCTGTTATTCTGACAAACACCGTGTTGTGGAGTAGCTTGCTCATTTCCACAGGGTAAATCTGGAACCCCACCCCGTTTCTATTGAGGGTGATGACAATGTATCCCAGTTGATGTAGGGACATTATGCCAAAGCCAGTCAAGGCCACAATTACGTTGTGGCTGAGTCCTGCCATGATTGGCCCAGATAGCTTAACCTGGACGTTCCCCATTCTCCAAGAAGGGTACCATCTTGTGGGTGATTGCAACTCTGGGGAGTTGGCTACTTGTACTGCTTTGAATTGACTGGGCACTCAGTCTAACTGTTGAGAGTTGCAAACGTCTGGTCCACCATAGTGTGGTTGGCCTCAGTATCTACCAGTAGTTTGTGGGTGTTCCCACGGAAACAGAAGGGATAGGACAAGCATGTTACTTTATTTGAGGAGTGACTTCTTGTAATACAGGGTTGTCACTGTGGACTTGGAAGATGTCTAGGCTTCAACTTTGTGAAGGTTGTAGTTGCAGGGATTTTTTGCGAGCAGGGATTGAGAGGATGGTTCAGGTGGGGTTGCAAGGCCTCTTGTTGCTACAACCCCCAGGCTTTTTCCCAGGTCCTCAATCTGCACTAGCTGAAGTTCTCCCTTGTGGGGGCGTTTAGTCCCATTATCCTGCTGACGGGGCTGGCGGCACCCCTGTTGTGCCATTGCCAGGTGTTGTACGTGGTTGATATTGGGCATCACTGGTATGGCAGAAGCCCATTGAGGCCTTGTTGTTAGCCTCCACAATGGCCTTATAGCAGTCATCAATGGAGGTGGAACACCTACAGGTACCAATTGCAGATATGGGGCTTTAACCCATTGCTGATGAGAGTGAGTAACATTGCATTTCTGTTGGTCACAGCTTCAGGGGCGGCACAAGAGCTTGTTGCCAGGCGGCAAGATACTCAGGAATGGAACCAGTTTTTGATTGCTAGAAGAGGGGTTCCCACAACAATGGGGGAGAAGGTTTCACTGTAACAGGACTTGGCGGCGTCTCGGAATGCCGCCCAGAATGTCAAGTTCCTGGCTGGCCCAGTTGGTGAACCACACAGCGCAGGCCCCGTGAGGCATCCAGACGAGGTGGCAACCCACATGGGCTCAGGAACCTGGCAGATGCAAAGGCGGGTTTCAGTAGACTGGAGCCATCTGAAAATGTTGGCCCCCTCTATGCCACCAGCAAAGGATTCCAGCTGCAGGTTAATCATGCGCTGGGACAGATCTGACTGGGGCGGGGTGACGCTGGTGTCACACTGCCTGTGGCAGAGCCAATTGTAAACGCTGGTGAGAACTAACTGGTCTTGAAAGATGACGTACCCGTCAGGGATGTCCCCCTTGGGGATTGGTAGGAAGGTCTCTTGTTGGGGAGTAGCCATACGGCCCGTACTCTGTCCTTTCTTGGGGAGAATTTTTGTTTTAAGTAGGCTGTAAACCTACTTCTGCTACCACTGTTGCAACTGAACCAATGAGGATTCAGTATTTGGAATTGGGGAAGACAACAGTCTAATAGAGAGGACAGAATAATAAGAATAAGGTATTGTTTATTGTAGAATATTGTGATTAATATACTATATGGGGAAAGCCACCAGGCCACAAGGGGGTGGCATGTTCCATGTAAGGTGTGTAGCCAAGGAATAACTTGTGCAGGGATCAGCAAGTCAAATTGGCAGCACTCTAATTAGGATGAAGTACCTGTTGTTTGATATTGCCATCAGACCCACCCATAACGTTAGATACGTCAAGGGGCAGCTCATCAAGCACCCCTGTGTATTGTGAGATACGTTAGCAGGCAAGTCTGGAAACTTGGTTGCAACAAAAGGATGGTGTTAATATTTTTTGTTGATGGGACATAAGGTAAAGTGTCACTGCTTGATAGTATGAGGTGAATATTACCATATAAATTTTTGAATAAATGCCTTTTATTAAGGACTTTTTCTTGAATTTCTATCAGGGTAGCAGGCAGGAAGCCTTTTTAGAGACTCCTAATTATCAGCATGTGCCAATTGGGACCCTTGCCATTGGTGCTGAGGAGATGCTTACAGTATATGTAAGGATGTAGTATTCTTTCATAAGAGACAATGTAAATAATTTCCTGAACACATTCAGAATGAAGAAAATAATGGATAACAAAAACACATTTAGCAATGTAGGAATAACTCAAGTCAATGATAATAATAACTTTTTAATTGACAAACACACAGCAAAAGCACATTCAAAAAAATTGAATGTGTATATAATATATGTTCAAAATTGAAAGCCAAACACAAAAACAAGTTTTCCATATAAATTCCACTATAAAATTGGAATAGGCTCACATTAATCAGTTTGACAACAAAATTAATGATTTAAAAAAATCATTAACTAACAAAGGCTCTGTTAAAACCTCTAACTCAGCTCAGCCCACCAATAAGGTTGAAAATAAATGCACAGTGGATATCAATAAATTGGAAGGAGAAAAGAGTAGTCAATTACCTTCAGTCAAACAACCAAGCATGGGAAATAACATACATACAAGTGACCAAACCATTCCACAGCCAAGTAACCAAGATAACCACATCCTGCCAGATACCCAAAGCCTTACTTCCTTCTATTCTGCAGGCTTGTAAGGATTTACTTCATCACCATGATATGTAGGATTTTAGAGTAAACACCATACTTCTCTCCCCCACTCCCCTCAGTATTTAAGCTGAAATTCTCCTCCAGAGCAAATTGCTCTAACAATTTTATTCCTTTCTCAATTCACAATAAATTATATATTCTCAATTTCAACTGATTAGTAGACAATTGTGATCACTCTCAACAAAATGAAGCCTCTCCTCCTTTTGTGGATTTTATGTTTGTTTTTGGGATCTTGCCAGGCAAATATGAACTTTGAATATCCTGAACCCACTCCAACTGATACATCTGAGGAATTCACTTGGCATTGTTTTGGATCTTTTCACTGCCACTCTCTGTACATTGAAACTGCCTGCTTCCCTTCTATTGTACACCTCCAGACACCAAGGTTGAACCTGTGATATATCAGCATTTACTACCTATTGAACCACTTCACTCCCTTCTTGAAGAGGTTCCAGTTGATAGGTCACCTTCTCCACATTTTGATGATAGGGATTACTGTTGGAACCACTCTAGTTAAATTTAACATGGATGCTCTCCTCCACTCTATCAGGGATAAGATCTCAAATGAGTTGCTCCCTAGCAGTATAACCTTGGAAATGAGGCTGCTGTAAAAAACTAGCTTCTTGGTTTGTATGAAAGGGTAATGAGATACCTTTAGGTAAGTTTGATTCATTCAGCTTGCCTCCTTGAGAGGTGATGTTGTTTTTTGAAGAGTTCCAGTGATTTATGGTTGGCTAAAAATATGAATATCTGTGCTCCTTTCAGGTAACAACACCATTTCATTAGGCAATAAAAATTGCTACCAGCTCCTTGATATGTATGGGTATCTGTGCCCACCATCTGAGAGCTTTTGATATTTTTATGCATCAGGTAAAAATTCTTTGTCTGTTGCCTGTATTCAGAGTCCTCCTCTAATGGCGCTTTTAGAGGCATCTGTCTCAAACTTCTAGTCTTCATCTTGGTTGTGATAATGTAGAATGTGCACTTTTATTATAAATTATTAAAGTTTATGAAGTGTTGAATTCTGAGAGAGTCCAGACAAACCTGTTTGTTTTTCTAGTGATTTCAGACAACAATGAGGTTAATGCTCCCCAATATGAGATGAATCCTCTGACATACACAACCATCCCCAAGACAGTCCAGAGTTTACTCTTGTTGCACAAAAGTGGTATATCAGTTATTGCCCTTCATTTTAAGGCTCTGGTTTTATTTCATCCCTGCTGATAATGTAGCCCAGGAAGGAAAAATTACTATAGAAGAACTCACAATTGGCTTGTTTGGCAACCATCTAGTTGTCTTAAAATTTAATGAGTGTCACACAGATGTCTATCCTGTGTTAATCCTTAGTTGGGCTGTAGATAATTATATATCACCTAGGTAGACTATGGCAAATTTTATAATGTTTTACTTTAACACCTCATTGATTAATGTAAAAAAGGTTCTGGGAGCTCTATTCATGCCAAATTTTAAGACCACATATTCAAAGGAACCATATTTGATCTGGATTGCTGTCTTGGGGATGTCATTGGATTTGACTTGGATTTGATGATATCATGCAATCAGGTCAATCTTAATGAATAGTTGTAATCTTCTCAAGGCATAAAAGAGGTCATCAATCAGGTACAGGGGATAAATGTGATCAATTATGTCTTCATTAAGCACTTTATAATCTGTAATAAGTTGGAGGCCATCATTTTTCTTGACCACAAAGAAGACATTTTTACCAAATATATGATTTGATGGTATTATGAGCCCTTTTCATAAAGATTTGTATAGTTATCTTTTTAGGGTGTTGTTTTCCTGTGGTGTCAAGTGGTAGATAGGTCTTGCTGTGGGTGAACTCCCCTTTAGGTCACTTTTCTGTTGTATTCTTCTGTCATGAGGTGTAACAACCCAACATGTAGGTTAGTAATTTCATAAGATAAGGGATTAAGTTTTTCACTTAAAAGGCTGTTAAAGAGGTAATTCTTGGATATATGGTCATAACCCAACAAAATAACTTTTCATGTACGTTAATCCTATCAAAGTTACCAGAAAAGTACATTAGGACATAGTAGGTGATGGTGTAGGCTGCCATGGATGTGGTGGAGTGAAGGGACGCCAAGGGAGCCAGGAGTAAATTTTAGAGGATTTGAGTTGTGCAGTATTCTTGTATTATGTATCCTCTGTATTATACAGCGTGGGCCCAAAAGGTCCAAAGGTTGTTTGGTGGCCCTCAATCCCTAGGAAGACTTTAATAACAGCAAAGAAGATGAGGTGGTTTATCTTCTGTTCTGAGTTGAGGTGACTAATATTAGATTCTTTTGCTTCTAGTGATGTGGAGTGTTTTATTTTTTATGTGATATGAATTGAGGGTAATTCATTCAGTAAAAGCACAATATATCATCAAGTAATGTAGGTTTATTATATAGTAGTCTGGATGTGTGAAAGGAATAGCCTAAAGCAATATACTGGGGCTCCCAACAGTTTAGATTCAGTCTAATTTACTTTTATGGGGTGGTACTGAAAGTTGGAATGTACCAATGTTTGGTCAGCATCCCAAATTTAAATCACATGGGTTAGGATGGTTATTTTTGGTGCACCTAAATTAAGTTACTGAATTTGAGCCACCATTTTTTAACATATGTGGATAGCCTAAGGCTACTGTTTTTGAAAGATTGCCTGATTTGGCAGCATCTTTTGAAAATTCCTGCTTTGAGATTCTCTAATTTGAAAACCCCAGGGTTGCCCTGGGTGCTGCTGACAGGGTAGTGGGGCTATGAGATTAGGCTGATTGACCACAAATGATCAGGCTAATCATTGAACACAGATCTTTATCAGTTACACACTGTATTATCATCTGGTTATCACTTCATTAAGTATGGTAATTATATGCCATATAATCATTAGTTTATTATAAACAATGCAACAATTATACGCCATATTATCAAAGATCACTATTCCAATGTGTAGTAATTATATGCTGTATATTACTAGTTTAATATAAATGATATACCAATTATACACTGTAAAGTCACAAGCCAATATAGTGATTATCAGTTATTGCACGCCATGTAATCACTAGATCATCAATTGTATATCTCTCTTTCTATCCTACTAGACATTGTATCAACTCAGCCCCACCCAGACCTGATGGGCGTATATGAGTATATCAAACAAGTGATGCACATATGGCTAGGAAATACCAAGTTGAGATCAGCATCACACGGCATATAATTGGTTCCTTATTGGTTTGGGTCAGCATTACACATTGTATAATCCACAAGTCAATATTGGATTGAGTCAGCTATTATACAGCATATAATACCTAATTTGAACCATTGTATTAATAAGCAGAAGGCTTTCTAGCCAGAAAAGGATCACTGATTAAGCCCTGCAAATGGAACACTGAAATTCTATCTTCCAATGTAGGAGGACTGAACAGGGACCATTTCTAAGTGTCAACCAAATACAGCGTAGTTTCCAAGCACAATAATAGGCGTGCAAGGATGCAGCCAATTGATAACTGTCAGTAGGCTAGCTCAAGAAGAGCGTAGGCTGTAGCTGAAGCGCCATGTACGCCTTGCCAAGGCAAGTAGCAGCACACATGCCAAGGACAGATCAATAAGGATAAGCACAGCCAGCAAAGATGGACCTTTTGCAAAGGTAGCCACTGAGAACTGTCCGAAAAGTCAAGGACAAGGGTTGTTGCAGTATATATTGATACAGACACCTGAAAGGATGATAACAAGTTCTTAGTTACACCTGGATAGATTTCAGCCGCTGGATAGATTGTACTCTGGTTTCAATAAATGTAATTATCTTAAAAGTTCTATTCTATTGTAGCCTGTAGTGCTCTTGCATAGGATTAGGTAGAGTACACTGGCAAGGCTAACATCTATCTATAGCTTTGAACATACCAGCAATAACCCCAGTTGCTCAACAGGGGCCTAGGCTGTCTGGCAGGCGGCAGGGCTGGGGGTATAAAAGGCACCATTTTTAATTTTAAAACTATTTTTAAAACTTTTGTTTTTTGTGACAGTTTCCTCAATCAGGGGAAACTGCTGCTGATAATCTGAATTAACGTTCTTTGTTAAAATGTAACAGATATTGGCAGCTTTTTTTTTAAAGTCAAGAGTATTCATGATATGAGGTAGCCCAGGTAATTTATTTTGAAAGACAGAAGAGAGTTATTGGACCAGATGCTGGCACATAAGACCTTGTTCTTGTAAGGGTCTAAATTCTTGGGGTGAATGATCTTGTAAGCACAAGTGTTCCAGTCAATTTTGCTGGTGTCTTTTTCTTCCTCTGTCCCCATAATTTTCATAAACACATGGTCTCTCAAGAGAGCCTCAAGCTGCATAAGTTAGACATGGCAGTGGGCTTTATCTTGCTATATAACGAAGATAGATATTTCCTAATCAATGTATGGTTCAGTATCCCTCATCCAGTTTTTTGTGAATGTCACCATTCACCATGTTTTGATTTTTCCTTTGTTGGGTTATTTTGAGGACAAATCTATCTCTTTTGCTTTTGCCCTTTGAAATGAGGCTGGCTCCAAATTGGGAAATACAATCGTTCAGTTTCCTGATCCTGCGCAACTCACTTGCCCCACCCATGCTTGTGGAAAGTGATCCTACCATTCTGGTAGTGTTTTGTGGTATCTTCTACCACTATATATTCCATTTCCTATTCTCCAATAAAATTAAATTCTATTCTCATTTTTGTCTTTGTGCCTTCATGTACTTTGGTGCCTCTCTAGCCACATCTAGAAGATATTATTCAATCAGGGCCACAAGGTAATCACATAGCCTTCCCTGCCATTCTAACCAAGACCTAGTAAAAATCAAACCCTAAGGTTAGAATTTCCTGTTGTGACTCTGTACTGCGCCTCAGATAATGACAAAAATGGTTCTCACTACAGGGGCTGTAAGCCCCTCAGTTACCCCTTTTGCAACAACGCTTTCAGGACCTTTGCCTCTGCCCATACAAGAGCCAACTTTGCCTGAAATTACCAGTCTCCCTATTGAGGAAGACATTGCCA
>QTSX02006846.1:0-18977 GCA_014839935.2 Entomophthora muscae
TGTTAATGCCAGGATATGATTTGGTTGCTGATTCATTGATCCCGCAACCAGCCTGCACCATTCTATTGAAACCATTCCTAAGAGTGATTGATAGCTGGCCGGCGGTATTTTGTTGGATCCGTTAATTAGTCAATATTCAGAAATCCTGGCACTATTAAAAATAAGTTTGGCTTAAAAAGTGTCAACATTGACACTTTTTAAGCCGTGAAAACAAGTAAATAAATACAATGATTTTTGTTAGTAAAAGTAAAGGGAAAATTGGGTCAAGTCAAGATTTTAATTAAGCTTAATATTAAGCTGTGTCAAAATGGCCACAACTTCTTCGTGTTTTCTGGGTTTGCACCCCTGAACGCTTTAAAAAATGGGAATTAAGCTAGCACAACTAGCAAAAAACAGTAGATTTTAATTTTTGAGTAGACAGTGACCATGACGACATTATTACTGTCAAAATGAGTGCTGTTGTCTTTGTAGGCCATATTGAAATAGCATTGATAGTGCAATTTACGGCACCCTTATTCACGTAAAAAACAAGCTGGGCAAACAAGACATCCACCATCTGCCAACCAAAGAGAGTATCATGGTCTTGGACACCAAGACATAGATCATCGAAAGGATCAGGGACGCTGCTCCTGTATAATATCCCCAATATTATAAGATACAACATCACCCAGATGGATGTCTGCATGGCTGGCGGGGTAGACTGAGGCCTGGTGCCCACATCCCTGGATAGATTTGAGGGCAGTGGAGCTACCCTCCATCTGGTGGCTCAAGAAAACCTGGTGCTTGGAATCTGAGCCATCCCAGGAGTTGAGTAATCCACCAATGATGTGGCCGTACTTGTAGCCATCAGTGAAATCTGGGTTTGTCCAATAGTAGACAGAACCCTGTGGCTGGAACAGCCAGAAACGCACCAATGAAAGTCCTTTCTTGATCTTATTCCTTCCTTTTTGAGGAGTGGCTCTTCCTTGTTTGCCAAAATCATCAAAAACTATTAATATCTTGCAATAGGAGATAAATATGATGTCATTGGGCAAACTTGTCAGGCATTGGACCAGGGTGGATTTGATTGACTGATCTTATGGGGAATCATCAATGCCATCCCATTGGTTGCCATCAAACTTGGTCAGCACTAAGACCAAAGTTACTTTCCTGTGCATCCAGAGCTGCACCATGCGCTCAGAAAGCCATATGCCATGGTGTGCAAGTTGCTTCCAGACCTGGGTCAGGGAAAGCTTGGGGTCCCGCTGCAGGAGATCAAGCATAATTGGGTACTCCTCATTGATCTGGAACTCTGGGGCCTTCTTTTGCTTCTTGGCTGTCCCAATCATGTTCCAATTGTTCCAATTGTTCATTAGGTTATTGAATTCCCACATTATTATGGCTCAGGTAAATTGCAACTGGGTTGCAATCTGATCCCATTGCAGACCCTGAAGGTTTAGTGCCACAATTCCCTGAAGAATTTGGGTGGTGATGATTTGTTGCTTGGGGCGCTGGGCCGCAGGAGCTGAAGTCTGATTGGTTGAGGGGCAGGTTGGCTGGTGGCAGGAAGTTGTTCCAAATCAAGGTTGTCCATCCTGATTGGTTGGTTGGTGAGCAGCTTGTGCAGGGGTGGGTACAGGAGCAGGGGCAGAGCTAGACACTAAGTGACCACTGAACAAGTCAAAGCCATAGGGGTTGGGGGTCAAGTATAGGTCAGCTTTCTCATTACCTACATCAAAGACCTGGGTGTAAACAGGTGCCTCCACGTTCTGAGCCTCACCTCCATTAAAGCTGGCTTGGCTGCTGCTTGCTTGCTTGCTGGCGCCGTCAAAAATGTTGTTGTTGTTGAAAACCATTGTAAAAAGACCCAGGATAAAATCACTAAAAGTAGAAGTTTAAAATTTTATGATTTATTTTTATTGTAATCACAAACCCATATTTGGAAAGTTCTCAAACCATTATACACAAATAAAGAGCCATGGCAATGAATAAAATGCCTCTGTTCCTAAATTGGATAGCTGTTGATTGGCTGTTAAACAGTTTATACTTCTATTTTAGGCTGCTCATACTACACATCTTGTGTGACTTCATTTTTTTGTGTTTGTGAAATCTTGCTTCTAGATTACTCTATTTCTGTTTCATTTTAGCCCTTCTGTTGGTGCCTCATCTGAATTTTGATATGACTATAATATATTCCAGAACAGTATCAATCTATTCCACTTGCTGTGCCAAGTCATTTTGTCTGTAGTTTGAACTAGGTTGTTTGATGTTTGATATAATTTTGTATTTTGTGTTAGTGATATTACGTTTCTAGTTTAACATTTTGCCATTTCACTGCAAAACCTTAAATCATTTGCTATATGAAACTTGCCTGACTTAGAGTTTGCTTAAATCTTAGCCCATTTTGTTTAAATCTGAGGTATTTTTTGCATAGTCCCATAGCTTCAATAAGCTAATGTATATGAAAAGTGTTTTTTGAATGTCATTGTTGCAGGGAAATAGTACTATCAAAGTTTTGTTAATTTGGGTTGATTTATTATGTGGTGTCTCAAATCAGTACCCTGGTTTATTCTCAGCTAATAAGGGAAAGGCTTGGATTTACCACAAAAAGTAGATTGATTATTGTAATCTAGATGCCATCTTTCTAGAGAGTGTCTTTTGTGATAGCCTCTTTTAGGGTATTTACTATGTATGTTATACTTAAAATCTTATTTGGATGACACCCCTTTTTATTTTGATTCATGGTAGTGTATCTGTGATAGATTTTTTGTGATAGCATATTTTATAAACCAATATGTAAAAATCAGCTATTTAATAATTTTCATTAAGCTTTTTTTAATTTCCCTATAGTAAATCCTGACTCTATTACAAAAAACTTTTGAGATGGTGTCTTTTGATATCTGTATTGCACTGTTCCCTGATGTTGCTGGAAAAAAGGCAACCATCAGCATTTAAACTGTCTGCATGTAACATCCTCCATGTTGACAACTCCCCAAAAATATTTTTGTATTTTTATTGTATATTTATTTATTTTTTACCTTGAATAATTGTTCCTAATGTTAAAAGTCAAATTTGATTTTAAATTAAAGTTTTAAGTAAAATTGTAAAAAATAAAGCCAAAATAAAATCCGGGATTGTCGACAAAGAGGATGTTACATGCAGACAGTTTAAATTCTGACGGTTGCCGGAAAAAAACTTGCGCTATTTATATTTTATGTGGGATCTTGGTTCGCTCTGATCTGGATTTGGTTTGTCAATCTTGACAGCTCCGAAAAGTACAGCAATGTTTATAGAATCTGAATAAGAAATCTCGTATCTATGGACTGTTCAGACCATTCCCAGGATATTTGATCTAGAACTATTCTACTCATACTTATATGGGCCACCTTTTAAAACCAAGGAAGACTTTTGGATGCAGTAAGGAACCCTTCGGAGTGTCTATTGTGATTAAGCTACAATCTCAAAAGCATTTGTGGAAGGGTGGTTAGGCTATGTTTGAAAGAGCTCCTGACCTTTCATCGCATTGATCCAAAGGTGCCTTTTGTTTAGGGTTTATATTTAATGGATTGGGTCCTAGTTGGATAAGAAGATATAATGAATTTTATCGTTTAGTGGCAAAAGAGTAATAATAGGAATGCTGTCTTTGAAACAAGTGAGTTGATGTAAATTGAGAGATGATAAAAAGGAATTTATATGCAAAAAGATGTGTGAGATAGACGTGGAGTTCATAAAGTGGGTTATTCGAAAAAAGGATCCTCTTCAGGAACAGTGGTGGGCTTCTCCCTTGGCGGGAGCCTGTATGTGGATTGGATGCGAGGCCTGTTTTGAGGCATTTGGGTGATGACTCTGGTTGGTGTAGGGTTAGCAGTAGCGGGTTGGAATTGGTCTTGCATGAAAGGCTGGCTTATGCTGGCAGTGGGCAGAGGGTCAAAGTTGAATTCGTGTGAGAGAGGCTGTGCGGGGGGAGATATAAACATAATCTGCGCCTGTGGCATGATTTCAGTTGGCATGGGAGTCATAAATGGATCACTTGTGTAGTATGGGTACGGTTTGTTATCGTTGGGCTCTGCTTGCATGTACGCCCTGTACGCGGGGCGGCACCTGTTTCGCTGGCCAGGACCATAAGTTGCGGCAGTGAACACTGATGCAATAAGACAGGCTACAATCGTTGACTTCATCTGATTCAATGGATAGCATTGTGGTCAACATCTACCTTTTATATGCTGCTTACTGCAGTTGAAGGTTCAAGGCAACAACAATCGAAACTGTCTCATTTAAACGACTAGCCGAACTACCTTTCTTATCACTTAATAGTTGCTGTGCGTTGCTAAAGCATTTGATCCAATAGTTGCTTTGTGTATAAGGCAAGTATTTGTCCCGAAGATTCCAACGCCATTGTTACATCGGTTGGGTTTAAAATCAACAGAAAATCCAAAACAACTTAAAATAATGTATTGATTTATTAAAGCAGCCAGCCAAGGATCCAATAGATCTGCTTTGTTGAGTCAGCAAATGATAAACAACTGAAGCAATCCTAACAATTCGATTGATGTCAGTTGTCGTTGCAAGCATGTAGCAACGACTGTCTGGCTTAGGGCTCCAAACTAGGGTTACGCCAGACCATCCCTGGACGCCAACCGGATTTTATCCTGCACAGCAAATATTGCGCTTTTAACATTTTAAATTTTTTATTCATTTGAACCAGAGTCCGGAAATTAGCCGGAGTGGTCCGCAGCAACCCTATTCCCAACCAACGATTTTTCATGACCCCATGCTAAGATGACTTTTCAGAGCCCAACTCTTGCAAATTTCTCCATTTTACCACTTGAACGCTAAACCAAATCAAATCGATTTAATTAAAACGAGGGGGGCTTACTTTTTTAAAAACTTTTCTTGAACTTTGTTGCAATTCGAAAGATCATAATCTTCCCTGCATTGCTGGAGGTGGCTTTCGAAAACTTATTTCGATTCAGAAATCATTTTAAATTAAGATTCATATGAAACATTTATCCCATGCCGCTAGATCTAGCTTTTAGAATGAAATGAAATAAATCCTTTAGCGAACAAAGCTTTATAAATTATTTTATTCGAAAACCTGACTAACCGAATTTTGACTGTCAACTAAGCTCGATAGGTTTTATTTTACCCATCAAAAAGTGAGATTTAAATTAGTTTTATATTAGGTGCGATGATAATCGTGGGGCCATACTGTTGAGCTGCCACGACTAGTAATTCCTGCTTCACAATCACTCTTAAAGTCAAGCAGCCTCGTCGTTCACTCTTACCTTTTAGTTTAAGTTATAAATATAGGGTTCTGGCGCATGTAGATTAAGGAAAGCTATACAGTTTGTACTTTTCGAGTGCACAACTATTCTAGCTACTCTTATTAAATAGGCTTATCTTAGAAGTTCCGCTTCAATGATTAAACTCTTTGAGGGAAATTTGAAACTCTAAAGCCGAGCCCTATACTTCTAATTTGATCAATACGGTTGCATCCAAGTGATGAAAAGAGGTTCACGAATTCTATTGGCTTGCTTAAAGGAACACTCTCCAGCCTTGCTAGTAAAAGTATCTGTCCATTTTTTGGCATGTGCATTTATCTAGGTATGAGTCGGAAAGTGCTTTCTCAAAAGTTTGTCGTAATAATGAGTGCCCTGTAAATCAGTTTACTCGAAGTAACTCTGATTGAGGGAAAACTTGATCTTATCTGATGGAACTTCAACGCTTAAGCCTTCACAATGGCGAGCACCCTTTTTTAAAAAAGTATTCCGTCCATTTAAATATATTTGATATTAGTTTTATTTTTCACTCCAACCAAACCATCTATAACTATCAAATACATTTTAAAATGCAATATGAATTATGCGTCGCTCTTATAAAACGCCACCGTCTTTTTAAACCCACTAAGTATAACAAGTGAGTAAATAACTTTAAATAGAATTGCGGCACTCGGCTCTCTATTTCAAGCTTTCACTTGCTGTTTTGGGGCAGACTCCTTTCCTCCACTTAAGTTATGGCTACCCCTTTTCTAAAGGCTTGCTTATTCGTAAGCTTCAAAGATTTCCACCACTGCCTTATTTAATCGGACTTGATTATTTTTAAATATTTGATTTGCACAAAAGATAAACATTTTGATTTTAATTTCAGTTTAGCCTTAAATAACCAAGTGCCAGGATAAGGATATCAATAAAAAGTAGTTTTAAATTGTTTAGTGCTCAACAATCTTTTATTAAAAAGGAGTGGAGATTTCGAGAATAGGGTCGGTGTTCTAGCTGTGTAAAGATACAAATAATGGCCAGCTTCTAGCTAGTTAAATATCCTTATTAGCTCTAGGGCCATGAAAGATGAGCCTTTACAAGTATTTTAAGTGATCCATCTTTAGTACTACTTTAAATTCAAAACCTGAATGTAAAAATGCGGGATTGTCAAATCCTTGGTCCAAATTTCAAGTCACTTTAGTGGGAGGGCCTTTTTTTAATTAAATTGAATTCTTTGTATTTTTATTTGAATATTTAAAAATGCAGGAGCTCATAGACACTTTGCAAATTTCAAGCCAAACTGCATATTTCAAATGGACAAAAAGAATTAGCTAGAATCAGATTTGAAGTGCCCAAATCCATCAACCATTTTCATTAATTTTACTATGTTTTTTGAAATTGCAGGATTGTCAAATCCATGAACCAAATTTCAAATCACTATTTGAATGCCACTAGTAAACTCAAATAATAATTGTTGGAACTGGAAATCAACATTGAATACACGTTAAGTACACTAGGAGACACCAACCCAAATTGAGAAGCCCCACCATGACTAAAATCAAATGAAAAAATCAATCTCAATAACCATGTTTAGATATAAAATGTTGTTAAGCTTTAAAATTATCCAACCCCAGAAAAGATACAATATTTTACACTTTAAATCACAGATATAAAAATTCTGTTACTATTCAAGGCTGTATCAAGAGAAAACAACTACCAAAACTAAACCTAAAATCTAAATAAAACACATAGTTAATCTAAAATTATATTTTTTATTTTACTTTTATAAACAGACTTTCCCATTTCCAACCAGCTCCTGCACCAGCCTGTGGAGCAGCCCGTTCCACAAGAGTGTCCCAGAGGGTCCAAGAATAGACCCAGAACACAACTTGAGGGGAGTAATGCCAACACACAGGCCTCCCAAGGCGTCAGCACCAGCCAACCACCTCCTGCATCTCAAGCCAGGAACAGCAGCCTGAATCACAGACAGAAGCCGCTCTCGAGGCCTGTCACAAAAGTCTCCTACACCAGGGTCACTGAGAACACTGAGGTTACTTACACCTCCACTGTGTACCCAGTTGTCACCCGGCCCCACACTCTTGATCCAAGAGTTGCCACTTCCTGCCCCAGATGTTTGTGACACCTTTTATCAGCCATCAGTCACAACTGAGAAACCATCTGCGCCTGTTACCTATTCCACCATTGATGGCACCACCGCAGGTAAGAGTGATCCCACCTTCTACATGAAGGTCTCCATCCCCTGTGTTGAGCCTGCTAGCCAGAGTGCTGTGGTACCATCCAAGGGCCGACGTCGTTTGAAAGGATAATGAGCGTGAAGCTTTCCTCAACAGCTTGAACAGGAAAATGGCAGTTTGAGATATTGCGTCCTGATTTGATGTCACGGCCAGATATATTGGCCATATCAACAAAGATTACAGCGACATTAGGCAAAATGCTGAATCCGCCAGGGCAAAATGACAGCCCAAACTGCTTCAACCCATCTATTTCAAGGCAAACAAGAGATGAGTAACCAAGGATTGCCACCTGGACACGCTTGTTGTCGCAGATCACTGAATAAATTAGACGTTAAGTCGTCCACCTAGGGATTGAGTGACAGAACAATCATGTGATTGCTTTATCGCATCCTGGTTTTACTAAAGATAAAAACGTTTAAAACGCCTCTAAAACAAGTGTTTAAAGCGCCTTTCAAATGCGCATAAGACACAGGCTTTACTTCTAGGGTTAATAATAGAACAACAAAGTTATTGCCACCTGCCTCCTTAAGAAAAGCCGCGTGAAACCAGTCGTTCTCTCACGCGGGACTTTCTGCTGTGCCAATCCACTCTCCTCCATTAGGAAGATCATTCTTACTATGCCTCCCTTTCCCTGGTGGAAAATCTCCTGCCTCCCACTATATAAGTGCAACACTATCACAATAAACACTAGTTTTGTCTTTACACCTTTATATTCTTCTGTCCTTTTACAGGCTGCCACTATACCATCAACAGCTATAGTAATAAGAATTAGGTCCCTGACTAACTGTCTGTAAAAATTAGCAACTCTTTGCTGCTAGCTTTATGACACTTGCTGTCCAATCAATGCTCACCACAGAGTTTGGGCTTTCTGTCTCCAAAACCCTCGTCTACAAAACAATGGTTAATTTGGGCTTCTCTTAAAAAGTAACTGGGGACTTCACTATACAACAAAAACAGTAAGAAGACCATCAAGGATTGACACATTTATGTCAAGACCTATCTGGCTCTAAAGCAGACTGGCAATGTACAGTTCTTCTATATAGATGAATTGTTGTTTTCCTCCTCACTCAGGTCTAGGCATGGATGGGTCAAGAAGGGGTCCAAGGAAGGTGTAGCACACATACAGCTGTCTGTTCCCAGACCTATTCAATGGTAGCGCTTCTTGGTCCTCACGGTTTTCAATCAATACCAGATGATCAAGGATTCTCACAATAGTGGGACATTCCTTGATTTTCTCCAAACTGTCAAGAAGTACCTCCAGATCAATTATCACAGTACAACCAGCACTGTTGTGCTTGACAATGCTGGGCTCAACAAAGTGGATCTGGTTGTTTCCAAGTTCCCCCATTGACAAAAATAGCCATTCTGTCATGCCCTGCCCCAAAGGGCAGGCTTTTAATATTTATATTTTGGTTTGATTAATATTCATTTTCAATATGAAATTTAAGTTAAATGTTGAATAATTAAGTACTTTAATTTAGTTACCTTGTTTTACACTATTTACATTTGAATTGTTGTTGCCGCTGTTGCTCTGTCTTCCCTATTCTATCTATTATATATTCTACTCAAATTTAGAATATTTTCATCTTTGTCACCTTAAACTCCTCTACATTTTGCTGATCTTCAGTTTCACATTGCTGATCTGAAACTCTGTTGGGTTTACAGTTCTCCTTTCCCCAGGTCTTACACAGTTTTCTCCAGTTGCTCCTTTTCTTCTGTTTCCCTTCCTGCCTATCATTATAAACTGAGAACAAACAAACCATATAATAATGAACTGTAAAAGTAGGCTTTAAGCCAAAATTCTAATGATTTCTACCCTTCAATTCTTTATCAAACTTAAAATTGAGATCAATTTTTAGAAATTTATACATTTTTATTAAATCATTAAAGTTAGCTTTTCTTTCTTGAACAAATGAAACTTGTAAAACAACAACCTAGGCTTTTGTATCCATTATTTTCCCTTAAGAAATCTTTCAATAGTTATATGTACCAATTTGCTGATAGAGAATATCCAAATATCAACATTCCTTATTACAAATAGTTCACTATTAAACACCTTATTTTATCTTTTTCTTAGGGTTCTTAAACTCAATCACCCTTTTTAACCCAGTATAGGTTTTTAGCTGGGTTCTGTAAGAATATTTTGCAGACAGTTCCCACCTTTTTATATCTTTTAAATATTAATTCTAATGCCTTACACCGCTAGTTTATAACCTTGCACCACTATAGGAAAGACCTTACACATTCTTCTAACAACCGCTTTGCTGATTGCCCAATGAAACTCCTCTTTCTCCCCCCATATTCTTCATTCCTTAACCCAATCAAGGAGGCCTTCAGGTGGATCATGAATAAGGTGAAGAAAGGCCTCTCTCAGGTTACTGAAGGTCTCTTTAAAATTCTTGAGGTCAGTCAATTTGAGATTGCCACCTGATGTAGTGGCAGCTTTTTACCAGCACTCAGAATCCTTACTCCCCAAAGCCCTTGCTTTTGAGCCAATCAGATAAAGTAAGTTTTCTGGCTTTATTTGTTTTTGTAATTTTTTATATTTCATTTTTAATAGGCCTTGATAAAATAATATTTATGTATAAAAACTTGACATTAAATTGTATTATAGATATATTAAAGACTTTATTGTTAGTTAATTATAAACAAATATATTGGATTTGGAGGTTCATATTATAATGCACCAAACATTGTATTGACTGTAGAGCTAACAAATAAATGGATTGAACAAGATACAAATAGATTGATTTTATTCAAACAAATATGGACCCTTGTTATTACATTGGCTGTTATTCTTTTAAAGCCACAAATCTGACCCTGTGAGTCACCAACAGATCCATATCAATTTAGTGCCACCAAAGCCAGCCAACATGAAAACCAATAATCTTCACCCAATTGTCGATGATTAGTATCTATGACTCATGTTAAAAATATAGAAGCAATTATAAAATCGTATTCAAAAGGAATTGGATTTAAGTTCCAAACTTGCCACTGTTCAAAACATAATATAATGCTTAGTACACATTGGGTAAAATGAGCTCATTGTCAGGAAGCCAACCTGTAGTAGGCTTGGGTGGGTTGGCAGGAGGACACCTCACAGTTATGGGGGAGTGCCCACCACAGGATAGATGTTAACTTCACAATGTAAGAGAACAATTTGCTTAGTAGGGCCCAAGGGTTGTTAGCGGGTATCATGAAATCAACAAGGCTAGTGAGTGATAATATAAAGTACGCCAAACAACTGGGTAAAGATCATATTGGCGGCAGTCTTGTGTTCTTGTGGGAAACTGAGTCTGGGGATTGCTGGCAGTGTCATGTGTAAGGAGTAAGCCAGCTTGGGAGAATAATCAGAGAGATATGCTAGGCCTTAGGGAATTACTAAAAATAAGAGTAATTTGGGCGGCTTGACATCTGCTTCTGGTAAATACTAGGTCTGGCAGGGTGAGTTCAGGGTAATTGATATGTAATGTAAAAATGATAAAAGTAATTATGGGATAACTTGGGAGAACCAAAGGTTTATAAGACTTTTATTGCAAGAATGACAATGAGCAATTACTGGCAACTCAGGGTATAAGTATGCCCATCTGTCATAGAAAATCTTTGCGGCTTTCTTTGGGCCAGGTGCTGAAGTCTACCTGGGCTTGGAAATCTTGGTTGTGTCAACTGGCAGTGGTGTGTTATTGGCCCAGCTCAGATAAGGGATTTAGGTTTCCAGCTTAGTCTTAGGAAATTTGTCATCATCCTGTGGCCCATTGAGCAACAGAGATAGATGTTAGCTTTGGGTCCAATTTTGTGACATCATCATTGGCAAAGTGCTGGCAGTCCACAGAGAAACTGTTCAATTTTTGGCTGCTAATTACTACACCAGGCGGGTCCCCATCCAGGCACAATTTACAAGTGCTCAGTGCATCATTAGCCAGGATCAATGATTTCTTTAAAACCAGGTCAGCTTCTTAGTTTGAGTCCAATGATCTGCAGGCTGGAGGTTCCAAGTTTAGATCCAATAACCCATGGGCTGGCAATACCTAGGAATTTGGGGTTTGAGCCTGGGGGGCAGGGTGCCATTCCTTTGTTGGTCAGAGGTAATTCATTATTAGGATCAAGTTTCAAGTCACACAGGGGATGCTGTCCCTTTTATGGTCAGTAGGCAAATGTCACTCATGAAACTCATGTTCATTTAAGTATTTATTATATAGAACTTAAGTTGCTAATCAACTAAATAAGTAATTTTTAAATTTTAATCTAAGATTAAATGTGTTTAAGTTATTGTAACTGTTGTGTATAAACTTCTGTGAAGTATAATAAACAAGACAAAGTGAAAATTAAGGGCAGAATGATAATTTATTTGATATGAATTTAGAGTATTATATAGTATCATAAGAAGCCACATTCTGTTCATGTACATCATGGCAGTCATGGGGCTTGTCCAAGTAATGGTCCACTTAGAAATCAAAAGGTTTGATCCTCATAATAGATGGGCAAATAATAAGAGTGCCATAGACTTAATGATTAGTTAGGAAATCATTCAGGGAGCTACATGGGGAATTAATTTCCTGAGAGGGAGTGATCAAAGATGTTGCAAAATTTCCCTCTGGGGTGCTATAAGGTGAAACCTTGGGAATTTTTATGAGAGTTTCAGAATTTGGGCTTGGTACTGATCCAGTTTTGCATTGGGTACTGGGAGTCAAGAATTGTGTTGTGTTCTGTCCTTGCCTTGCACAGTCAGAGTCAGCCATGGTGCATCTGTTTAAGCTCTATAAAAGTGCCTATTTTATTGATAAGTTAGGTGTTTTTTGGCTTGACTTCCATGATAATTCCTGGTACTCACAGTCCTGGATCCAATTTGTGCATGTTGTGGCTAAAAACTCAAATATTGTCCCCAACTTGGAAGTGTTCCTGTTGCAATGAAATTGCTTCCCTCTCAATCCTTTTCTTTTCCTTGTCCTTTTGGTCTTTTCTGGAGAATTGTACGTCAGGGTCATTGTTGTCTGGCACTTTCTTGGGCGGAGACAATTTTGGTCCTGATGTAGTACTAACAATGGCAGATTAATATCCATAGACAAGTTTTTAGGGGCTTTTTCCTGTGTTGCAATTAACTTGTGTTCTGCACACCATAAGTGCAGTTGGTAACATGCTGACCCAAGCTTTTAGATTGTTGACAGATAACTTTCTGAGCGCCTTCTATGAGGGAAACATTTGATATTTCTACTCTTTGGTTTGCTTGTGGGTGATAGGGGCTGGCTATGGTGTGTTTTATTTTGTTTTTGGCAAGATAATATTGGTGGCAATGGCTTTAAGCTTTGTTCCTCTGTCTGTGATTAGGAGTTCAGGTTTCCCAAACTTAGCTGTGTCAAAACACAGTCTTGATCTGCCAGCAAGGTTCCAAGTAAGCGGGTTTGTGACCTGCAATCCAATTATCTGGCCACTTGAAGCCAGACTAAAAAGTCAACTTGAATTGCCAAATCTAACAACATGAACAAATGCTGATCCCCTACGGTGGATACCTTGTTTTGGCTCTTGACTCATTACCAGGATCAAGCCACCCCCTTCATCATCCAACCATGTGATCAATGCTATCATGTTCCTGTTACCCATGATTCACACCAACTATATAATCATTATCTCCCAATAAAGAATGTTATCTAGTTTCTAAATATTTTTCCCCTTGTAACTCTGCTAAAACAGCACAGTTACAACAGCTGTAATTTTCTTACCAATAAATTGTCTTAATATTCTTATTTTGTTTTTTTGTGGCTTGTGAGACAGGCCACCTAGTTGAATAGCCAATGGCTGTCATAATATAATTTTTGCCTTTGTTATTGCTGGGCATTGTTCCCACAATATCCAGTGACCACACTTTGAAGGGCTGTTTGATTGATATTGATATTGATATTACTGACTTGGGAGGTTCCTTGGAGCAGGCGTACTTTTCTAGACATTCACATTGATCTAGTACTTCCTTAATGTTGTCCAGCATGTTGGGCCACTAGTAGAGTGTCTTAAGGTATTTATGTACGCTTCTACTGCGTATATGGCCCAGATATATGTGGTAACAAATCATTGTGACAATATTTTGTGTTGACCAGATGTAGGGTACAGTATCACCACTTGTAAGTATACAGTGTAAAGTGCCATATACTTTTTTGAAAAGATGTTTGTTATTGAGGGCTTTCTCTTGGATGTCCATTGGTGTACCAGGTTGGAACCCCTCTTGGAGATTCCCCATTATTAACATGGGCAAATTGGGGTCTCCATTAGTGCATAGGAAATGTTTACAGTATAACTTTGATAGGGCGTCTGCAGTAAGCATTTATTTCCCTGGTTTATATTTGATTATCATGGGGTACCTCTGTATGAGGCTTATCCATTCATATTACTGTCTAGATAGGTGTTGTTGAGTCTTGAAGAATACCAATGACTTGTGGCTGGTTAGCACTCTGAATATCTGTGCACTTTCCATATAGCATTGCCATTTCATTAGACAGTAGATAGATAGCTATCAGTTTCTTGTCATGTATTGGGTATCTTTACTCACTGTCAGACAGCTTTCTTGATTCATAGACTACAGGGAGGAAGTCCTTTTTTGCAGTTTAAATTTGGAGTACTCTTCTTATTGCATAATTAGGGACATCAGTTTCTAGTTTTACACACCTTCACAATTTGGATATTGCATAATAGGGGCAGTGACCTTATGTTCTTTTAATTGTCAAAAGTGTTGGTCCCTCAATAGTGTCCATACAAATTTAGTTGTTTTTCCTGTGATCACAGATAGGGGGTAGTTCAGACGTCCCAGTCAGGAGTAAAACTCCTTACATAGGCCATTATGCCTAGGAACATACAAAGCTCACTCTTATTTTGCGGCGCTGGCATATTGGTTATGGCTTGTATCTTTTCTGGGTCTGGTTTCACTGTCCTTGCTGATAATGTGACCCAAAAATGGAAGTTCTGTTGAGAAGAAGTCACATTTTGAGGGCTTGGCTATAATTAGGTTATCTTTAAGAGTGTGGAGAACCAGTTAGACATCTTTCCAGTGTTGTTCCTGTCAGGATACCAAAAGTACTGTGAAGCTCCAGTAGGTGAAGGAGGAGTCAAAGCAGGTACTGGCATGGCCCACCAGATGATGGAACCTAACTTTACCAGGTAGGAAAGGGCCTTCCCAGCCACATCCCAAGGTCCAGCAGCTGGAAAAGAAGAGTTAATCAATCCTGTGAGCACCAGGTAAAGCACTACAAGGAATTGACTACTCTGGCCAGTGGCATCAGAAGTGAGTGGGGTTGAGATGGTTGGTTTGAGTGTTGGGGGTGCTTCCATGGGGACCAGGTAGGCAGCAGGATTGTTGTACTTCCTGTTGAAGATCAAAGGGTAGGTGATGATTGCTTTGCTGTCACAGATAATTTGGTAGGGTTCCTTGGGTGCGTTTGGTCAGGTGTAACACTGCAAGCCTTCCAAGGACAAGGGTTCATGATCAGGATTTAGGGGATACTCAGTGAAATGCACAGGGCCAAAAGGAGCGTTGGGTGGGCAGTAGTAGTCAAAGGCTTTTGTTTTTTAACTGGAGTCTGAGTATCTATCCAAGGGGATGTGTGCTGACACTTAGGTGTATGCAGATGGAAGATTATCAAAAATATGTATGGAAACAGATTGGTGAACCAAAGGTTCATAATAACTTTATTTGGCAAGGATGACAATACAGAACTTTTTCAGGTGCTTCTTATTTATATACTTACTCACATTCAAGTGCCTCTGGGAATTCTTCTGGTGCTATCTGTGTGGCAAGGCTTGACATTTCAGGTTCTGCTATTTGGTTGGCTGCTTCATGGTCATTTTTAGGGTTTTCAGGAATAGTTGTTTGACTTTTTGGTAGTCCATCTTGGCTTGGCTGGCCATTGGTTCTGGCAGGTTTGGCTTCTGGGGTTATGGGTTTATGGGGGTTTTCCAATTTGATCATCTTTTTTGGACTGGCTTGACAGGCTTTCCTGAGGCCAAGGAACTTGATTAAAAAAGGGGTCCCCAATTGGGGACCCCAAATTACTTAATGGAGGGTGGGCTTAAACTGGGTTTACTGGGCAGCTAAAATTAGCCTTCCCAGGTCCAGCCAAACCCACCAAGGCTTGGGAAAGGCTTTTGGGGCCCAGAACGGGCCCCACAGCTACCACCAGGGTGGGAATGATTCCTACATCTGGATTTGCTTTGAAAAGCAAAAATCCAGGTGCAGGCAAATCTCCCTGCCTGCTAGCCCTGCCTGGTGGCTAAGAGCTGGTTTGATTCCCACCTGGGGCTTTGAAAATGTTACTTTTGTAACAGTTCCTTAGCTGGGAAGTATATGATTATGTTATCAAGGTAGACAATAGCCCTTTTTCCAATGTGCTCTTTGAAAACTTCCTTTATAAAGGTAACAAAGGTACTTGGGGCATTTGTCATGCTGAAGTTGAGGACAACACATTTAAACAAGACATACTTAGTTCTGACACTGTTTTCAGTATGTCCTCTGGATTAACGCAGACTTTGGTGATAACCTGCTATCAAGTCAATTTTTTGTGAAGAATTGAGACCCCCCAGGGCTTAAAAAGGTCATCAATTAAGGGCAGGGGATACCTGTTGTTGCGCTTTTTGCATTACAGCACCACAATTATTTAGGATTATAGGGCAGAAGATATTGCTTGAATACAGTCATATGTGAGTATATGGGTAGTATTTTATCAGAAGAGCCAGGATTGAATGGAACCAGGATTATTGTCCAGTAATGGCTTCTGATTGTGCAGAAGCACTTAAGGATTAGGGTAAAGGTCAACCAGATTAAAGATATATCAAAGAGGGTTCAAGATTAAAGCTTATTTTTTATTATGAGTGATTAATTTTTCTTATACCTTCTGCAAAGGTTAATCCCTAGGCTGCTAGCAATGTCTTCTAGGACATTCTAAAACACCCCTAATTTGGGTAATTATTAATCTAGGTTTGGCGCTTATTGCACGTCAACCAATAGAATATATTCATCTTCACCCAGCACATGTGATCCTTGCTGGCATGGAATAATTTAGTTACTTCAGGATCACTTCCTACTTTCCTGACATACTGCAAGCTTAATGCTTATTAATGTGATAAATATGGGAATTTGAGATTATGGGGAATCAAACCCAGCGCCTTGGTGCTCAATGTAAAAGTAAAGCGGCGCCTTGGCGCCTGCAATATTTTCCAGGCAGTGCTTGCAATAATTTTCAGTTGGCGCTTGACGTAAAAGTAGTTTGGCGCTTTGGTGCCTAATCCAGTTGCTAGGTGGTGCCGTAGCGTCTGTGTCCTTTCCCAAGTGGTGCGGCAACAAATCATGTTTCCCTTAAGTGCCGCAGCGGCGCTAATCATTGGCTAATTTAAGGTTCAGGTCAGCAGACTACTGCTGATCCAATATGCATATGATTTATCTATCAATTTATGTTATTTGGTAGCTACAATTCATATCCACAAGCTCTGTTGAAATTGACATCACTGTATTTTATACTACTAATTTATGGATTTGGTTGTAGCAATACCAATCCATGGGCTCTGTCATAATTGGCATCATTGCCTGGTCAAAATTCCCAACACCTGTTCTTAATTCTGACCTTGTTGAGCAGCCTGTAGTCTGTGACTTGGCGGAGTCCTCCATCTTTCTTTTCTACAAAGAGAACAGCAGCACCAAAAGAAGACTTGGATGAGTGTATGGGTCTTTTTTCAAGGGCTTCATCAAGGTAGGCTTTCAGTGTGTTGTCCTCTTGTGGTGTTAGGTGGTAGATAGGGCGCGCTTTTGGCACACTCCATTTGAGGTCAGTTTTGTGCTGGATGCCCTGGTTGAGCAGTAGACTTGGTAACTTCTCTTGAAGAACAGAAGAGAATTCTTTAGTTAGCTGTTGTTGGATTGGGTCTTGTTTATGTGAGGTCTCTACATTTTTAAAGTGGATAATCTCATATGTGCAGGTGTTTCAATTGGTCTTGCTAGATTCCTTTTCTTCTTCTGTTTCTGTAATTTTCACAAATACATGGTCACTCATAAGTGTGCCAAGGTGAGTTAGGTAAACATGGTGGTGTACTTCTCCTCACTGTATGGTGAGGATAGCACTGTCCCAGTCAATGTGAGTATTGGTCTTTCTCATCCAGTCCAAGCCAAGTATAATATCATACTTGGGGATTGGTATGATTGGACCACTGAGGGTGGTTTGTATGTCTCCAATTTGGGTGCAGAAAGGTTTTGCCTCTTGAGTGACTGGTGTACTTCTGTTATCTGCTATGATAACTCTCTTGATGTTAATTTGGACCATGGGTAGTTTCATGAGATTGGCAAATTTCTTGTCAACAAGGGATTGGTCTGCTCCAGTATTGAATAGTGCTGTGCCCTGGTATCTGCAAAAGCGGAAAGGATAAGTGAAGAGTTTATTTCTGGTCTGGGCGTCAAGAAGTAGAGGATTGCTGGAGGTACTTGAATCATGGTGATTTAGTCCACATCTTGATCCCTGTACAAGTCTTGCAAAGTGGGGGAGGGTGGCTCACCTAAGCACTCCCCTGAGCTTTTCCCTCCTATTTGGTATCTTTGGTGCTTGCCTGGATGGCTTGGGCAGTATGATTCCCGTTTTGAGGATGGGTATTGTTGGGTTGATTATTTTGTTTGTTTGGTTGAGGATCATTTCTTGCTGTGGGGCTCTCCTTTCTCTTATTGGTTGTGTGTAGGTTGTCAGATTTTTGAGCTGCACACCTTCCCTCTAGGAATACATCTTTGAGGTTCTTGCAGCAGGTCATGCCAAACTGACATCTAATATGTGTGGGGAGGCCATTGTAGAAGTCCAACTGTGGTCCAGGTTTGTCAAAGTTGATGGTGTTGGGAGCTCAATCATGTATGTCTTTATAGGCTGCAATGTACTTGTTGATAGTTCCTGTCATTTTTAAGGTTCTGAGTTCTGTCATAATCACAACTTCAGAGTTCTTTATGAAAAATCTTTCCAGGAAGGTGTTCTTGAACATGCTCCAGTCTTTGTTGTGACCAAGGTGTTGGTCAAACTACTTTCTTACAAAGTGTGAGGTGGCTCTGATAATATGTAACACAATTTCACTTGCCCAGGGTTTGTTGGGGTAGCCTACTTGTGTAAACTTATTTTGGGTGCTTGGAATCCAGAGGTTGGCATTTTCAGGGAGTAGTCCTGATAATGTTCCAATTTCTGCTGAGTGTAGGCATTTAAATACAATTTTGGGTATTTTGGTTGCTTTGAGAACTGGGGTGAATTCAGGACTCCTTGAGTACAGAGAAAGTTGTACTGTTTGGTTGGTATAAGGATAATGTTGAGGACAGTGAATCCCATAGGGACGTCATGAACTTCTTTGTATTATCTCCAGCTGGTGGGGAGTGCCATCTGTTGGGTTCTTTTCTTTGGAGGAATTTTCCCTTTAAGTTGTGTAGGTGTGGTTAACCTACCTGTGCTACCACTGTCAAGTATATACTTCTGGGAAGTACAGTAGTTTT
>QTSX02006847.1:0-18842 GCA_014839935.2 Entomophthora muscae
TTTATTTTTTTGGGAATTTTTTGGGTTATTTTTGGAGTTCAAAAAATCTAAAAATTTAAATCTTGTTTTTCTTAGTCGCAATGCCGTAAATTAAAATGGCGTTTTTGCTAATAAATTGAGATGGCGTAATTTGAGATAGCGTATTTCAAGATGGCGTTTTCAAAATGGCGTGTCCTACTGGTAATTTAGTGAAAAAACTTACCACTCCAAGATCTACTGTAGACTAAGTCTATCTAAAAGAATTGAAGGTTAGTAGTTTATTTTAGAAAACAGTTACCTGAAATGCAGCTTTATTTTAAAAAGTTTTGAGAATCAAGACATTGCTTACCAAACCTTAATCTACTTCAGTGCAAAAATCTGGTTTTTAAATTTATGTTAGTAAATTTGATCTGTTAAAATACGACTTATCCACCCCAAGATCTGCTTTGGACCAATTCCATCTAAAAGGATTTGAACAAGATTAGTAGTTTATTTGAAAGGGTTGCCTGGAAATTAAGTCTTCGATTGATTTTGACTGAAAATAGTTTTTTTTGAATTATTACCTTTATAAAGCAAAGTTAGCTTCAATTTTTTTAAAAAATTTGCTTACCTTGAATATCCTTGATCTACTATGCTTAAAACAGTTAGTATTATGTGTATATTTTGAAGCTTACCTTTGAGTTGAAGTGAATCTATAGAATTTAAAGTGAAAAAGTTAGTACTGTGTTTAGTTAAGGCTTACCTTGACTTAGTAAATCTAATCTTATCTGTTTGGCAGAGAAATAGACTGATTAACCAATCATAATTAATGAAGTCATTTCTAGCTCCAATGGTTATCAGTAAGTTTCAAATGAAAAATTCAATGTCTTACCATAATATCAAACTGGATTAATTTACATCTATTTGATAAAAATTCTACTCTGAAGTAAACTGCTGCAGGTAGGGATGCCGTGAGATACTACAAAGTGTCCAACAACCCCTTCAAGCGGCAGCATTAGCCATTAAACCAAACTAATTTATAAGCACAAATTTATGTGTTGTTAGTCTTTGCCAAACTTAAAAATAAGGTAAGTTCTTCCAAGAAAATATGTTTAAATAATTTCCCCAGCAACCCGAGCAGTTATATATGATTGAAGGAAATGAAATCTCAAAGGAAATTAACACTAATGACGAGGAAACTAATCAAATGGAAACAGATGCAAACAAAGCACAATCAAGAAGAAGCGCCTCAAGAAACAATTAAAATTCAACAAACAAAAATCAAGAGGAAACACAAGTAGCACAGAAAATAAGGAAGATCAAGCCCAGAAAAACAAATGAAGAGCTGCCAACACTCATGAAGTTTGCTGAAGGGGCGCCTGTGGCTGAGGGGGCCGCAGGGGGAAACAATCAGTAAGTTTATTTATGTTTTACTTATATTTACTTTAGTTGTGACTAGGAATAGGGACAAGGCTGCTAAAGTGGCAGCCTTTATGCCCAGTTGGTTTTACGGGGTTAACAATCACTGGTAGCCCCTGTAAAGCAAATAAATAAAAATGAAATAAATAATTTACTTCAAATGAACATGAATAATTTTGCAAATATTGAAGCAAAGAAAAATGAATACTTGCCACCTGTGGGGTGCTTGCTGTGGATTAGGGAAGCATACAAAATAGGAGCAAATATCAACTTCAAAGAGATGACTAAAATTTGTGGGGATATCAAAATAAACTTTGATGAATATATTTATGGGAGTATAAACAATTTCCCTTTTCAAACATCAATGAATACAAAAAAATCTAATAAAAACTGACTTTCAAATAGAAACTGAATATCTTAAAACTGAAATTTTCAATGAAGTATTCAAAGCATTATTAAATAAAATTGGGGACACAGTCCTTGTGAATACATTTAAACCTTTATTTATTTTGTTTGTCAAGGCATGGGGGGCAGATACAAGTCAAGCACCCCCTGGAACCATCTTCAAGTTCAGTCAAACATCCTATATCAACAGATTAGTTCAAATATACAAGATATTAGGCATGTTTTCTAAAAAAATATACCTCACAAAGGATTCACGTTGCAGTATACCTAAGAATCCTACTACATTGCATAGTAAAAACTAAAGTCAAAAAGTTGGAGGATGTACTTATACAACTTGATATATGTCAATTAGCACTAGAACTCCAGAAGACACCACGGGGGTATAGGTCAGTCAAGCATGTCCTGTACAACTCCTTTGCACTGACATTGTTGTATGGGTTTTACATGCCTCCCAAAAAGAATCTGTTAATTGATTTGCTTACCTGACTCCCTTTTATTAAGTGTTTGGCAACCACCAGGGTGCAGGGCACCACCCCTCTTGCAATTGCATCCAGGCTTGTCCACCACATACATAATAGTATGTGGATCCAATTAGCACTCTAGCTGAAAATTTGATTTCAAGGTATAATTCCCAGGAATAATTGCATTCCCTTTGCAATTTGCATCTCCCTAATAAATTATCTTCCCTTTCAATTTAACTTTTATTTTTTTATTTTAAATTTAAATATTAAAATTTAACTATTTAAATTTTAATAGTTAAATTATAATAGTAACATATCTAAATATATTATAAGACAACAGTTATAGTATGCAATCTTGTCAAATAATAATAAAAATAATTTAAAAATGTTTTTATTCACTAGCTTGTCAAGTATGGGTTCATTTATTACATAGTTAAACAATGAGAACTGAATTTATCTACATCAAGCAGCCCGCTCCACTTATGTTCTAAACAAGTGGGTCATTATTTTTCTTGTTATGCCTAGGCGCCAGATTGATTATTTTATAACTTGATCACATTATTAATATTCTAATTATTCAGAAAGCTTAAAATACAACCAATCCCAAAACTTTAATTGATCTTGGGCTTAGATGATTTTTTTAAAAAATAAGTCATCAATTTTAGAATCAAAAAGTGCAACTTATAGTATTATTGAAAATATCTTAAGTGCTACTACAAACTACAAACCAAAAATATTTATGATGAGTTGCATGGGAGAGTAATAGCAGCCCCAAAGCTATAAGTGCTATTACCCTATCTTTGGCTCATCATAAATATTCTTAGTTTGTTTCAGAAAAAAAGGTTGTTGTTTTTGAAAGACTGATAACTCTATTTAAAATACACCCTCTAGTAAGTTGCCCTACTTCATGAACTTGCCCCAATACATCACTAGCATCTTCTGATATTTTTGTTTCTCTGGTATCATCACGTGATTTCAAATGATAAGTTATCTCAGAATATTCTGATAAACTTTCAAATGTTAGAGGTGAAGTATATAACTTTCCATCTTTCATCAAATATGAAAGATTAATGCGCAGATTTTTAACTTCAAGCTCTCTTTTTATAGGCCTAACTTTTCTTTCATAAATATAAAAGAATGACTTTTGAGAAATGTTTGAGCCTGATAGTACTGATTTATATAATTCTTTTCTTTTTTCTTCTTGCTCAAAAATATTTTTAAGATCCTTAATATTTTTAATATAAAGCTCATTTTCTTTTTCCTTTAACATTTTTGATATTACACCAAAGTGACCATCAACAATGCTTTTTCCATGATATTCAACAAAAAATTATATTTTATAGAACCCTTAATATATTTAGGTGCCTCTTTAAATAAGTAATATAAAAATTCATATGATCTAAAGTGATTTCCATTATCAGTCCACACTTTTATATTTTTTATTTTTTTAAATATATCTAATTTAAGAAGACTAATTAGACATTCACCTGAAAATAAAGAATCATGTGATAATATCTGAGACAAAAAATCATGATATTCATATTTGGTTTTATTGTTTTCTTTAAAAACTAATGCAAACCCTAATAATGAGATAGGTTTTTTTGGAATAAAAACAGTTATTGGTCTCAATTGGACCACTTCCAACCTTTAAGTTTTCCTTATAATCTATAACTACAACACAAGACTCATCATCTAATTCATAAATATCTTTTTTATATTCCCTATTTTGATGAATATAAAAGTCTTGGTGCTGATTAATAGTCTTTAAGTCATTGCCTATAGATTCTGGTAATGGTAAGTTTTTACTTTCACATTCTTCCTTCTTTTTTTCTAGTGAATTTTTTAAATTACAAATATTGCACATATCAGTTTGTTTTTTACTTTTTATTATATTTTTAGGAATTAATTTATAGTAAGTAGAAATTGAAACTGAAATTTCATTTTTTATTTTCATATTTTCATATATTTCTTTTTTTGTTTTAAGTAGAGAGTATTTAATTTCAGTTGAGTAATTACTCATCTCTTTATCTATATCTTTATAAAATTTTTCAGGCGCTTTTTTTGTAAACTGGCTTGTTTCAAAAGAATTTTCCAGCAATTTTTTAATTATTTTTTTAGTTATTTCTTTTTTAATGAATAGTTATTATTTTTTGGCTTTTTTTGTTTAAACTTACATTTTTATTTTTATTTATTTTTCTTGAGTATTCAAACTCACTTTTGGTTATATTAAAACCCATATCATTAAGCTCTTTTAAAGAGTAACTGGAAGTAACCAGAGATCGCAAGGCTGGGAGATGTTTTTGGGGAGAAGATTTCATGAGATCCTTTAAGTTTTCAATGAACTCATTGTCTTTTTGAATTCAAATAGTTGGCAGGAACTGAGCTTTCCCAAATTCAGTTTGAGTAAGGAAGTGCTTGATGAAATTATCAAGATCATCACCAGCAATAAAGAGGAATGCCTTTTTTAACATTGTAATTCTCTCTCTTTTTGTTGAAGCTCCCAAGGAAAAAGAGTAGCATGGCAGAAGTAAATTTAACTGAGGACATGGTAGTGTTTTGAATATGTAATTAGGTCAGATCTCTGAAGTGCGCCTTAATGTTGGAGTAGTTATGATCAGAATGTGGCCTTTGAATGGGGTCTTTTGGATTGGAAGCTTTGTGGTGCTTTAGCTCTTATATACCAAACTAAATGACACCATTCTGAAAGAAATGGTGTGATAGCTTTTACTATAGTTTGAACTTGAATTTATGTTTGCAGAATTAATTAAATACCCAGTTTTCATGCACAAGTGATATATGTAAAGCAGCTAAGCATCATTATTACATCATATCCTCTTTGTAATCAATGCAAATCAATTAAAATGATGTATTCTGTTAACTGTAACTCTTCCGCATATTTTTAAAATAATAAAATACTAAAGAATTCTATTTAAAGAATGCTTAATTTGAGGTTCGAAGCTCACTTGAACCTTAAAATTAATCTAAACAGTGATAAAAACATCCTAACTTCAAACTGCCATAAAATCCTAAATAAATGAGCTTTTTAAATAAAATTAAATGTGAAAATAAAGCTCTTAATCTTATCTTTAATTTCATTAAATAAAAAAGATACTTTATATATTAAAAAAAGAGTTTTTATTAGCTTTGAAGTGATCTACTTTATATCATTAGATAGAATCATATAATAAAATCTGGATTATAATATTTTAAATTACTTTCGCTTTAATATTGAGTATAGTATACATATTAAAAGTTTAACACCAATAGAAAGATGGGATTCTTAGCTTCATTTTGATAGTTTACAATGTGAAAAAATATTAATTTTTCATTGAGTTATTAATGTTTTAAATATAATTTTTGTAACTAGTTACTTTTTCAAAATTGAACTGTGTTATGCTGCGACTTGAGCAGCATGTGCATTAGAAAATGGCCCAATCCCTAAAATAATGACCCAAGTGATTGTTTAGAACTCAAATTACCTTTCCCTTGTAATATGATTTGATAAATATATTCAATATGCTTAACCTGCGTCATAAGTACTAATTAGTATAAGATACATGAAACTAATTAGTTTTTGTGTCATGTGGCTATAGTGGCATTAAATCAATAAGGTCAGATGATGACTTGCAAGGTCCAATTTGTGGCTTAAAAAGCCAAAGTACCAACAAGGGTTCACAACTATTTAAATAAAATTAATCTATTTCTACCTTTTTAAATCTATTTATTTGTTAGCTCAACAGTCAATACAATATTTAGTGCATTATAATAAAAATATATGTCTCTATATCTAGTATAATTAATTTTACTTAACTTTTTGTACATATTCTTATGTCTATAATACAATTCAACGTCACATCATTATATATAAATAATGATTTTTGAGTCCTAAAGCAAAACAAAATATATAACAATAAAACATAAAACCCAGAGTGCCCATTTATCTGATTGGCTCAGAGGCAAGGGATTTGGGAGGAAGGATTCTGAGTGCTAGTAAAAAGCCACCACCACATTGGGTGGCATTGCAAATTGGCTGATATCAAGAATATTGAAGAGATCCTTGATGTCCTGATGGAGGCCTTTCTTCACCTTATTTTTGATCCACCCAAAGACCTCCTCAATTGGATTCAGGAATGGGGAATATGGCGGGAGGAAGAGAAGTCTCATTGAACAATTGGTAAGCCGGTGGCTGGAGGTGTGGCTGTTTTTGTTGATGGGGGGAACTTGGACACAACCAGATCCACTTTGTGGAGCCCAACATTATCAAGCACAACAATGTTAGTTGTGCCCCAGTAATTAATCTGAAGGTACTCCTTACCAGCTCAAAGAAAATCAAGAAATGTCTCATTATTATGGGAACCCTTGATCATCTGATGCTGGTCCAACTTTCCAGGACCAAGAAGCACTACCATGGAATAGGTCTGGGAACAGACAGCTGCACAATGTGCTACATCATCCTTGGATCCCTTCTCAACCCACCCATGTCTAGACCTGAGTGAGGATGAAAACAACAATTCATCAATGTAGAAGAACTGGACATTCTCAGTCTCCTTTAGGGCCAGATAAGTCTTGGAATAAATGTGTCAATCTTTGATTGTTTTTTCATTGTTTCAATTGTATAGAGAAATCCCCAGTAATTTCCAAGAGAAGCCAAGATTGACCATGGTTTTATAAACAAGTGCTTTAGAAAAATAAAGCCCAAACTCCGTGGCCAGCATTGATTGGACAGTAAGTGTGTCCAGAAGGCAATTCTTGGCTACCCACTGCTTGATTGCATTGATGTGCATGGGTTGAAGTAGTTTTGGCTACTGCTTAGCCTTGATAGATTTGGCAATTTGCCTGGTGTTGTCATGCTTTTTGTTGATATTGCTAATATATCTGGCTGTGACACCAATTTGAGACACAATATCCCAAACTGCATTTCCCTGTTCAAGCAGTTGAGGAGAGCTTCACACTCATTATCTGTCAACTGACGCTGGCCCTTGACAGGTACCGCAGCATCCTGGCTGTCAGACTCAACACAGGGGATGGGAAACTTTGTGTAGAAGGTGAGATCACGCTTGGTTACTCTGGCGCCATCAATGAGGGCATATGATACAGGCGCAGATGGTTCCTCAGTTGTGACCAATGGCTAATAGGAGGTGTCAAAAACGCGGGGGAAGTAAGTGGCAACTCTTGGATCAAGAGTGCGGGGCCAGGTGACAACTTGGTACACAGTGGAGGTGCAAGTAACCTCAGTGTTCCTGGTGATCCTGATGTAGGAGAATTTGGTGGCAAGCCTTGAGAGCAGCTTCTGTCTTGGATTCAGGCTGGTTGATCTGGCTTGTGATGCGGGAGGTGATTGACTGGCAATGACACCTTAGGAGGCCTGTGTATCAGCATGACTCCCCTTGAGTTGGGTTCTGAGTCTATTCTTGGACCCTCTGGGACGCCCTTGTGGACAGGCTGCCCTGTGGGCTGGTGCAGGAGTTGTTTAGGAATGCAATTGATGGTCTATAAAAATAAAATAATATATATTGGATTAAATATGTATTTATTTGGATTTCTGGTTTAGTAGTAAGTAGTTATTTTCTCCTTATTTAGCCTTGAATAGTAACAGAATTTCTATATCTGTGATTTGAAGTGTATAATATTGTATACTTTTTCAGGTTTGGATAATTTTAGAGTTTAATAACTTGTTATGTCTAAACATGGTTATCAAAATTGAATTTTTTATTTGATTTTAGTCATAGTGGAGCTTCTTGATTTGGGTTACTGTTTTCTAGTTTCCTAACATTTATTCAAAGTTGATTCCAGTTCCCACAATTAATATCTGAGTTTACTTGTGGCATTCAAAAGTGATTTGAAATTTGGTTCTTGGATTTGACAATCCTGCAATTCCAAAAAAACATAGTAAACTTAATGAAAATGGTTGATGGATTTGAACGCTTCAAATCTGATTCCAGTTAATTTATTTTGTCCATTGGAAATATGCAGTTTGACTTTAAATTTGAAAAGTGTCTATGAGCTCCTGCATTTTTAAAAATTCAAATAAATACACAAAAAAAAATTTAATTAAAAAAGGCCCTCCTGCAAAAGTGATTCAAAATTTGGACCAAGGATTTGAAAATCCTGCATTTTTACGTTCAGGTTCTGAATTTACAGTATGGGTAAATATACTTTTGAGGGTTAGCAAGGTTTCTGATACTCATGCTATCCAATCTATAGTAAAGTTTGACTCCATTTTCAAAAATGGCGTATTTCAAAATTGAAACATTAGAAGAAATATTTTACTGAAAATTTGTTATTATTCTATACTTTAAACTATTAAAATAAAGCCAAGAATCTTATCTTTCATAATCAAAATGATATTAAACAGTACGTTTTGTGTAGATTCATAACCTGTTGGGGAGAATGCTGGATTTTCAAATCCTTCATCCAAATTTCAACCACATTTGCCTTCTGGCAATTTAATCAAATCAATTATTTGGATTTCATTCAAGTATTTCAAAATCCAGGACCTCATAGAAGCTCTTCAAGCTTTGAGTTGTGGCTGCATATTTTAAGTTGACAAAAAGAATCAGCTGAGAGCAGAATTAAGCTTTTCAGAGCCACTCATCATTTTCATCAAGTTTGAAATGTCTTCTGAGATGATAGGATTATCAAATCCAAGTACTAAATTTCAAATCACAAATGAAATCCACAATTAAACTCAAAAATAAACCATGATAACTGAGATATGGATTGAATAGACATGAAGTAAACTATGGAACACTAAAACAGCTTATGAAGCTATACCATGACTAAGATTTGTTAAAGAATTAACTTTCAATCCCTGTATCTAGTCATAAAATTCAAATGAAAAAGAAAATCAACTAGGACAGGAATTCACAAAATACTATGCAGTCCAAATCATCAAAACAGCAACAGAAACACTATACCAGGATGAAAAAGGGCAAGCAACAGCCAAAAATAAACAAAGATCAGGATTGAAAACATATAAAAATTAGAAATAAATCCTAATCCCTATGGACAGACAGCATCCCACTCAACAGCTACCACAGCTGGATGCATGTCTGTACATTCAATAGGATCCCCCAGATGGTCAGAAAGCAGAGCCAGAGTCCAAAATGGGCTTTCCAAGCCCAAGACACAGGCCCACCATATTGCTTTTGCCACTCAACTGCAGCCTACATCTCACACCAGATATAGCAGTCTGGATTCAAGACAGAAGTCACTATCAAGGCCTGTCACTAAAGTGACCAACACCAAGGTTTTCAGTAACAATGAGGCTCTGTACAACTTCATTGTCTACCTGGTTGCCACTAGGACACATATACTAGATCCCAGAGCTGCCATTGCATATCACTAGGTATTATATATATACTACATGCCCTTGATACCAACTGAAAAGGCCAGTTGCACCAGCTGCATATTCTTAAATAAACAGGATACTGCATATGAAAATAATGCTTTGTTTACACAAGTGCCGCTATCTCTTGAGCTGCCCATGGTAGTGAGGATGCTGCGGTGGCTACCAGGGGTAGACACCAGCTGTTCAACATCAGGTACATCCATTGAGCGCCTTTCTGGTGGTATTTTCATCCCAAAAGCTGCATCTCAATGGGCCATCCCAGTAAGATATTAATCAGAGTCACTAGCGCATATGGTGATACCCCTGAATTTTGGGAACCCCATGGGCAGAATAAGATACCTAGATCCTGCAGCCTGTGCATATCAGTGTAGCTAACCAGCAGGTATCTGGAGGTGGCCATCTTGATCTAAAACATGTCTGATTGGTATTAGCCACATAAATTATCCTTTCTGCTTCTGAAATTCTTGAATGTAAGACCATGGTCAATCTGGGCTTCTCTTGGAAAGTATTGGGTGCTTCTCTGTATACCCAGAGCAGCAATAAGAAGCTTGAGGATTGGTGCGCTTTAGCTGAAAGCTATCTTTCCCTAAAGAAGACTGGAGATGTCCAGGTCTTCTATACAGATGAATATCTGTTTTCTTCTTTGCTTGGGTTGAGGCATATATGGGTCAAGAAGGGATCCAAGGAGAGTGTATAACATTGCCTCTATGTAAGTTCCTTGGCTATTTCATGGTAGCGCTGCTTGGCCTCTGTGGTGCAGCCCAGTATAAAATAATCAGGGGTTCCCAATAATAGTGAAATCTTCCTCAATGCTCTCTGAGCTGTCACGGGATATCTTTGGATAATTACAGTGGCACTGCTAACACTGTAGTACTTGATAATGCAGGTCTATGCAAAGTTGATTCAGTGATGGAGTTTTCACCTATTGACAGAAACACCCAAATTTCAAACTACCCCTATCAGGTTTTCTAATGAGACCCACCTTCCCCCAACCCTATTCACTATTTCTTAATCCAACCAAAGAACAGTTTATATGGGTTAATCATAAAGTGAAGCATGGTCTTCCTCAGGATGAATAGCATCTATTTAAGAGTTCTAGAAGTCTGCCATTACACTATACTGCTGGATGTTTTAGGAGTGCTTAATAAGCACTCCAACCAACCCGTCCCTAGATCCCTTGCTTCAGAGCCAATCAAGTAAACATGAGTTGGCTGCTTTCAAATTAATTTTTAATCTACATTTTTTACTCCTGAATTGAAAAATGTATATTGTTTGCTATTGCAATAAAGTTTCCAAGTCAATACTAAGACTTAGTATGAAAATTGCCATTGCTTAAAAGTAGTGATCACATGAAATCCATAAGCAAACATTGGCTAAATCTATCAGAGCATAAAGCTGGCAAGTGCATAATAGAAACACAGATACATACAAACAGATGTGGGTACTGTAAATTCAGAACAGAAAGGTAAAAGTGTGGGATTGTCAACCCCTTGGTCCAGTTTTGAATCACGTTTGCAGGATGGCCCCTTTTCAATCAAATTGAACTATTTGTACCTTTATTTGAATTTTTCAATTGCAGGAACCCATAGACACTTTGTAAACTTCAAGCCAAACGGCATTTTTCAAGTGGACAGGATGGATTAACTGGGATCAGATTTGCAGTGTTCTGATCCATCAACCATTTCCATTAAGTTTAATATGTCTTTTAGAATTGCAGGATTGGCAAATCCATGAACCAAATTCCAAATCACAAATTAATGCCACTAGTAAACTCAAATAATAATTGCGGGAACTGGAATCTGAATTGAATGTGAAGTAAGGAACTATAAAAAATCAATCCAAATCAGGTAGCTCCACTCTGGATAAGATCAAATGAAAAATTCAACTCTGACAGCCATGTTTAGACATGAAAATCAATTGAGATGTAAAATTGTCTAACCCTGGGAAAGATACAATATTATGCACTTCAAACCACTAATATAGCAACCACAACCCCATTTAATGCTATATGAGCCACCCTCCTGACAGCACAGAAATCTTTTAAAAGTTTCAAGGAAAGAAGAAGAGGGGGGGAAGGAAAAACTTCAAAGGAAAAAATCACCAGATTCTTACACTATGATTTTAGCTCATTAATTTACACATTATCACTTAAGTACATCAATTATTTTTATTTTATTTTTTATTGTGACTTATATAAGGGTCTGCTGCTGTAACAATATGTGTTTATGTATTGTTATTAAGGATTCCTGATTAAAGTTATTTTAAAAACACTAATTATAAAATAGAATTATCTATTATAATATATTTTCATCAAGTTTCTTTTTCCGTGTTGTGGTGATTGTTCATTTGTTGTTGATAATGTGCTTGCATTTAATTGGATGGCTTCACCTGCAGTTACCTTGGTAATAGGAAATTAAATTGTCTATGTGACCACAGCTGGCCTCATGGAGGCAATTGAAGGTGAAAATGTCCAATTAAATACAAGCACATTATCAACAATAAATATAAAATAACCACAATAAGGAAAAAGCAACTTTATAAACATAGATTTTAATATATAATTCTATTCTATTTTAATTATGTTAAGTTGATGAATAATAGGATCTAAATTTTAGCCGTCCTAGAATGGAATTAAATGATTTTTAAGAATGCCTGTGGTTCCTAAAAGAATTAGCACAGATCCACTCTAGATCCTTTGAATTCCTGTTTGAGACACCCATACATTAAGTTTATTTCAAACTCACCTCAATTATGGTTTGAAATTTGGTTCTTGGATTCAACAATCCTGCAATGTTAGATTCAATAATAACTTCATGTTGTTTTTTGATTTGTTAGGATTATAGGAGAAACTAAACTGCACATTAGAATCCCCAATTTCTGATCAATGTATCCCCCATTTTTTTGATGTGTTTTGTCTTTAGTTAGTTGAGTTATTTGCTCAAGGGATTTGAAATTTGCCAATTTAAATAAATCAAAAAAAGTCAAATTAAATGGTTGATTTTATTAAATATTTTAATTTTCACTCAGCTGAGTTGCCCACAAAAGTGACTTGAAATTTGAACCAAGGATTTGACAATACTGCATTTTCACCTTTAGGTTCTGAATTTAAAGTATGTCATACTGTTTCTGCTTTGATAGACTTTTTGAGCCCTTGTGATGCTCTAAACAGAACAGACATGACATTGAATATTACTTTAATTTTGATAGAGGCAACTTTTGGGGAAGCTTTGAAGATGAAATTAGAGAAGAACATTTTTATTGGGTAATAAGTTAGGATTTTATAGCCAGAAATATTGTGGCAGGGAAATAACTGGGATCAGTGGTTTGTATCAGGTGGCAGGACTTGGATCAGGGGTGAGCAAGTAGATGTAAAAGCCAGGTAGAAATTGGTTTGATATCAAAACAGGCAAATGGTTGGGAAATTGCTTTGGTACCTAATTAGGTGAGGTATTGGATGTTGATTTAGGTTGACAGTAGCTGAACTATTCTAAAATATGGACCTTCAACACACTTGTCCTATAAGGTTTTTCTTTGGTTACATCAGGTGGAGGTATGATCTTGATGGCAGTGAACTGGTACTCCTGAAGCTGGTCTTAGTAGGTACTAGACAACTAGAGTGTTCCCCTTTGCTGAGGGGGGAGGCGTGATTAATGGTATTTCTTTGTGAGTGGCTCATTGGCTCTTAAAATTTGACTAGATATGTGTTCCTTTCTGGTCTGTACTCAATCATTCTTCCTGGACCTCTATATACTAAGTCCAGTTTCTTTCTTTTCCTGCCAGGACCCAAACAAGTGTGTTGTGATAAAGTGGTTCCTTGTTAAAGGATACTTTTGGTGTTTTGAGCCTCTTGCTTTAAGTTATTTTGGTTTTGATACATATGTATTTTAGTGCTAGAGCTTTTTTTAACCTGGGAAGCTTTCCTGGGGATATCTTTATGTATTATTGTTTGTTACAGGTGACTACCTCTGGTTTGAAGCTATATGTTAGTTTAAATGATGAGTAATCAGTCCCCTAGTTGGTGTGCACTCAAGACACTATTAATACATGTTTCACATATAGTAGAAATGTGTATTTTGGTTTTCCATCTATTCTTTCTCAATTGTTTTTATAAGGATGGCATTTAGGCATTCAACTCCACTATTGGTTTGGGGCCAGTATTACAGTAGTTTCCGAACCTGTTGAGATAAACATATATTATTCAGTTTAGAACGCATGAACTCAGTCTAAAAAAATTAAAGTGGATCCAAATCTATTGTAATTTAATATAAATTCCTTGATTTTTAATTTTGTTTTTAGACTGAGTTCATGCATTCTAAACTGAATAGTATAGTTTATATCAACAGGTTTGGAAACTACTGTACAAGGTTGTGAAGATTTTGATTTTTTGGCTTGTAGGTTATTGTTCACTTGATGTTCTGTTAGTTCTTTGGCTTCATCAGTGACAATGTAGTCTGGGGTCCCATAGCTGGCTATGATTACCTTTTTGATGAAGCAACTAACTTTTTCTGCTTTTTGGTCTCTGATTGCCCAAAAAATTGGCCAGCAAGTTGCAAAGTCAACTACCAAAATTGAGAGACATTGTCCAATTTTGCTTCTGGGAATGGCCTCACTACTTCCAAGCCCCATACTTTGGATGGTTCATGGTCAGTTACTGGAGTTAATATTTTTTGTGTCATTTTGGTTGTGGTATTTTTCATATACTATGCACTTTTTTAGTATTTCTGTGATGACCCCCTTTAGATTTAGCCACAATTTCAGATTCTTGGAAGTTGTTACAAAAAGAAGATTACTACAATAGAATGTTGATCCAGCTCTTTGAAAGAACTTAAATGTTAGTTTATTGAAGAAGACAACTACTATTGCTTTCATAGTTTAAAACAAATGCTTGTGGCCTAGATTCATAATCTATCTTAAGGTGATTTTTAAAACAGTTAATAAAACTTATAAGTTGTGGTTATAAACCTCTTATAATTTAGAAGGACCACATTCAAAGATAATAGCTTAGAGCAAGGAATGATAAGTTTATTGGAATTTAAAATGTTGAATATTTATAGCCAAGGTAGGCTGGTGTGATCTCAAAGGATATCTAGGGGTATCTGAGTTACTCTCAGTAGTAGGTGTCAACGTTCTTGACACCTTTTTAGTCATTTCAAATGGAGATGAACTCATAGAGGGGATTTTGGTAGAATCTATCCTGTTCAAAGTCTTATGAAAATGGGAGTTTGGATCATCAGTTTGGGCATGGAAGATGAATCCAAGTTGCTCACTGAACCAAGAGGTTTGCCCTGAGACCCAGGATAGATGAAATCTCTAACAATGCCCCCTTCAAGCTCTTTGTGTGGGGGTAAATCAGCTTGTAAGAATCTTTCATGTACTCAATTTACTAATATTCCAGGGTTTTCCCAAAGCTATAGAGTATTCCTGATAACAACAATGAATAACTTTGTAAGTGCCTGACTAATCTTTGGATAACTTGTGGCTTTCTCCTCCAGGACAATGATGCTAAAACAGCACAGTACTTCCAAGAGGGTAGACCAGGAGTTCAGGTTGATTCTTATTTCTAGCAACAGATTCTTTTTTGTGGTGGTTATCAAAGCATTATCAGCAGCTCCTTGTAATTGAAATAATTCATTAGCTAATATCTCATTCCAAATTAAGGGAAATCATAACCATAAAAGAAATAATATGGGTTAGGCTGATAGTCACAACAGGATCCTGTTCATTAAATGCTTTAAAGAGAGGCATTCATAAAATTCAATGCTAAATGATTTGATAGGATAATATGCCACTATACATTTATTGTTATCAAGGTACTATTGGCTTGTTCTATACCCTATTAGTAGCAGGATGATTGTTGTGACCTGAGGCGCGGCACAGATACACAACAAGAGTCCTAACCTTAGGATTGGATTTGTACTAAGTCTCAGTTAGAGTGGCAGGGAAGGCTATGTGATTAGCTTGTGGCCCTGATTTAATAATATCTGCTAGACGTTGCTAGAGAGGCGCCAAAGTATGTGAAGACACAAATAAAAAAAAATGTGAATAGAAATTAAATTTTATTGGTAGAAGTGAAATGGAATATATACTGTGTAGCTTTACCACAAAATAGTACATAGATGGTAGGATCACTTGCCACAAGCATGAGTGGGGCAAGTGAGTTGCCCAGAATCAGGAAACTGAACAATTGGGTTTTGCAAATAAGAGCCAGACTCATTTCAAAGGGCAAACACAAAAGAGAGGGATTTGTCCTCAAAATAACCCACTGAAGGCAAAATCAAAACATGGTGAATAGCGGTATTCACAACATTGCCCCCTATAGATTGGCCTTAGGGGGTGATACTTGCGGAGGAACTTGGCATTCACACAGGCAAACGGTTGACCGCTAGAGAGGAGTTTTACAGTATACTTTGATCCTTGTTTGAAGGTCACTTCTAAGGGCCCAACCCACAACAAGTCTATTTTATGAGTGTGTCCCCTACTCTATGCCAATAGTAAAGAATATGGTCCCTAATGTTGAACTCAGGCAAGGGAGACTGTCTAGCATTGTTGGGAGAGAGCTCAAGCATCTTGGTCTTATATGCGGACATGTAAGCAGTGGCCTGAATATCAATGATTTGGTTGGCTAGATCTTTGATATGGTTGTCAGGGTTCATGGCCTTATCAGAGGAGAGTAGGGGGCCCAAGAGTGACAGAGTGGTGGCTTCACAACCATACAATATAGTAAAAGGGGTATACCCAGTGACACAATGTTTTCTAAGGCAATAGGCAAAGAGAGCAGCAGGTAAGTATAGATCCCAGTTTGCAGTGTCAGAGTAAGTGAGTTTCTTCATGATATAAACCAGAGTTTAATTTGCACGCTCAACTGCCTCATTGGTAAAAGGATTATAGGGGGCAGAGAAAGACTGATGTGATCCCAAGGCTTCAACAACAGAGGTTATCAACTTGGTGTTGAAGTTAGTCCCATTGTCAGACAATAACACTTGAGGACAACTATGCCAAAAGAATACATCTTGCAGCAGAAAGGCAGCAGTTGTCTTGGCAGTGATGTTCTTAGTAGGGCAAGCTTCTACCCACTTGCTAAAATGATCAACAGCAATTAGGATAAAGCGGCAGCCAGAGCAGGAGCAAGGGAGAGGCCCTACAGCGTCAATACTGACAGTGTGAAATGCGTGTTGAGGGGGGACTAGCATGAACTCGTGAGCGGCAGCTCAAGGTTGTTAGAGCTGCCAATCATGGCAACTAGCAATAACATCTGGAATCAGCAGGCAAAGATTTTCCCATAAGTAGTTCTTCTGGAGCCAGGCATAAATCTTGGCAACGCCTCTGTGTCCTGTCTCCTTGTGAGCTTGAAGCACCACCAAAGGCAAAGACTAGGCCTTACATAAGGCAAGTAGTGGTCTTGTACTTTCTTGAAAATCTGATTGTTGCAAATGAGTGTGCCTTCAGATAATTTAGAAAAGGCAACTTGAACTTCTTCTGTCTTTTTCTCCCAAGAAGAAGGATATCCAATTAGTTTGTACAGCCTGTCAGCCTCAGCAGGGTGTAGAGCAAGGATGGGCATTCTGGACAATCCATCAGCATTCTGATGTTGAATCCTGGGGCAGTGCAGCACAGTGAAGTTGTCACCTTGCAGGCAGAGAGCCCATCTAGCTAGTTGTTCTTCTGGTTCCTTAAGTTGTTGTAACCATTTAAGGGAAGCGTGGTCAGTGACCACAGTGAAATGAGTGCCATATATGTAATGGTGGAACTGCTTGACAGCGTGCAGCACAGCAAGGAGCTCTTTCTCCATTACACTGTAGTTCTTATCATGCTTATTCAGGACACAAGAGGTATAAGCTACAGGTTGATCCACACCTTCATCATCCAATTGAGCCAAGATGGCTCCAATGGCCAGGTTTCTAGCATCAGTATATAGGATGAATTCCTTATTGTAGTCAGGATATACTAGGATGGGGGCCTCTTTGAGCTTTTGCTTGAGGGTCTCAAAGGCCTGTTGCTGGCTGGCAGTCCATTCAAAAGGGACATTACATAACAGCTAGACCAAGGGTTCACTAGTGTCAGTGAAATCAGGGATGAATTGTCTGTAGTATTGCATCATGCCCAGAAAGACTTGAACTTCTCACAGGTTGGTGGGTGGAAGCATTTTTTCAATGGCCTCAACTTTCTTAGTCATGGGGTGAATCCCTGTCTGGTTCACTTAATGGCCCAAGAATTTAAGGTGTTCCTTGAAGAAGGTACACTTAGATGGCTTTAAATTAAGGCCAGCTTCTCAAATCTTGATTAACACTTCTTTGAGATGAGCCAGGTGATTGGTAAAGGTATCGCTAAAGACTGTTATGTCATCTAAGTATACTAGTACATATGAGAGCTTTAAATCACGGAGGATAGAGTTCATGGCTTGTTGGAAAGTAGCTGGGGCATTGCAGAGTCCTTGCGGCATTTGTGTAGGTTCAAACAATCCTCTGGAAGTGATGAGCGCAGCCTTCTGTCTATCCTCAGGGGAGAGATCAACTTGCCAGTACCCAGAGGCTAGGTCTATAGCAGAGAAGAACTTGGAGCCCATAAGGCGGCAGAGAGCATCATCAATACGTGGTAAGGGATAAGAATCCTTTTTGGTTGAGAGAGTTCAATTGTTGGCAGTCCATCACATATGATGACCTCCATCCTTCTTTATTTATTATGAGCAAGGGGAGGCCTGTGGTCTCTGAGAAGGAGCATTTAGTCCAGCATCTAGAAGTTGTTTGAGCTCTTTTAGACACCTGAAGTGTCCTCTACACAACTGCAGCAATATGGTTTAGCGCAGAAAGAGAGTATAATCATCAGTATTAATATGATGAATGACGCCTTTAAGCTAGACCATAATCAGTGCTATCTTTATAAAAAAATATCTGAAAACTGATCCAACAGATCAAGCACTTCTTTTCTGTTGCACCAGGGATAGTTATGGGAAGTCTTGAGCAGTGAATAGAGATAAGACTTAGGGCTTGTCTTCAGGTAATTTGAAGTCCTGGAACATACCAAAGGGATGTAGTGATAGGATGTCAGGAGCATTCAATAACTTGTCATAACCAACAACCTGCCCTCTAAACTTTATATATGGGAAAGAGCGGTTAAGTTGGCAACCAGTAATTGAACAGGGTCCTTTGAGAGACATCAAAGATTCCTGGACAGAGATAGGGAGCAATACGTCCTAGCAAGGGAGGAGAGTATAACTCTAGGAACGTACTCTCAGGTAACTCATATGATAT
>QTSX02006848.1:0-18709 GCA_014839935.2 Entomophthora muscae
AATGGTACTCCTCAAGGACCCAGGAACTGCCTCTAAGTAGCCAGTTTACTAAGAATTATCAAATCCTTCCAACCATTCAGTGCAATAAAACCTTGAACCTGAATGTGACAAAAAATAACCCAGCAAATTCCAGCTTATTTATTCCTCCTAGGTTTTGGACTCAACTATTAAAGGAATTTATGAAAGAGCCATATATGATGGGAAAGAACTTGGCTTGCCTAACAATCCTGCCATCCTATGGACTCTTCATTAGAGAAAGGTTCCAAACTTTGAGCCACATCACCCCCAAACAGCTAAAAAGAGACATATAAATGACCTGATAAAGCAGTGCTTGTAATACTTTGTACATCCTGCTATCTGTAACAATAGAGTCCATTTGGCCTTTCAAGAAAATTTTACTTCTGAATCAAGGCTAATCAATTGCAGCCCAACAGATTTTATTGAAGTCTCTTTACTCTAATTTTAGTGAAAACTTTGGGTTATTTAACCATCAGATTACTGAGTAATTCAGAAATAAGATGTTTTCTGCTCAATCTATGAAAACCATAGAGCTTACTTCTATACCTACATTATATATGGTCTAGTAGGGGTTTTACAATTATGGCATGGATCAAAGTTGGATCTATATAGTCACTGGCCTTGTTAAAGGCTCTAAGGACCTCTTTCAGATCATATTACAGGAACTGAAAAATACCCCTACCCCTGAAGCTGGGGAGTCCACTGGAAATGATGCCAACATGCTTCATAAAGAGATAATGTAACGTCTTGGACACTTCCACTCCTTTGAAAAGTTTATCTAATAACTCCGACATGATAATAACTTCTTGTATATAGACCTCTGCACTTTCCAACCCAAATAACTAAAGGCTCAAAGACCTCAAGCCACCCATTCTGGTTTCAACTGAGAAAACCAGAAACAATATGTATTGGAAAAAAACAACCAAGCTTTTGCTGAGATCATTTGTCAACAGATCCAGGGCTTGGAAGACAAATTAGATGGACTGATCAAGTAAAATCAGGCAATCAGCAAAGATATTAAATAAACCAGAGCTCCTCTGTTACCTCCAGGACTAAATTAAACAACTTAATATAAATCTAACTGTTTGTCCCCCAGAGGAAGAAAAGTACATTTTTAAGAACCTAAGTCACTTAGCATATATCACTGGAAAGTCAGGCACACTCCTCTGGCAGCAAGTCCTATCACAGCTATGATGAGGATGACGCTGCTCATAGTAATGTACCTAGAAACATCAGTATGATAGAAGCAGCATTAAAAAGTACTCAAAATCTTCAAGCTACTCATGAATAATTTATACTACAGAGTTTTATGGTGCTTCAAAAGCCATATACCAGGCTTCTAGAGGCAACTACTCTCCTATCTGAAGACCTTTAAATACCAGAAATCTGATCCCTAACTTTAAGCTTATCAATCTTCCCTATTTTGATATAAAAATTAATTTACCATTATTGAAATGTAAGAAATTACAATGTGGAGTGATAAGGAGGCAATGAAGAACTCTGATATCTTCAACTGCTTGGATTCTCAGACACAGAGTATTATCATGACCAGACTTATAATGTGGATATACCTTGCTAATGCCTCCAAAGCCTTAATGGATAAATTGACAGCAAAGAGCCCTCAACAACATAAAGATGGACTTTGTAAAAGGAGTAAATTAAGAAAAGAAAACTATGCATATTTTTCAGACATATTTTACCTAGAAGCACAGACTTTGATTCTCTCTGAAGGCTGATTCTTTTATTGATTTTAAGCCCGCCTTGCTCAATTCTGTACAACCTAACAAGAATATATTTCTTGCTTTGAAGTCCAGAATTTGCTCAGCTCACAATGTCTATAATCTGCTCTATCATATTCTCACCTTCAAGGTTAACTTTGAAGTTCCCATATCCAATAACAAGAGCATTCCTAGAGAAAAGTAAAAATCTTTATTCACTGAAACCCCCAATACTGGATATAGCTCAACCACTCAAGGAACCACTAACATCTATACATGAAACAAGTGTGGGAAACCTGGTAACATGTCCAGATAATGCAAGCAGATTGTGTCTAAAGTACATCATGTGGGAGCATAAAAGTATGACTTTGAAGGAGACTGATTGGACAAGGAATCCTCTCAGATGAGGAGCCAAAAAACTGCTGAGCAGCTAGGATGAGGAGAAATCCCTGGTTGTCCATGTATATAACCCCCCTGAACCCACCCTCCCACCTGAAGATCCAGGTGTCTCATGCTTATTTCCTCCATCTAACACAGCTCTGGCTCTGATTAGCAGGGCTTGAATCCCTCCAAACTTTAAGCCCTATCCTAGATTCACCAACCCTGATGCTACCCCCTTGCTCTTCTACCCTGCCTCTCATGACATAGAAGAACAGCTCCATAGTTTTTATTAAAAATTCTCTCACAAGAGAAAAGAGAGCAAAGAAGAGACCCTTTATAGCCTCCCAAGCCCAGGAGATTGTTACCTTACCTACCTTAACAGTTGACTCTCCCTGCTAAAAAAGTTACACATGAGAGTGACAGTGCTAAAAAATGTCAAAAATCCTCAAGTATGTCAATGTTTCTTCTTCTCTAGATGCCCCCAAAGGATTCAGGACACCCTAGTGCACAGCTTTAGATGAAATCCTTATTTAATACAAAGATATGGATTTCTACTGGGTGATGTCCTTGGTCACCAGATCTGATAGAAATAACTGCACTTGCATCAATGTGATGATCCACAAGGTGGAGGTCCAAGTCATTATTGACTCATGTTCCCATGGGAACATTATTTTACATGGTTGTTAAAAAATGAAGCTGGCTTTATACTTGGACCACCAAGAGGTACTTAGGACTGTCAGTCCATTTACCACAAAGACAATATGTGCGTAATTGCCATTGCCCCTCTGATATAGGAATTAGAATGTAACTGCCCCACCATAGTTTTGGAGAACAAAAATTATGATATACTTATTGGCATGTGATTCATGACAATGTACAGAATCATCATCAATCATGGTGATGATATTTTAAAGATCTTGTGTCAGCTATCCCTATGTTTGAATGGGGCCAAAAAGCTGACTTTCACAATAAAAACTTCACTTCATTAATATGGGTATGTCAACAGTGATATCTCTGTGGCTTATTCTTTACAGCACAGAAAAATCATAATTCTCCCATTGTCAACCAATGAGTACAAAGGAATCCCTTGTATGCCTCTTCTGGGTTCACTATTCCTTCTGGATCTCAAGTGAATCATCACACTGATCATTCCTTGGAGATTCCCTTAGATCTAAATGGGGAAGGTTTTGTTAATCATTGTGCCTCCCACCTGGAACCATAAATCTGCCCTGGACTAGCCATGACAGCTCCCAAATAAACCAAGTCTTTCTGTTAAATCTTAGTCATGTCCCTTTAACTGTACCAAAGAATCAACTCCTGGGATATGTTAGACGGGAAGAACATTTCAACTTTCTCCAAGCTAAACCCTTTGCCGGACTTGTAAAGTTAGGAATTTCTGTATCCTGACCTATGGCCTTGCCCCTGATTCCACAACACTCTCTGGTTGGCCTCACCAAACTAAAAAAGAACGCAGCTCTGTCTCTATTTGAGAAAATATAAGGAACTCTTTTCTAAAGATGACTTGGACCTTGGAAAAGCTATTGGGGTAGAAAACATCATTGATACCCAAGGACTTCCTGAAATCTCATCTTGCCCTATTTGATGTAGTCAACCAAATTTGGTTATAGATAACAAAGAACTTCAAAAAATACTAAGCTTCATATTACTTTTATCCATCAAAAGCCCTTGGGTTTCCCCCTTATTATTTTCAAAAAGAAGCTCAGTTTTAATAGAGTAGTCATCAATTATAGAAGGCTAAACTCCATTACTAAGAAAGACTTCTATCCTATCCCAAGGATTTATAATACCTTGGATATAATAGATGTAGCCAAGTTATTTGATGCATGAATCTAATCAGTGGCTGCTGTTGTAAATTGCGCCATTAATGCTATTTCAATTTGCCCTCAAATATTGATATATGTGAAAATTTGGTTGGTTTTGCTTTTGAATACGGGAATTCCTTGCCTTCTGTAAATGGGTCTGCTCCAATTTCCATTCATTCTGGAATATTGTACCTATCCTTGTCTGATCCTGATATGACCTCACCCCAAAGTGACCCCCTCTGCCACTCTGGCTACCTAATAAGTGTTTATTGACCCTTGTCTATCATTTAAGTAGAATAAATTCTCCTAATAAAGACAAGTTTATATACATTTATGTTGGCTTTCATATTCTTCAAGCCTTTTCTTTTCCTTTTTCCAAAAGGAAATCCTCTTTTTTGTATTCCAGTAAATTAAAGTATTTGCCCTTAATTTCGCCCTGAAGGCTAACCCAAGGCTAGCTTCAAACCTCAAATATTTTTTATAAAGATTTCCTGCTGTGTCCTCATGAATGTTGTCCCCAGGAGCCAAACACAACAAAATGTTGCTCACTGCAGGGGCTGTAAGCCCTTTGGTTACTCTTTTCCCTGAGCCTTCTCCTTCTGTATCTGAAGTACCAGAACCAACCAAACTCTACAGTCCTCCTCTTGAAGAGGATATTACCAGCTCCCCTTCTACACCAATGATAATGGTGTTATCTCCTGGGCCTGTGTGGCCCTCTTCCTGTTTTCTCTCTCAATTACAAGCAAGCCCAGGCCGCTGTGTGTTCCCTCCTTCATTTGGGCACTGTGCACTGTAGACTATTCCTGGCCTCTGCCCTGGCTATGCTTTGGAAGATCTCTATTCTTTCCTCTAGGATTTTGGTCTCCCCCGCCTTGATGAAATCTATGTAAACTATTGGTGTAATGGTCAACCAATTCATTCAGCCTGTCTTGGTCCATCATCAATTAGAACTAGGATTCCAAAAGCAACTTATGTCTCCTATAGCCTCTGCTGTCTCCAATAACTATGCACAGAACATGGCCTACCAGAAGTGAATGCATAGCCTATTTGCCAGTATCTCAGACAATCAACATGATTCACTAGCCTTGCAAAAATACCTGACGTCTTCTCTGAATTTGCTTTGCTCCTTTCTCCCTGGGTACATCAGGGAACAACAAGGTGAACTAGATGGCCACCAAGCCACTGGCAAGAACCATATTAATGCAACTCTCTTGAAGTATTTCCAGTATTTTGAAACCCCGGTCAACAAGCTCAACCAGTTTTGTGAACATGTTAACTCTCAACTCAAGTTGGTTGGAGTCCATGTTGACAATTGGGGCCAGCATCTACACCTATAATATGGTTTAGATAAGGCAGTCCTAGGAAATACCCCAAGCCAATAACAAGACTATTTAGACAGAAGAGTAGCCTCAATTGAAGCAACTCCTCTTACCTCTTTGACAGAGACTTCCTCTGCTTTTGAGGCTAGGGTTTGGGAAGCCAGAGCTGAACTCAAGGTTACCACTCAGCGCCAAGCATCTTGTGAGATTAGACTGATTGACCACAAATGATCAGGCCAATTATTGCACGCAGATCATTATCAGTTACACGCTTATTATCACTAGGTCAATATTCTATTAAGTGTAGTAATTATACGCCGTGTAATCATTAGTCTATTATAGTAGATGCAATGATTATACACCGTATTTCATAGATTATTGTTCCAATGTGTAGTGATTATACACCATATAATCATAAGTTTATTATAATTGATATAGCAATTATATGCCGTATAAATGTTAGCCAACATAGTGATTATCACTGATTACACAGTATGTAATCATGTAATCATCAATTGTATATTGCTCATTCCATCTTACTGGACATTGTATCAACTCAGTCCCACCCAACTTGATGGACGTATATGAGTATATCAAACAAGTGATGTGCATATGGCTAAGAAATACCGAGTTTGGATCAGCATTACACAGCATATAATTGGGTTCCATATTGATTTTTCTGTCAGCATTACACGGCAGATAATCCACAAGTCAATATTGGATTGAGTCTGCTATTATACGGTGTATAATCCCCAATTTAACCTGTTGCATTAATAAGCAGAAGGCTTGTCAGCAAGAAAAGAACCACTGATTAAACCCTACAAATGGAACACCAGAATTCTACCTTCCAATGTTAGAAGACAGATTAAGGACCACTTATAAGCGCCAACTAAATACGGTGTAGTTTCCCAGCACAATAATAGGTGTGTAAGATACAGCCAATTGATAAATGACAGAAGGCTAGCTCAATAAGAGAGTAGGCTATAGCTGAAGTGCCATGTATGCCTGCTAAGGCCAGTAGCAACGCACGTGCCAAGGACAGCCAATCAGGATAGGTGCAGCCAGAAAAGATGGACCTATTACAAAGGTAGCCACTGAGAAATGTCTGAAAGGACAAGAACAAGGGTTGTTTCAGTATATATTGGTGCAGACGCCTGAAAGGAAAACAATAATTTCCTAGTTACACCTGGATAGATTGCAGCTGCTGGTTAGATTGTACTCCAGTTTCAATAAATGTAATTATCTTCAAAGTTCTATTCTATTGTAGTCTGTAGTGCTGTTGCATAGGATTAGGTAGAGTACATTGGCAAGGCTAACATCTATCTGTAGCTTTGAACATACCAGCAATAACCCAAGTTGCTCATCACATCTGTTCCAGCCCCCTCCTGTGGAACCTACACCCAACCCTTGCATTGCCACATTGACCAATTAGTTAGCTACGCTGCATAGGAAATTCAAGTATTTGCAACAGCACTTCTCCAATCTAGGTGAATCATCCTCTGAATCTGAGGGCAAGGAAGACCCTGAAGTCACTGAGGTCCCTACCCAGGAAGGGCATGGATGCTGCCCTAGGTTGAAAAGCCAATCTTGTGTTTATTGCTCTCTTTCTTTGGACTAACTGGCGTTGGTTACCAATGATGTTGCTGACAGACAGATGCACTAGAAAGGGAAGTGCAGAACCTTACTTGTTTGACTGAAGCAAGGGATGAACATATTACTCCTTTGGCATTGAAAGCTACTTCTTTGACCTCCTGTGGCAATGGGTTTGCAGGTACCTTGATAGTACAAGAGATACAGATTGATAAATTTGGAAATTTTGCCACTACCGCCAGAGAATCAGCGGCCAAAACTGCTCTACTCTTGACACCTTGGAGGTGAACCTTTGATTATTGTGGGGCCAAAAGCCTGGCATAGAGTCTTACCTTGAAGGAAACCCTCATATTAATGTCCTCAACCCAGGTGCCAATAGACAATCCACCTTGTTTTCCATTGACCCCAATTAAAAGCCCTTATTCAAAAAAAACCTTAAATACTAAGACCTCTATCATTGCTGCCTTCACACATTCTATGAGACTTCAATGTGTAGGACTACCAACAAGCTTAAAAAGGAACATATCCTTACTTGTCTTCACCCCACTTGCCAAGAAGTTGTGGTCCCTGAACTCCTGTTCATTGTCACTTGGGAGGATATAAAGCGCCGTCTTATTGAGGAGTTTGGAGGAAGATCAGCTTGAAAGTCAAGAAAAATGACTTCATGTATATCACTTTCAAACCCAAGGAAACTCGGCTGAGTTTTCTGACTGCTTCTACATCAAAGGGCAACAACTCATCACCAGCCTCCAGCTGACTCCTTGAGAAGTGTATACAGCTTGCTATAATGCTTTGAAAAGACCAACTTCTGGGTTTTATCTTTAAAGCCCATAAGGCATCCCTTACTTCCATGAAGAGCATCAAAACCCTCCTTCAAGACATGCATTTGACACATGGAGGAATAGTGGCTTGCAAGAACAAGGCTAACACTTCTGGAACTACTTCTGTACCCCACACATCATGACTCTTGGCTCTAATGGGAAACCCTTGTGACAAGGGTGCCATAATTGTGGTCAAGTTGGGCATCACTCACACTTCTGTACCAATCTGTGTGTGGAGGGTTACAACTTAAAAGAGAAGGCAGGAAAAATAGGTCAGCTTAGAAGCAGAGACGCTCTCTGCTGACTAATCTCCTCTGTCTCCTCCTGATACTCCCTCTGACAAAGAATCTCCTCTTTCTTCTGCCCTACTATACTTCACATATTTCAAAATCTCTCAAGTGATTCCAAGCCCAAGGATTCTGACTATGACAATTCAGATAGTTATGGCTACTCTGTGCTGACTGTCCCTGAAACTGTTTCTAATCCCTACAAGCTTTGCTCTGGTTAAACCACCACTACAACTTGCCCCTCTGTCTACCAAGGCTAAGGCTATGGTAGCTTGCCCTTACCTAGCTCAATCTCATTGACATCCTGTCTTAGTTGGCTCCTCTTATGAGGCCGCTGAGTTGGCTGAAACCCTCTGCAAAAATATTAATGTGTCCCTGTTTTTGCAAACTGTATATAAGAAATTCCTGCCTTGAGATTCATGCTAGCAAAATGGGAGAAAGAGCTAGAAGCAGCACATGATGTCTTGGTAGTCTTACCTCCTTTTTGGGAAAGATACCACCTGTGTAAAAGTATCAATACAGAAGGTTAAGATTAAGGCCATTCTAGACACAGGCTCTCCTGTCAATGTTATGTCCTCCAAGTTGATGAAGAAGCTCAAACTGGCTCCTGAACTCAACTACACCCAATCTCATGCAACAGCTGTTATGGCTCAGACTTTTGTCATTGGCGCTTATTCTGCCCAGCCAATGAGGTTTGGGAAGCTCTTTATTGCATCCCCTGCTATTTTTCTTGAGAAAAAATCTATGACTTACTGGTGAGCACTCAATTCCTCTAAGAGTACAATGGAATTGTCAACCTTAGACACAGTTACCTGTCTTTCTTAGGATACAAGGCCCTACTAATTTTTGGGGAACTTCCTTGCATCCCTGTCAAAAGCATCAAGACTTGCGTGCTTGAGTATCCCTATGGCATCCTCTCACTGAAATAAGAGCTCACCTCTCCATATATGTTCTATCCTCTTTTTCTTGTCCTGCCAAAGAAGGTATTCTTCTACTTGGATCTTCAGCCATCACAGCCCCCTGGCTCTCAAGTAATCATTGACTCTCAGATATCATACAAGCTGCCTGAGAAGTTGTTCTTGGAGTTGTACTCTCCTGAATCCCTCAGTTGTAAAGAACCTTGATTGTGCCCTGGGATTTTAGATCCAACTCATTAAAGCCTGTACAACTTCTAGCTAAACTGACCTCTTCCCCCATGAAGGTTTCTAGAGGCCAAGTTGTGGACATGGACACATATTGTGCGCTGAACAGGTAGCTTCCATCTACCCTTTTAGGGCGTTCAGCGGCTTCAACTTGCCAGAACAAAACCGCCAAGTACTCTCCCCTATTTGCAGCCGCTGACTTCCCTCAACTATTGCCCATCCAACAGAAGACATACTAGAACTACCTGACCAGTTCAAGAGCATCTTTGCTTCTTGACCAAATGACTATGGCCTAGCAAAAGTGGTCATTCACCAGATTAATACAGGTGATGCTCTGCCTGTTGTATTTTGGGCCTTGGGGACGTCTTGGAGGTTAACGTCTGTAGTGCTAGCTTTGGAGAGTATTGTTTAAGGCTTAAAACCAGATTAATACAAGTCCAATGACTCTGTAGTCTTTATCTTTTATTCTAAGATAACAACTGAGTTGTGTATCAGAGCAAGATTTAAATTTGAAAATTATGTTTTTATTTGTGAAAAAGGAGAGTTTATATACTAGGAAAGCTGTACAGTGGATAAAGGAGTGTTATTACCACCTGTGTCATTGCCTGGAATATTACAGCATCTTTGGTGCCCACCAGGCTCTTGCATCCACGTTCTTTCCATCTAAGGATGATCCAGACAATCCAGAAGGGAATGGTGAGTACTTGTTACACCAGAGTGGCTACAGCTTGCAGCTGCCCATTATGGAAGCCGCTTGCAGTTCCCAAGCTATATCTATCTGGATGTAACAGGTTGGCCAAATCATCAAAAAATCTGAGAATCAAATAGAATTGCAAATATATTAGATCTGGCGGATTTTGTGTAGAAACTAATTTAGCCTTGACTATCAGGATTGAATCCACTGATAGCCTTGACCAGTCTATTCATGCAGTCTAATTTACAACACAGCCCTTTTCACTAAACCCTATTACTGTAGTAGGGTAGAAAATGCTTAGATTTGAGAGGAGCTCAAACAACTCTTGGATGCTAGCTCTTGGCCCCTTCTCAAAGCCCTTGGGCCTCCCCCTATTGATCCTAAAGAAAAAGGATAGAGGTCATTGCATTGTGATGGACCACTGCCGCTTAAATTCTCTCACTAAAAAGGTCTAATACCCACTGTCTTGCATTGATGACGCCTCAGGCAGCTAAGAGGCTCAAAGTTCTTCTCCACTATGGACTTAGAATCTGGATACTGTCAGGGTGACTTGTCCCATGAAGATCAAGAGAAAGCTGTCCTCATCACCTCTGAAGGCCTTTACAAACCCACACAAATGCCTCAAGGACTATGTAGTGCACCAGCCACTTTCCAGAGCACCCATGAACTCCATCCTACAAGACCTAAAGCTCTCCTGTGTAAAATGTTTTCATTGCAAGATTACAGTGTTTAGTTCTACCTTTATCAAGCATTTAGATCATCTCCAGGCTGTCTTCCTCAAGATTCAAGAGGCAGGCTTGAAGCTCAAACCTTCCAAGAATTCTTTCTCTAAGGAGCAACTCAAGTTTTTGGGCCATATAGTTACCCAGACCAGGATACAATCCTTGAATAATAAGGTAGAAGCTATCAATAAGATGCTGCCTCCTACAAATATTTGTGAGGTTCAAGTATTCCTAGGCATAATAGGATACTATCATCAGTTAATTCCTGATTTTGCTGAACTAAGTGAACCCCTTGTCCAACTCCTCTGAAACATGCCCTTTGAATGAACTGACAGCCAACAGCAATTGTTTGAAGCTCCAAAGACAAAACTCAATTAGGCCCCCATACTAGTCTACCCTGATTACAATAAGGATTTCATCCTATACACTGAAACCTGTGGGATAGCTGTAGGTGCCATCCTAGCCTATCTCAATGATGAAGGAGTAGATTGACTGGTAGCCTATCTGTCCTTTGTCCTCAAAAAGCATTAGAAAAATTAAAGTGTCACTTTAAAAAAATCTGGTTGTCCTACATGCTCTGAAACAGTTTTGACATTAAATATACAGAACCCACTTCAAGTGGTCACCAACCACTGTTCCTTAAATGGTTGCAGCAACTAAAGGAGCCTAAGGCCAACTGGCTTGTTGGGACCTGCTCTTTCAAGGGTATGATTTCACTGTGGTAAACGCCCTGGATCTCAACATCAGAACACTGATGGATTGCAAAGAATGCTTATACTGGCTATTCACCCTGATGACGCCAATTGCCTGTATGAACTAATAGGGTATCCTAATGCTTGTGATACTGAAACTTAAGGCATACAACTGGCCCTTCAATCTCTTTAAAATACTATCATTCAAGATAGACAATTGTTAAAAAAGTCAACAACACCTATCTTACCTATGTCAACCCCAGTATGAGGGTAGCCATCATTCTCCAAGCCCGTATTGACACTGGAAATGGAGGCATAGCCAAGACTCATGACTGGTTATGTAAGAAATTATACTGGGAGAATATGTGTTTGCTAATTCCAGACGTCCTTGCCTCCTGCCACTTGTGCCAAATCCAACGTCCCAGGGTTGCTTAACACCAGTAAGAACTTGTCCTACCTAATAATGCCTTCCACACTGTGAGTATTGACACTTTTTGGACTCTCCCCCATCTTGACCTGGATGTTGGTTCATCTTGATAGCAGCCAACCAATTTAGCAAATGGGTTGGGGATTGGGCCACCAAAGACATTACTGCTAAGAATACTGTAAATTTTCTGCTTCAAACTATATTCTACCAACATGGGTGTCCTCAAGACTTACTATCTGATAATGGCACTAATTTAAATGCTTTCCTTATCATCTCTATTGTGGAAGCTATGGGTACACACCAATCTTTCTTTGCGCTGTATAATCCTTCAATCAATGGAACTGTAGAGCAAGTCAATTCTATCCTTGTGTCCATTATTAGAAAACTCACTCTCTCTTATGCTGCAAGTTAGGATATGTTCCTCTCTACTGTCCTCTTTGCCTATTGCCTTAGTAGACACTGGGTGACTGGAAAATTCCCCTTTGCAACGTTGTATGGACAAGAAGCTACCACCCCCTCAATTTTGGCACTGCCACTGATGGAAGTTGACGCTTTTATCAATCCAGAAACTCATATCAAAGAATTGTCCAACCAAATCATTTAAATCCAAGCCACAGTGTATTTAACTTCGTAAAAAGTCAAGACTTTAGAGCTCTCACCCTCCAATGCTTCCAGAGCCCCCTCACCAAATATCAGGTGGGTGACCAAGCTCTCTATTACCAGAATTGTACTAGGGTCCAAGCCTATAAGCTAGACTTCCTCTGGGTTGTCCTGTGTGAAGTCACCTTCAAGAAGGGCGTTGAGTATACTGTGAAACTACTGTCATCTGGCCGTCCATTTTCCTGAGTCCATTCCAAATTCCTCCACAAATATTAACTCCCTGTGTCCAATCTTGAGGGGAGAGATGTTGTTAATTTTACCATTAATGCTATTTCAATATGGCCCTTGAATATTGATATATGCAAAGATTTGGTTGGTTTTGCTTTCAAATTTGGGAATTCATTGTCTTCTGTAAATGTGTCTGCTCCTAACTCCCCCATTTTGGATTATTGCACCTGCCCTTGTCTTATCCTGGTATGACCTCACCCCAACTTGATCCCCTCTATCACTCTTTCTACCTAATGAGTGATACTCAACCCTTGTCTACTATTTAAGTAGAATTACTTCTCCTAATATAGACATATTTTTCCACATTTTTTTGGCTTTAATACTCTTCAAGCTTTTTCCTTTCCTTTTTTTGCCAAAGGGGGTTCTTCTTCTTGCATCTCAGGAAATTAAAACTAGTGCCCTTAATTTTGACCTGAAGGCTAACCCAAGGCTAGCTTTGAACCCTAAACCTTTGTTATAAAGTTTTTTCTGCTGTGTCCTCCTGGATGTTGTCCCCAGGAGCCAAACACAACAGCTACTGGAATATTGACCTCCCAGAAGAAGAGCATGAAAAACGTGCCATTGTTAAAGAGAAGGGTCTATTTTAGCTTAAAGGATGTCTCAAGGACTGACTAACGGCTCTTTCTTCCAGCAAGTATGGATGTGGTTATGGGAGATCTAATACTCACAAGTTTGTTTGTATCCCTGGACGATGACAATATCTTCTACAGAATCTTTAATAAGCATTTAAAGCACATATATGAGGCTTTTTACCAGTTACTAAAAGCTAACCTAAAGCTGAAGCCATGAAAATGTAGGTTCTTTTAGTAGATTTTGGATTTTCTTGGTTTTTTAATCAAAAATTATGACCTGTGGCATGTAACTTCCAATGTGAAAGAAATTTCTAAAATTCAGATACCAGCCAACAAATATTACATTCACTTCTTACTGGAAATAATTGGTTACTATTACAGGGTTATCCCAAACTTTGATATGCTTGGGGATTCTCTGTTCAAATCTTCTCCATGTTGATTTGGACTTTTTTGGAGCTCTTCCTGTCAAAAGGACTTTGAAGCTCTAAAGAAGATTCTTATGTGTTCTCCTGTACTGACATATCCTAACTTTGAGGGGTCTTTTGTGGTACACATAGATGCTAGCCTTGCCACTATTGGTGAATTCTATCCAAGCTAGATAAAAAAGGATTATAAAACCCTTTTGACTACTCCTTTAGGACCCTCAACTGTCACAAACACAACTACACTTTTATAGGAAGAAAATTCATGGCTATAATTTACTCTTAACAATAGTTTAGGGTATATCTTCATGGCGTGTACTTCACTGTGGTTACAGATCATGCTTCCCTCTAATGGGTAAAGAAATTGAATGATCTAGAGAGGCCTTGATTTCTGGGCTATTAAACTTCAAGCCTTTGAGTATAACATTGTTTATTGTGCATGTTTGGTACATCAAAACTCTGACTGCCTATATAGACTCCCTAAAATTGCCTTGATTTCATTAGTTGCAGATGCTTGCTATAATTTTCTACTGGTCAACCAATCTTTGTGGGAGGAAATCCCATCAAATTAAAGTGCTCTTAGGAAGCTTTCTGTGGATATTAAGGCTAAAGATGTTCAGCTCTTCAATATATTTAAAAATAATTGGTTTTCAAATGGATGGCCTTTACTATGTATGGACTTAGTTGTTGTATCACACAAAGACACAGTTATAGAGGTATACACAAGACCCTTGCTAAGCTACAGCAGCACTGCTACTGGGAAGTTATGAATTCTGAAATTGCTGAAATTTCTCTGCTTGTAACATCTGTAATGTTAAACACCCAAAAAATTGCAAGATTCCAGCTCAAGCTGGTCTGCCCAAGATTTGATTTCCACATTGTTGCTATTAATGCAATGGAACTTTTGCCAGTCACCAAAGGAAAAAAAAGTACATTAAATTGGCTATGAATCAAAATACCAAGTGGTCAAAGATAAGGCTTTCTCAAATCAGTCTGCCCTCATTATAGTCATGTTAGTCTTGGAACACATCATCTACCAATATGATTTCCCTCAGATACTGTTAACTGATAAAGAACCTAATTCCACCATCTACATAATACCCATATTAAACCACCTGATGGCTATAAGAGATACTTTTTTCCACTCCCTACTATCCCCAAACCAATAGAATGATCAAACAGACCAATGGAGATTTAGTACAGATCCTAAGGAAACTAGAATACCAACATGTGGCAGAATGAGACACTTATCTACCTGTAGCCAACTTTTCCCATACTATTGGCAATCTAAGAGCAGTAGACAGGGCTCCCTTCCAACTCATGTATAGTTACTAGCCTGGATTACTACCCCACATTTATTCTCTGGTAAAACTCAACACTGCTGTCATTTCAGGGATCCAGTCTAGGGCAGCCAGCACATTAGTTTTGGGAACCATTTGGGTCAGGTTTTTTGTGGGTAAAGCCCACCACAAGAGAGGAGCTAGTTTAAAAAAGTAGGTGAATGACTTCCTCACCCAGGATCACAGGCTGGCAGCCAAGATTATAGTGTCAATCACCCCTGTGAGAGTGATGTACACAATCCCAAACAGCTTGCCAGTGTAGTCAGTTGGGAGTTTGGGTGAGGAAGCAGGCATAGGCTTGGGGGTCACAAGTGGTTCCATACAGAGCTTGTAGACAGGCAGGTAATTGAATTTGCCTCTAAACAACTTGGGTGTTGATAATATCCAGGGTCCTTGAAGGTTGTATCTAACTTAAGATTGTATCTAGGCCAAATGATCTAGTTCAAGGACTTTTCTGGGGTATAATCCTTATATTTAGAATTCAGAGGGTACTTTGTGAAGTGTACAGAGCCAAAGGGAACACATGAAGGACAGGAATCTATGAGCAGAGAGACAGGAGGACCAGAAGATCTTATGCTAATTTGATAGGCTGCAAAGTCAAAATAAGCCAGTAGCTGTGTAAGCCAAAATAACATAACCTTTATTCAAAAATGGCAATAAGTTTTAAGTGTGGGGTCATTTGGTCTATATAGTATTCCACTTCCAAACTTAATATTTTCCAAGGGATTTTTTCATCAGGGGTATAGGAAAAGGCAGGCCTGGAGGTTCTGGGTGCTCTAGTTCAAAGGCAGCAAGATGAAAATTGGGCTGGAAGTTCTTTCATTGGTCAGAGATCTTGAAGTGATTACTTGATTATAGGCTCTAGAGTTGTGGTCATTGGCTTGGGCTGCAGGCCTGTGCCTCTTTCTGGGGATGGCTCTTGATTGGCCACAAGTGTAGACTTCAAGCTCATGAAGCTTATGATTGAGGTTTTGTTGCCTCCATTAGGCGCCTTGTTTAATCCTCCATTTGGTGCACTGATTTCTTTAGTTTGGCTTGATTTACAATTTTGACCATCACTCTTGAATTAAGCTTGCAGGGGCTCAACTTCAGGAAATTTCAAGCAGGAGGCCCCTAGGCTCATAGGACCAGTGGCCCACAGTAATTCAGGTTTAGGGTTTGAATCCCAACCTTGGGCCCAAGTCTCAAGAGTAAAAGAATTTTCAATCCTGACATGTCACCCCAGATGCCTATCTCCACAAGCTGTCTAAGAATCTACTTAAAATATAAGCTGAAGCCTTTGGAATTAATCTAAGCACAAAGCAAAAGGATGTAGAGCATGACCAGCCAAAATTCCCCCTTCTACTACCTACCAGAGTAAAATTTCTGGTCTACTTCTAAAGCAAGTGAGGTTATGAATGTGAAAGCAAACTTGCTTCCCTATGGCAAGGACCTGTTAAGGTCATCCAGAAAGTAGATTTTGATATCAATACACTAAAAGAATCTACCATTGGGCAGCTGGTCACTAGAATCCATGTGCAATAGATGTGCATGAATACTAGCAGTCATGAGTAAACCCCTGTAGGACAACAATCCTGATATAGAAAGCCCCAGTTAAAATGCCATGGATTATGTACAGGTCATAGAAAGTAAGGAATAAGGTAATGCACATATTAAAATCTTTTTTTAATTTGCAGTGTTTGGAAATCACTGTCTTCAGCTGACAAGTCAATATTAGAAGAACCTCACACTCTGTTATATAATCCTTGGAATAGTCCTTTTTGAAGTGCCATAGACAGAATATTGAGTAGTCAGGATACTTGTCCCAAGCCTATGCACGTTTAAGACCCCCATCAATTCTGGGAACCCAATGTTCAATACTAGAGTGTCCAAGAAAAATATGCTCTTGTCTCCAGTATTTTGGTTCAAAGTGACTTCAGGCTTGTAGACTTCCCGCATGAGCATCCCAAGCGGCAAGGAGACTTCTTCCACCTCAGCCACTTCTGACTTATAAGAAGGAAAAGTATACAAATTTCCTAGTAGGGCCAATCTGATATACATAACCTTGCTCTTTAGATTCAAGGATTTAAAAAGGCCTGCTGTTACCTGCTAAATAAAAATGATCTTATAATCTTTGTCAATCCAGCTGAATATCTTTAGGTCCACTTTCTCTTTATGGTAGAAAACTCTGCTAATTCCCCAGACCACTGCCTGAAAAAGTTATATCTGCTACTGGTCAAACTTCTTTCCCTGGCATTTGAAATTTTAAAGTTGACCCTCACAAACTTTAGCGCAGTTTCTTGATCAAAACAGAAATGATAGAAGTTTCCATCTTTGATCTTGGCTTTGGTCCTGGTGGTTCACTCCTTCAACACCTCCTGGTATAAGGCATGTAGATGAGGTTCTTTTCCAAGTTTAAATTCAGTAGCATCCTATCCAGTTCAGAACACTGGAAAGATCAGACCACATGGGTCTCCTTCTTCCTGTTGGGCTTCCAACTGATCTACTACATCTTCTCTTTTGTGGTTTGAACTCATCTCAACAAGTGCTCAGCTCTCTTCTGGCGCTTATCCTGGACGCGCTTCTTCTTGAATAGCCTGTCAGACTTATTAAAAATTGCTCTGGCTCTTATATTAGAAGCTCTGGAAGCTCTTGCTGACTTGTTTTTATAATTTTAATCTGACACATGTAATCCTTTAGTATAGTGCTACCTATTTATAGTCTTTACCCATTCTAGCAGTGGGAAATGTTAAAAATTAGAATGTATATTGGAAATGTTGTGGTTCCAAGATAAATTTAATGTTGCTAATTTGATTCAATTGTATTAAAATCTATTGATTTATCAAAAACTACTTAAGATCCTTCTAAACCTTAGTGTATAGTAAAGTATTATAAATGGTAAACATTGATTATTTATTAATAAAAACAAGGGAAGAGTTATATATAGTTGGAGGTAGCTAGTATCCACAGCAACTCTGATTGTGTTTTAGATATCAGATTGTATTGGTATTCAGCCCATCAATCTCTGTAATTTTTGACAGGCTAAGCAATCATCTGCTGTTTATAAACTGTTGATCTAATAGACTAGTCATTCATCTGTGCAACAGGTCTATTTGGACTATTGTGCTAGACCCTAATTGTTGTGTTTGACTCCTTGGACAACATCCAGGAGGACACAGCAGAAAAAACTTTATAACAAAGGTTTAGGGTTCAAAGCTAGCCTTGGGTTAGCCTTCAGGTCAAAATTAAGGGCACTAGTTTTAATTTCCTGAGATGCAAGAAGAAGAACCCCCTTTGGCAAAAAAAGGAAAGGAAAAAGCTTGAAGAGTATTAAAGCCAAAAAAATGTGGAAAAATATGTCTATATTAGGAGAAGTAATTCTACTTAAATAGTAGACAAGGGTTCAAGGTATCACTCATTAGGTAGAAAGAGTGATAGAGGGGATCAAGTTGGGGTGAGGTCATACCAGGATAAGACAAGGGCAGGTGCAATAATCCAAAATGGGGAGTTAGGAGCAGACACATTTACAGAAGACAATGAATTCCCCCAAATTTGAAAGCAACCCCCCCCAAATCTTTGCATATATCAATATTCAAGGGCCATATTGAAATAGCATTAATGGTAAAGGTAACAACATCTCTCCCTCAAGATTGGACACAGGGAGTTAATATTTGTGGAGGAATTTGGAATGGACTCAGGAAAATGGACGGCCAGATGACAGTGGTTTCACGGTATACTCAACGCCCTTCTTGAAGGTGACTTCCCACACAGGACAACCCAGAGGAAGTCTAGCTTATAGGCTTGGACCCTAGTACAATTCTGGTAATAGAGAGCTTGGTCACCCACCTGATATTTGGTGAGGGGGCTCTGGAAG
>QTSX02006849.1:0-18589 GCA_014839935.2 Entomophthora muscae
CATACAACCTCCAAATGGAACCACCTGTGACCCCTAAGCCAAGGCCGGCTGTGAGATTAGGCTAATTGACCACAAATGATCAGGCTAATCATTGAAGGCAGATCTTATCAGTTACACGCCATATTATCACTAGATTATCATTCTATTAAGTGATAGAATTATATGCTATATAATCTTCAGTTTGGTATAATCGATATGGCAAATATACGGTGTATAAATGCCTGTTGCTATATTTTATTATCAATTACTATACACTGTATAATCATTAGCTTATTATAATTGATGTGACTATTATATTACGTATAATTATAAGTTACTATAATAATTATCAGTAATTGCATGTTGTGTAATCACTAAATCATCAATTATATATCACTTGTTTCATCCTACTGGACATTGTATCAACTCAGCCCCACCCAGCCTGAAGGGTGTATATGAGTATATTAAGCAAGTGATGTGCAAAAGACTATAAAATACCAAGTTTGCATTAGCATTACACTTGTATAATTGGCTTCTTAATGGTTTGGGTCACTATTAAACAGGGGATAATCCACAAGTCAATGTTGGATCAAGTCAGCTATTATAAAGTGTATAATCCCCAATTTGAACCGTCATATTAATAAGCAGAAGTCTTGACATCCAAAAAAGATCGCTTATTAAACCTAGGAATGGGAAGCAGGAATATCAGATTTCTACCTTCTAATGTATGAGGACTGAACAGGAACCATTTCTAAGTGTCAACCAAATATGGCGTAGTTTCCTAGTGCCATGTACGCCTGGTAAAAGCCAGTAGCAACACACATACCAAGTACAGCCAATAAGGATAGGCGCAGTCAGCAAAGGTGGACTTATTGTGAAGGTAGCCACTGAGAACTATCTGAAAGGACAAGAAGAAGAGTTGTTGTGTATATATTGATATAGACACCTGAAAAGATTATGACAAGTTCTTAGCTACACTAGATAGATTGAAGCTGCTGGCTAGATTGTACTCCAGTTTCAATAAACATAATTATCTTAAAAGTTTTCTATTATTTTGTAGTCTGTAGTGCTCTTTCATAGGATTAAATAGAGTACATTGGCAAGACTAACATCCATCTGTATCTTTGAACATACCAGCAAAAACAAAAGTTGCTCAACATTGGCTTCCTCCCCAGATCTCCCAGCTGACCACACAGATAAGCTGTTTGGGATTGTGTACATTACCCTAGCCAGGGTGATTGACACCATAATCCTGGCCACTTTCCTGTGGTCCTGAGTGGGGAAGTCCTTCTAATACCTCAAGTTAGCTCCTCTCTTGTGGTGGGCTTTACTTTCAAGAAACCCAGCCCAAGTGATCCAGGAAAACGACAAGCTGGCCGCCCAAGATTGGATCCCTGACAACCAGGCTGGACCAATTCCTGAAGCCAGTGAGGGCATGCCTTACAGGGAGCAACTGAAACCTTTTGCTTTTACTGTACACTCCTGGCCTCCTTTGACATCACTCAGATCCACCTCATATCCTGCTGTATACATGCTATAGACTATATCCTCATACAATCTACCAGGAACTTTGGATAGTTTCATGTGCATGCCAAGGCAATACACTGGCTAACAACCAGCTACCCCACTTTCTTAGCCCTCACCAGTCACCAGCTAGCTGATCTGCTCCATTGCCCAACTTATATTATCCCTAATATGCTGGGGTATTAAAGCCATGTATTTAAGCCTCACATCTACTATCAAGAAACCTTGGTGGATACAGCTGCGCCCCTGGGCAAGCACAGTGTCTATCCGACCCTTGACAGTATCAAAAGTACTGTCAGGGACTTGGAATCTGGTGTTAGCAAGCTCATCCAGGCCAGCTGCTTTATACATAACAGCATCTCAGGTGGGTACACGCTGGCCCTGGGTGTGTTCTGCCCCTCCTTGGGGTCCAACTGCCTACTCATCAGCCGCAACACAGAAGCTTGGGTGAGCAGGGATCTCCCAAGAAACTTTATCTGTGACATAAGTAGATACCCCTAGGCTTGAAGGGGATCACCCCAGTAATTAGAGATTTGGTCAAGCATAGCTTAGGACAGGCTTGGGCTTGCAGAGCTTGGTTCCAGGTGTCATAGATAGCTTGGTAGAGATCTTCAATTTCAAAGGACCAATTGAAAAGGAGATAGTGGTGGTCCACTAGAGTGGGGTGCACATGTTGCATCATATTCTCATAGCCTTGTGCACAGAACAGAAACACCCATTAATATGGTGGGCCACAGAGAGATAGGTGGTCATTTTTAGGAAGTCAGGCATAGGTAGAGGCATTGGGTGGCTTGGTTAGGGGAACCACCAGGCCAGTAGGGAGTGCCCACCACAACATAGGCGCTAACTTGATAATAAAGGATACAAATTGCCTAAGCAAAGAGCAGGGCCCTTAGTTGGGCACCATAGCTTCTACCATTCCCGTCAAATTAATTTAGAGTACTACAAGCAGTTGAGTGGATGTGGTCTCAGCGGCAGTAGGGGGATCTATTGGGTGGTTGGGTTGCAGGGTTAAGGGCAGAGTCATGGGGAAAAAGTATACCAGTAGATAATTGTACCTGTCTTTAAACAATAAGGGCAGCACCTACTCCTCTTTCCTTCTTGTCCTATGTATTCATTATCTATGGTCCTTTCCAAGGGATTGGCAATAAGGATTTTCTCCAAGTCATACTCCAAGTAGATAGGGTTTGGCGGGTATTTGGTAAAATGCGCAGGTCCAAAGGGGGCTCCAGGGGGACAGTATAGTGCCTGACTTGGGTTGGAAGGTTGGTCTCTTGAGGTGGTGGTTGCCTGATTGTCTAATTGGCTGGAGTTGAGATGAAAGATCAGTAAGACTAGATAAGGTAGGATTTTTTCAAACCAAAGATTCAAAAAACTTTATTATTAAAAATGTCAATATGGTCATCCCCAAACCACCGGGGCTTTTATACCATGTAATTTTGCTTCTTTGATTTTTTCAGGGTTCAGGTTTACAAACAAGGCACTGGAAGAACATGGATCTTGGCTTAGAGTTTTGAGGGCGGCAGATCCAGGTTGTGCTTTCTCTGGTGAAAAAAAGTGGCAATGCTTTTTTCTGCTGCCATTGTTTATCACATCACCTGAGCAGTCAAATTGTATTACCCATTCTTGACTGGAGACTGGCGGCTGTTGGTGGACATTGGCAGGGATAGTAGTAGGCTTTATTTTAACCTCCTTTGGGCAATCTAAAACCTCTACATAGGTCTGGATCTTTGGTGGCGAAAGGTTGGTAGCAATCTGGTGACCATTCAGGGAATTGTCCTTAGGAAACTGAAGGGTCACAGAGTAACTCAACAACTTGGGTTTGCAACTCAGTGATTTGGTGGTTCCTGTCTATCCTGAGTGACTCAATTAGCCTTTGGAAGGTCAAGGTTCAATTCCAGGTTTTCAATGTTAATATTGAACTTCCAGTCACAACACTTGGCAGACTGGCAGATTCCTGTTCCTCCTGGTTGGGGAAAGGCATCTCTGGCGGGCCAGGGTTTGACCCAACTGGAAGTTAGGTGGGCTCCTGTCTACCCTGGTCAAAATAAGGCTTTTCCTGAGGCCCAGGGTTCAATTCCTGGGTTTCAATACAAGTATTGAAATTTCATTCATGACATCATCCATTTTCTTCTTGGGGGTCCCTTCCTTCCTAGTCTTCTTCTCAAGGTATTGTTAGATGACTATCTGGGTGTTGGGTAGGTTGCTTAACTGTTTTCAAGTACTTTTCTTAGGCGGATATCCTTTCTATTTTATGTAGTACTGTGGGATTTTGTAGTGGGTACAGTCTCTATGAATATATTTGACTTTGTTACTTCATATTGTCCTACTTGGATGAAGGAGGGTCAGTCTTGAGTTTCTGGTAGGGTAGAGAGTTTCCTTCTTTCTTGAATAGTAGCGTACAGTGGAAGATGTTATGTATTTTCCACAAGGGATAGCTCTAGTTTGAATGCTACTTCACCTTCTAGCTTGGTGATCTTGTAGGGGCTGCTCCTTATCTGGGATAACTTCAGGCAGTGAACTGTCAGAGGCACATTTTGCAAGTCCAAGTAGACCTCTTTACCTAACTTCAATGGCTTTCTGGGAACCCTTTTTTTCAGCAAACACCTTATAAGTCTGGACAGCACAGGTCAGGTTCTTAAGATAGGTTTCTTGGGTATCATATATATTTTCAATCCAGATTTTTCCTGAAGTGTTTATCTTTTTACTGCAGATGATTGGATCTCAAGATGGATTAAACCTGTAATTGACTTTGAAGGCAGAAATTCCAGTAGATGCGTGGAGTTTGCTTTTGTAGGTATACCGTACCATGGGTAGCATCTTAGACCAGTTATCTTGGTTGGTGTTGGCAGATATTGTAGGTATTGCTCAAGTATTTTGTTCACTTGTTTGATCTGGCCGTTGGTCTGTGGATGATATGAAGCGAATACACAGCACTTATCCCCTAAGTATTTCATCACCTGAGTCCAGTAGTTGGAGGTGAATTGAGGGCCCCAATCAGTGATGATTTTCACTGGAGTGCTGTGTTGAGCTAGGATGCAGTTGTTGAAATGTCTAGCTGTCTCTGAGGCAGTGCAGTGGGTGGTGGTAGGGACAAAGTAGGACATTTTAGTAAACCTATCTACTATGACTAGAATGGTGTTGAACAAATTGGAAGGGGGCAGTTCCACAATATAATCCATTGACATGGACTTCCAGGGTCCTGTTGGTATATCTAGTGGTCTTAGCAGGCTTTCAGGTTTGAACTACAGGCTTTGGTCCTTCCGCATATCTCACAGCCTTTAATATAAGCAGCAATGTCTTTCTCCAGTTGGGGCCGCACATAATTCTTCTTGATTACTCAGAGTGTCTTGAGTCTGCTAAGGAGGCCAGCCATCTCTGAGTTGTGATATTCTATGAGTACCTTGGTCCTTTTCTTGCATTTAGGTACATAGATCCAGTTATGTAGTAACAGGGTAGTTCCTTTCAATGAGAATCCTTTCTTGTAGTGGCAGCTCTTTGGGTCAGAGGTCAAGTTGGCAATGAGTTCTGCCAAGTACTGGTCTAATTTCTGTGCCTCAATTATGTTGGGTTTGCAGGCCATTATCTTCATATACATCAGCTGGGTGTCTAGGCTAGCAGGATCATGGAGTACATGGGTGTTATGATCCTTGGTTTCTGTAGAGGAGGGGACTAGGTCAGCTCTTCTACTTAGGGCGTCAGGTACCATATTTACCTTCCCAGGCTTGTATTCAGTGGTCAAAGTGTAATCAGCCAGTTTCAGGGCACATCTTGCTTGTTGTTGGTTAAGCTGACGTGGTTTGAAGAAGTAAACCAAGTTCTTGTGGTCTTTCAGGAACTTTACTGGATATTCAGTGCCACATAGGTATAGGTGCCAATGTTTCAGGGTCTTCCTTATAACTAGCATCTCCTTGTCATATATTTGGTAGTTCCCTTCCGCAGGTAGCATCTTATTGGAGTAATATGCTACAGGATGTAGCATACTATCCCCTCCTTCCTGAAGAAGGACCCCATTCACCGCAAAGTCTGAAAGCATCAATTTCCAGTAAAAATAGTTTGGATGGATCTGGTATAGCCAGGGCAGGGGCAGAGGTGAAGGCAAACTTCAAGGCTTCAAAGGCGGTGGTACATTCTGGGGTCCAGACAAATAGGACCTTGTCAGAGCAAAGACGGGTCAGGGGTAGCGTAATTTGAGAAAAATTTAGGATGAAGTCCCTGCAATAATTTTCCAGGCCCAAAGAACTTCTCAGATCCTTTCTGCATTTGGGCATTGGCTAGGCTGTTACTGCTTCTATTTTGTCCTGTGCCATGAAAAAACTGCCAGTCTTCACTACATATCCTAGGAATTCAACCTCAGACTGAAAGAATTCAAATTTCTTAAGATTGGCATATAAATTGGCCTGGTAGATTTTTTCCAGTATAAGGTCCAGGTGTTGGAGGTGCTCTTTGTGTGACTTGATGTAGATAATAATGTTGTCCAAATATGCAACACAAAATTGGTCAAGGTCCTTGCCTAGGAAAGTGTTAATCATCCTTTGGAAAGTGCTGAGGGCGTTGCATAGGTCAAATGACATTACTAGGTATTTGTACAACCCATATCTGGTTTTGAAAGCCATCTTGTATTTGTCTCTGTCTTTGATTCTGATCTGGTTGAAGGCGTCTCTCAGGTCAATTTTTGATTACACCTAGGCTCCAGTCAGTACATCACAGAAGTTGTTGGCATTGGGGATGAGATAGCAGTTTTTCACCGTAATGTTGTTCAGTTTTTGGTAATTTACGCATGGACACATCCCACCATCTTTTTTCCTACAAACAGCATGGGCAACACGCAGGGGGCCTTTGACACTCAGATGAACCCTTTTTTGTCATATCCTTGAGGTATGCTTTCAAGGCTAATTGCTTGTGGTGGTTACAGCTGTAGATGGGGCTGTGGTGTGGTTGGGTCCCTGGTAAAAGGTCTATGGCGTGATCATAGATTGAATGGCTGGGCAGTTTTGTGGCCTCTTTCTCACTAAACACATGGTCCCAATTCTGTAGGGGTAAGCAATATCCCAACGCTAGGCTCTATCTTTATGGTTAAGAGTTTGTTGGATGGTGTTCTTCCAGGGCTTATACAGAAGTGAATGATGTCACAAGATTCAGGCTGTCCCAATGCAGCAGTCTGTTTACAACAGTTAAAGATCAGGCCATGTTTGTTAGACCAGGAGTCACCCAGTATCAGGGGGTGAGGTAATCCTGGCAAGAGGATCAAGTGGGTTGGGTACAATTTTTGTCCAATTGTCAAGGGAAGTTATTGTTTGCATTTGTAACCAGTGTTCAGAGAACTGTTATACATGATTACTTGTAGGCTGCTCTCTGAAGCTATCAAGCCTAGTTTCTTTTCCAGACTGGAGTCAATGAAACTTTCATCAGCTCTTGTATCAATGAAGGCTTGAATCTAGCGCTTGTTTCCCAATAGTTCTATGGTCACTTAGATAAATTTGTAAGATTTCACAGAGGTGTTTATTTTTGCCAAGGATACAGGAGATTTATATTTCATATTGCAGCTCTGGTGAGATTTCCTGACTCATGGCAGTAGAAACACAACACATCTCAATAGTGGTGTTGTAATTCTTTGGGGGACTTTCCTGGTTAATTTTGTGTTGCAGTTCTGCCAACACAGGTAGGGTACAAGTTCTGACCTTCTTGATTCAGTCTCAGGTCTTTTCACAGGGGTATTAGTTCCTCCAGGCTCAGTGTGGGCAGATGGCGTTTCACAAGGTCTTTAATGGCTAAGTTTACTTTGTTTCTGAAGATAATGGTGGCTAATTCATTGTCCAGTTGGGTGTGAGTCTTCAGCTTAAGGAAATCATCAACATAGGCTTGGGTGGGAAGATTTCCTTGTTGGATCTCTAACAGAGAGTTCTGCGCATAGTATCTGGTGTCTTGTCCGTTGCCAGTGCTCATGAGTTCAGCCTCAAATCTTGAGTATTCAAGGAAAATTCATCATCTTCAGCAGTGGTCTTTCCAAACCAATCTATTGCGTCTCCTGATAGCATCATGGCCACCCTCAAACCTTATCAGTGTCACTGGGGTAGGAGTTGGTGTTAGCTTAGAAGTGAATGCAGAGGACTGGTATGGTGTCAGGATTGACAATTTGTTACCCCTCAAACCCCAGGCCCAAGGGTGGGATTCAAACCCTTAACCCAAATTCCTGCAGGCTGCTAGCCCCATGGACTGAGAGCCTGCCTGCCCAAATTTTTCTGAGATTGAGCCCCCACAAGCTGAAGCCCCTGCTAAGTCCCAAAGTCAGAATACCAGTACAGGTTCAACTATGATGGTTCCCAAGGAGAAGTTTCTTGAATTGCCTAATGGAGGCAGAGAAGGTGCCCCCATGAACTTCATGAGCTTGAAGTCCTCTCAAGTAACCAATCAAACCCTACTTCCAAGAAAAATCTGGGCTTTGGATCTGACCCTGTGACCACAGCCAAAAATCAAGGAAATCAAGTGATCAATTTGGATATTCTGACCAATGAGAGAACATCCAGCCAATATGCATTTTTGCCGCTCCTGCACCTGGGCCTCCTGGCCACCCGTCTGCTTTTCCCCAATATTTTGATGAAGCCCTTATGGAGAATACTAAGTTTGGAGGTGGGATGCTATATATTCCTATAGATTCTGCGCTCAAACCTTATTGCCATTTTTGAATAAAGGTTATGTTATTTTAGATCATGCATCTATTGCCTTATTTTGTGTTTGCTATCTAAAAATACATTCAAGATCTCCTGGCCCTCCTGTTCCACTGCCTGAAGTTTTCTGCCCTCCTGGTGTACCCTTTGGACCTGTCCATTTTACCAACTATCCTCTGAAATCTAAGTACAAGGACTACACCCCAGAAAAGATACTTGAACTTGATCCTTTGTCCTGCATACAATCTTCAGTTAGATACAACCAACAATGTCTGTGGGTATTTTCAACACCCAAGTTGTTCAGAAGGAAATTCAACTATCTCCCTGCTTACAACCTACCCATGGAACCACATGTGACCCCAAAACCTATGCCTGCTTCCTCACCTGATCTTTCAACTGATTTTACTGGTAAGCTGTTTGGGATTGTGTCAATCACCCTCACAGGGGTTATTGACACCATAATCTTGTCTTCTGGCCTGTGGTCCTGGGTGGGAAAGTCTGCCTCCTACCTTTTTAAGTTAACCCCCTCTTGTGGTGGACATTGCCTGCAAAAAACCCGGCCCAAGTCAACCCTGAAAACAACGGGCCGGCTGTCCAAGACTGGATCCCTGACACATGGCTTGGCGAGCTTGTTCTAAGGTAGTTTTGCCCATCTGGGGCATGTCCACCTTGATTGTGGTCTGGTTTACTATAAAATTTTGTACTTGTGATATAGCTGGGTTCTGGGGTTCTGCACCAAGTGCAGGGTCTTTCAGTTCTTTGGTAGGTTTGTTCTTTATCCATTAGAGTATCAGGAAGCTAATTGCCTTATGGGTATAATAAGTGATTATCACAAAAAACACCAAGTTGCCCCAAGTGTTAACAACATCTTGGGGCCCAGTTTACCATGTTTGTAAAAGATTATCAAAATGTCATGAAGCCATGTATGGGTAGAGGCATTAAGTGACTCAGGATGGGGTTCTGCTGGGCCAGAGGGTAAAGCTCACCATAGGATGGGTGCTAACTTAATAATATAGGATACAAATTGCCCAAGCAAAGAATAGGGACCTGAGTTGGGCACCATAGTTTCTACCATTCCTTTCAAATTAATGTAGAGTACTACAAGCAGTTGAGTGAATGTGGTCTCATTGGCAGTGGGGGATCTATTGGGCTGTTGGGTTGCAGGGTAAAGGGCAGAGTCATGGGGACAAAGTATACCAGTAGATAATTGTACTTGTCTTTGGACAATAAGGGCAGCACCTACTCCCCTTTCCTTCTTGTCCTATGTATTCAGTATTTCTAGTCCTTTCCAAGGGATTGGCAATGAGGATTTTATCCAAGTCATACTCCAAGTAGATAGGGTTTGGTGGGTATTTGGTAAAATGCATAGGTCCAAAAGGGGCTCCAGAGGGATATTATAGTGCCTGATGCGGGTCAGCAGGTTGGTCTCTGGAAGTGACAGTTGCCTGATTGTGTCAGGGACCCAGTCTTGGGCGGCTAGCCCACCGTTTCCTTGGGTAACTTGGGACAGGGTTTTTGCGGGCAGGGCCCACCACAAGAGAGCAGCTAACTTTAGAAGGTAGGAAGCAGACTTCCCCACCCAAGACCACGGGCTGTCAGCTGGTATAATGGTGTCCATCACCCCTGTGAGGGTGATGTACACTATTCCAAAAAGCTTACTGGTATGGTTGGTTAGAAGGTCAGGTGAAGAGGCTGGCATTGGTTTGGGTGTTAAGGGCAGTTCCATATAGATATTGTAGGCCAGGAGATAATTGAATTTTCCTCTAAATAGTTTTGGGGTGGAGAATATCCACAGGCCTTGGCGTTTGTATCTAATAGTGGATTGGATACGGGCTAGCAGGTCAAGTTTGAGGATTTTCTCTGGTGTACAATCCTTATATTTGGGCTTCAAGAGATAATCAGTGAAGTGAATGGGCCTAAAGGGTGCACCAGATGGACAGAAAACTGCAGGCGGTGGGGCAGGAGGGCCGGGAGATCTCAAACTGAATTAATAGACAGCAAATACAAAATATGGCAATAGCTGTAGGAGCCAAAGTAACATAACCTTTATTTAAAAATGGTGATAAGGTTTGAGCTCAGAATCTTTAGGCATATATAGCATTCCTCCTCCAAACTTAGTATTTTCCATCAGGGCTTTATTAAAATATTGGGAAAAGTGCAGGCAGGCAGCCAGAGGGCTCGGGTGTGGGAGCGGCAAAATGGCACCTTGGCTGGGTGTTCTCTCATTGGTCAGAGCGTCCAATTTGATTGCTCAATTTTCTTGATTCTTTGCTGTGGTCACGGGGGTTGGGCCCAAAGCCTGGGTTTATCTTTGGCAGTAGGATTTGATTGGTTACTTGAGAGGACTTCAAACTCATGAAATTCACAAAGGCGCCATCTCTTCTTCCATTAGGCAATTTGAGAGGCTCCTCTTTGGGCGCCACCATGGTCAAGCTGGCGCAGGTATTCTGGCTTTGGTACTTAGCGGGAGCCTCAGCTTGCAGGGGCTCAATCCCAAAAAAACGCGGGCAGGTGGGCCCTTGGTCCATGGGCCCAGCCACCCGCAGGAATGTAGGTTCAGGGTTTGAATCCCACCCTTGGGCCAAGGTTTTCTGGGGTAATGAATTGTCAATCCTGACATATTGTCTAATTGGCTGGAGTTGAGATGAAAGATCACTAAGACTAGATAAGGTAGGATTTTTTCAAACCAAAGGTTCATAAAACTTTATTATCAAAAATGACAATTTGATCACCCCCATACCGCTGGGGCTTTTATACCATGTGATTTTGCTTATTTTATTTTTGCAGCATTCAGATTCACAGACAAGACACTGGCAGGGCATGAATCTTATCTTATAATCTCAAGGGCAGCAGATCCTGGTTGTGCTTTCTCTAGTGAACAAAAGTGGTGATGCTTTGTTCTGCTGCTATTGTTCATCACATCACCTGAGTAGTCAAATTGTATTACCCATTCTTGACTGGAGACTGGCAGGTGCTGGTGGACATTGGCAGGGCTAGCAGTAGGCTTTATTTTAACCTTCTTTAGGCAAGCTACAACCTCTGCATAGTTCTGGATTTTTGGTGGCGCAAGGTTGGTAGCAATCTGGTGATCATTCAGATAATTGTCCTTAGGAAACTGGTGAGTCACAGAGTAACTCAACAACTTGGGTTTGCAACTCAGCTGGTTGGTGGTTCCTGTCTATCCTGGGTGACTCAATTAGCCTTTGGAATGTCAAGGTTCAATTCCAGGTTTTCAATGTTAATATTGAACTTCCAGTCTTGACACTTGGCAGACTGACAGGTTTCTGTTCCTCCTGGTTGGGGTCAGCTATCTCTGGTAGTCCAAGGTTTGACTCAACTGGAAGTTGGGCTGTCTCCTGTCTACCCTGGTCAATATAAGGCTTTTCCTGAGGCCTGGGGTTTGATTCCTGGGTTTTCAATACAAGTATTCAAATGTCATTAATGACACAAAATCCCATATAAACTTGTCTATGGGCAAAAGCCTGCCCTTGTTAGTCTATTTCAGGACCACTTTACCTCTACCCAAGAAGATTCCAGACAATAGTGATCCTGGTGTAAAACGCGCTAGGAAGGACCAAGAAAACATAGAAAAAAAGAGTTGATAGAGAAGCAATCTCCTGATGAGGAGCGACTTTTGGGAAAGCTTCAAATATGGAATTAAGAAAGAAGAGAATTATCTTTTATTGGATAATACTTTAGACTTATATAGATTTGGTTGTGGTGGAGATTTAGTTGGATCAAACCTAGAGGTTGGTCATGTGCAGGATGGGTTCAAGTTGCTGGATACTTGGAAAGTCATGTGATTTTCCTTGGTTACAATTTCCAGCATGTCAAACTGTATATTGGAAGGGCACCAAATTGGGAAATGACTTGATGTTAAGTGGGTTAGCAGTAGCCAGAATACTTGTACATCCAGATTCTCAACACACCCCTCCCTTAAGGGGTTACTCTGGTACATCAGGAGGGGGCTTTTTCTTGACGGCTGCTGGCTGATATTCCTGGAGTTGTTTGCTAGTTAGTACCAATCAGGTTGAGTGTTCTCCTTTGCTAAGGCAGAGGCAGGATCTGTTGTATTTCTTGATGACAGGGTCTTTGGAACCTTGGAATTTCACTAGATAGATGTTCCTGTCTGGTCTGTACTTGATGATACCCCCTGGTCCCCTGTGTACTGAGTCTATCTTCTTTCTGTTCCCAGCCAGGACCCAGACTGGGGAGTTAATGAGGAGTGGTTCCTCTGTGGAGATTACTTTTGGTGTTTTGAACCTTTTCATTTCTTCTATTTTAGCTTTGAGGTGTATGTGTTATAGAGTTGGTGCTTGTTCTACTGTGGGAGATTTTCCTGGGGGTAATTTTACTTATGGTTGGTTGTTACAGGTAATTTTCTCTGGTTTGTATCTGTATGTTAATTCAAACAATGGGTCTAAGTGCCTTGATTGGTGCAGATCCGGGATACTAATAATGCATGTTTCACATATAGTGGCCATGTGTCTTTGGCTTTACCATTCATTATTTTCTCAAGGTTTCTGATAAGGCTGCTGTTTAGGCATTCAACTCTGCTGTTGGCCTGTGGCCTATAGGGCAAGGTTGTGGAATGTTTAATATTTTTTGCTTTTAGGTTATTGTTTACTATGTGACCTGATAACTCTGTTGCTTGATGGCTATGATATAATCTGGAGTACTGTAGTCCACTATAATTGCTTTGTTAATGAATTGGTTGATTGTTTCTGCTTTTTGATCCTTTGTTGCCAGCAGATGGGCCAGCGTGTAGCAAAGTCAATGGCTACAATAAAGATATGTTGGTTTTTCTTTGTTTCTGGGAAGGGCCCCACTACGTCTAGCCCCCAAACCTTAAATGGTTCAGGGTCTGGTACTGGTTTGACTGTTAGCTGAGGAGCCTTTATACTGGTGTATTTCTTGCACACTGTGCACTTTTTCATAACATCAGTAATGTTTTGTTTCAGATTGGGCCACCATACTATCTCTTTTAATGTGATGTATAGATTATTAGCCTTTGTGTGTCCTAGTAGACGGTGATGTCTTAAGATGGTGTCAACTCTTTGTGCAAGTGGGATGTAGGGAACATGTTTGTTATTAATGACTTGGTATACAGTGCCATTTGATACATGTAAATAGTTTTTGTTCCTTATTAAATGTATCATAGATTAGTTGGTGTGTAGAGGGGTCTTTCCTTTTTGTCTTGTACTTAGTGTTATATAGGTTGGGCCAGTCAGGGTCCAGGTGGTCAGGATGATCCTCTCTTGACTGGTATAGACTAGAGAGAGCATCAGCTGTGACCAGCTCTGCCCCCTTTTTGTATTGGATGTCCAGGTTAAGCTGTTCCAGCAAGAACATCCATTTGGCTTGTTGCTGTGCAAGTGTGTTCTGAGTTTTGAAAAAGATTAAGGATTTATGGTCAGTTAGTACTTGGACATTTAAATGTCCTTCTAGATAACATCTCCATTTCTTGCACGCACGATCTATTGCTAGAAATTCTTTATTGTGTATTGCGTACCTATGCTCAGTGTTTGTTAGTTTTTTACTTTTTTAACATACTGGCAGGAAGTCTTGCTGCCCTGGCTGGCAGATGCGTAGGACTGCGCCAATGGCAGTGTCACTGGAATCTGACTTGATCTTGTAGCACCTGTTGTTATTAGGGTATTACAAGATTGGTGCTTTGATCAAAGCTTGTTTCAATAGTGGGAAATTCTTATTGCATTCTGGTGTCCAGATGGATTTCTTTTTGGCATTGCCTTTGGTTAGATCATTGATTGTTGTGGTGAGCTTTCTGCAGTCTTTGGTTAATTTCCTTAGGTAAGCTACCATCCCAAGAAAGCATCTAACTTGTTTAACAAAGGTGGGGTATTGCATGTTATTTATGGCTTTAATTTTGTCTGGATATCCTTTGATACCACTGTCAGATACAATGTGGCCCAAGAACAGGAGTTCCTTTTCCATAAATTGGCACTTACTTGATTTTGCATAAATTTTGTGCTTTGCAAGTCAATTGAGTGTCTTGCGGACATGTGTGAGGTGTTCCTCTTTTGTTTTTGAGAATATGACTAAAATTATCAAGGTAGCATAATGTATTTGAGAGACCATCTATTGCATTGGTTCATCATGGTGTCATATGTTGCGGGAGCGTTGGTCATCCCAAAATTCATTACTCTACATTCAAAGGATCCAAATTGTATGCAGAACGCGGTTTTTGATATGTCCTTTTCTTTTACTTCAACTTGGTTGTAACCTGAGGTGAAGTCAATTTTGGAGAAAAATTTGGCACCTGAGAGTCTTGCAAACAGGTCCTCTATGAAGTGGAATAGGGTATTTATTCTTTACTGTGCTTACATTGAGAGCTCTATATTCAGTTACTAGACACAGAGTGCCTTCCTTTTTCTTTACAAAGAACACTACTGCCCCCCATGGGGATTCAGACAAGCAGATGAATCCTTTAGCTAGGTTGTCCTCAATGTGGGTTTTGAGGGTTTGGGTCTCCATGGGGGATGAGTCTGTAGTTGAGGTGCAGGTTTGGGCATGGCTTTGCATAGAGTTGATGCCATGTTTGACCTCCTGTTTGGGGGGTAACTCTGTGAGTTCTTCCTTAAATATATGGGTGTATTCTTTTAGGAGTGCTGCAAGTTCTGGGAATTAGAATTTTGGTTGTTTGCATGTTATTGAATTTGGTGTACCTCATTATGTGGAGGGTACTGTCTTTAGTTAGACGTTGCCGAGTTGTCCTGGTTTATGACTTGGACAAATACTGTATCTCTTAGGATGAGATTGTTGGGTTCTTTGAGGATATCTAAAATTGACTCCGTTGCATTTGATGGTAGTGGTTTTTGTTTTCCAACATACACCGAGGTTCACTCAGATGAACCATTCCATGCCTGCTACAATTTGGTGGCTTATTTTATTCATGACAAGTCCTTTGATGGACGTTTGTATGCCTTGGAGGTCAATTCTGAAGGGAGTTGCTTTGCCTTTGAGTAGAACCTTTGATTTCTCTGCCATTCTAGTGTATTTGAAGTTGGATTTGACAACTGGTATTTTGTACATGGTTACAAATGGTTTACTAACCATGGTGTGTTGTGCACCAGAGTCAAATAAAATTTTGTGTGTATGAGATTTATAAGTGCATGGGTAGACAAGAAGTTGTGAGTGATATTTAATTTTTTCATTCATAAAAATGGAGGATTGTGGGACACATGGGATGCGAGCAGCAAAGTTTGTGCCTTAGTATAGTTTCTTGTTGGTTTGGGGGGAGACAGGGGCACTTAATCCTGTTCCCCCTCCTCTTTTCCCTGTTCCTCTGTTTCAAGACCTTCTAGGTCAGAGAATTTGGGGTTAGATTCATAGCGGGTTGCTGCTTCAGCATTTTTTACTTTAGTGGTGTCTTCTTTCTTGGGACAGGAGCGGTTTGCGCTTTGGCTGCAATTACCATTGTTACAATTGGAGTTACTGTGGCTATGATTGGTATTTTAGAGTTTTTTGCCATTGGAATTCTCTCTGCCATTGCCGTTTGAGGAGCGGTTGCCATTGCATGCAGTGTATTCCATGTTTGCGCGTTTTTCTGAGTGCTTGGCCTCTGCAATGAGCACAGGCATTGTGACCATACAAAAGTCACTGTTGAGTATTTAGCCAAATAAATACTCCAAAATATAAATGTGGTCTTTTTCTTGCTGTTTATTTTATGTAGATAGGTTTGGCTGAAATTCTTCAGATAAAGATTCCGGAAAACTTAGTATCTAGATTTAATAAAAGAACAGAAGGTAGTTTTTTTAGTTAAGCCATACTAACTGACAAAAGTAAGGCAAGATGGGCCAAATCGATATTGGAGACTAGTCATCTTGAAAACAATTTAATTGTACCGGGAAGGTTAATTAATAAATACACTGCAATATAATTAAAGAGAATTTAATTATATTGGTCAATTGCCTTGACAGTGTTAAGAAGTTTGGTTAAGGTTAACCATAGTTAAACCCCCAAATTTGGGTTCAGAAACACCATGGTGGTGTCTCATTTGAGGATTGAAGTGTTTTAACGGGTTTTTTAAAATGCAAGAAAACCATTAAATGCAATGATAACGGAATAAAGGTAATGCATGCCTAGGGATTCAGGTTTGATCAGCTGGTTCCCAGTTGGAACATCAATAGCTGAGTTTTGGGATGTGTATTCCACAGGGTTTTGGCGCCAGGAGCTGGGGAAGCTCCATGCTGAATTGGTACATTGGGATGAATGGAGTCAGGTGACTTCTTCTCATTGTAAATTGGTTCTCATAAGTTGAGAAATAATGGTGATCTTTTAGGTAAAGATCTAGGTTTGGATGACTCAAATGTCATAGACTACATGATATGAATCATAGGTTGATTTAGGAACTGGAGGGGTTTTCAGCTGAATATGCCCTGAATGGTATATAAGCAAAAACAGCTAATTTTAAATAAAGACATATTGTCAATTTTAACGTTTTCCCCTCAAATACTTTTTAATTATCATGTCTTCTTTGCTATCATTTGAAAGAGCAAAATTTGGAGTACTTTGTGTAGAAACTGCTACTGCTAGAAAGGAAGTTACCATCAGTTTGCTCAAGGAGGCTTGGGCAAGTCTGGAGGTCTCTAAGATAGCGCCTGAAGAAACTTTGGTAGATGTGAAAGCAGCCTTTGAAGAGCTATACACCAATTATTTTGCAAAAGAGGGAACCCCTGCACAAGGAAATAGAATTTATGCATGGGATTCCTGGAACTTTTTGTTAGGGGTTGAGAAATTTTACAACAAGTGATGGACAAAGCCAATCATAAAATTGAGGCATTAAGAAGTAGGGAAGAAAAGAGTGTCAAAATTATGGCTCATTGGTGGGATGACAATAAAGTGCTGTCTCAGAAAATTGCCTCCCTGGAGGCAAAGCTCCTTGAAGCTTTGTCACATGAAAGTAACAGTAATAAGAGTCAAGGGCAAGATAATAATAAGTTTGACTGGTTGGACCTGGATCCGTCATAGGCATGAAGGTATTGGCCTCTGTGCAAATGAGGGAAGCAACAGAGGATTTCATTCTGTTAATGAATGAAGCTCTAGTATGTACATTTTTAGCTTGAGCTGGGTTTTGAATTTTGTGGTGTATTTCCTCAAATTCATTGGCGTAAGCTGTGATAGTGGTCTTATGAGGAAGATTGCTGAGCTGTATGGCAATGTCTTGGAGGGATTCAGTGACATGAAAGCTGTGGGTGATGTCTGCTTTGAACTCTTCCCAGTTGTCAAGCTGGTTGTTGGTTTGTGAGCTGACCCAGGTGGAAACCAGTTAGCTGTGGCCTCATACAGGTGCTTGCTGGCTTACTGGACCCATTTTTTGTGGGGGATGCGGCTGGAACGGAGTTTAGCAGCTGAGTGGTATAGCCAGTTAATTATTTTTTCTATGTTTTTACCAAAGAACTTGTCAATATCAATGCACTTGGTGTTGGTAACTTTGCCTGTGATAGGTGGTTGTGTATTTGTTTGTGGTTGGAGAGAGCAACTGTATTGAATTATCTTGGTGCATATTTTGGGCATGACCAGACCTTCAAATATGGTGCATCCACTAGGTATATCTTTGTCAATGTTGTGGGCAAAGAAGTACGTCTTTCAGGTCTCCTGAGATGTTGCCTGGTTGACTAGATGAGCAAAGGTGGGCAGGTTCTGTTCAGCCATTTTCTCTTTCATTGGTGTGGTCAAAAAACCGTAGCTGCTACCAGTGATGAGGAGCGCCTTTTGGGGAAGCTTCAAATATGGAATTAAGAAAGAAGATAAGTATCTTTTATTGGATAATACTTTAGACTTATATACATTTGGCTTTGGTGGAGATTTAGTTGGATCAAACCTAGGGGTTGGTCATGTGCGGAATGGATTTTAGTTGCTAGATACTTGGACAGTCATATGGTATTGCTTGTTTACCATTTCTGGCATGTCAAACTGTATATTAGAAGGGCACCAAATCAGGCAATGACTTGATGTTAAGTGGTTTGGAGGTAGCCAGAATACTTGTACATCCAGATCCTTGACACACCCTACAACAGGAAAGATTCCAAGTTGGGGACAAGAGTTAGTTTGTCAACCACGACCAACACAAGCTAGACCCAGGGTTAAGAGGACCAGACATTGTCATAGAAGTCAAACCCAAAAATACCTACCTAATCAAGGGTATTGGCACTTGAACAGAACTTCAACACATGCAACATGACCGCCTCTGCCCATGCAACGCAAGAACAGCCCAACAAAATCCCCAAGGCTCCCTATCCCCAATTCAAAATTGGATTGATACCAAGCCTGAATCCCCAACACTCCCAATAAAATTCCCAAGGTTCCACCTTCCAGCACCCCAGGGGAAGATGTCGCAACATCTTTGATTACTCCCTCTCAGGGATTTAACACCCTGAGTGACTCACTGAATGATT
>QTSX02006850.1:0-18463 GCA_014839935.2 Entomophthora muscae
CTTTTGGACTTGGGGAAGACAACAGTCTAAAAGGAAAGGACATAAAATAAGGATAATATGGTAGATCTATTGGGGAGCAGCAGTTGATACTGTAAATTCAGAACCTAAATGCAAAAATGTGGGATTGTCAAATCCTTGGTCCAAATTTCAAATCACTTTTGCGGGCAACTCAACTGAGTGAAAATTAAAATATTTAATAAAATCAACCATTTAATTTGACTTTTTTGGTTTATTTTAATTGGCAAATTTTGAATTACTTGAGCAGATGACTCAATAACAAGGAACAAAACACAGCAAACAAATGTAGGAAACATGAATCTGAAATGTAGAAATTCTAATGTACAATTTGGTATTTCCTGTATTTCAAAAAAATCATATACATCATGTAAAACTAAAAAAATCTGAAATTGCAGGATTGTCAAATACAAGAACCAAATTCCATGTAAAACTCAAGGCAATTTGAAATAAATAGGAATTTATGGACATCTCAAAAAGGATGTCAAAGGATCTAAAAATTAGTTTGTGCTAATTATTTTAGGAATCATAGGCATTCTCAAAATTCACCTTATTCCATTTAAGACAGCTAAAATTTAGATTGTAATATTCACCAAATTATATAACAATAAACTTGACTAAAAATGCAATTCTTTTTTGAGTTTAATTTTTTAATAAAGATTTATTATGTCTTCTTTTAATCATAAGTAAACAAGCTGTTCCCTGGTCTTGAAAAATTATGCAGGACTACACTGGGTCTTCCAGCAGGTAAAGCCTCGTATATAGTCCTCCCAGCCTGCAGGCCCTCCACAAGACTGTAATAGTGTGTTCTTTCTTCTGCATCCTCAAGCATGACATGTTGCCTGTCACACACGATAACTTTTTCTTAATTGTGGTATCCTCGCTGCATCCAGGGTGGACAAGTGAGCCATGGGGTACCCAGAGAGCCCAGTCATAACACCCAATCAGAAGCACTGTCTGGTTCCAAGGGGAGCACACCCCACCTCCATCCAATCAGCCTGCAATACAAGAAGAAAGCTAATTACCCCAGAGATTGTTCTTGAAATGGTTGAAAAACAAGGGATGCTTATGTCCCTTGGGGAAATTGCAGCTGCAATGGGTTTGCAAAGTCCACTGTGGCTGCAACCCTGCAAGCCCACGCCAACTGTGGCCCCCTCCCAAGAAGACCCCAATAGGTGCCCATAATTTAACTGAAGGTAAAAAAAGTCACCCTCTCCTGGTGGCTATCATGGAGTGTGACCCACAGATGCCCCTGGTCCAGGTTTGTCTCCAACTGGGACTCAATTTATGAAACTGAACCAATTAGAGTTCAGTACTTGATTGAGGAAGACAACAGTCCAATAGAAAGGACAGGAATGAATATACTAAATTATTGCTTATTGTAAAATATTGTGATTAATATATTATATGGAGAAAGCCACAAGGCCATCAGGGGTGGCACAGTGGCATGTTCCATGTAAGGTTTGAAGCCAAGGAATACTTGTTCAGGGATCAGCAGGTCAAATTGGTAGTGCTCCTAATTAGGAGAAAGGCCCACAATTTGATGCTGCCTTTGGATTGGTCCATGTTGTTAGATACATTAGCAGCCAAGGAGGGAGACTTGTTTGCAACACCCCTTACTTGCCCCCTGCTTGTTGTCAGACACCATTATTGGAGTTTAAGTTGATCTGGGAAGGTTTGCACAAAAGAACTTTTGTGTGGAGTGGGTGCAGCAGGGGCGCAAGCAATCATAGTGGAGTTTCTTGGTGTTTCCTTGGGCATCTTCAAGTTAATAGATGTTTTGTCATAAACTGCAGCTATCTTGAAGAGCCCCAGGTGGTTGGAGTCTAGTTTGGCAGAATTGGGGTTGAGGGCATAGACAGGATCACCTACAGCGTATCTGGCCTCCAGGTGTTTTTTACCTCCTTCAATTTTCTTATGTTCAATGTCCCAAGCTTTGACATGCCACTGGATCAGGGAGGGGTTAGGCAACAAGGGGGCTTCCTTGGAACTGTGGATTGTAATTTCCCTTGTTCCACCCTGTCAAGCTGTTGGGTGTTCCAAAAGCCAAGGCAATGGGACTGAACCTAGTGCCTCTGTTGACCCTTGCTTGTAAGATAAGCAGAGGTGGGCAGGAGTTTGAGCCACACAGTGTTGGGATTTTCCTGAGAGAAGCTTGGCAATGAGTTGAACCAGTGAGCCATTTAGACACTCCACACGCCCATTGGCTTGAGGGTGGTAGGGGTTAGACTATTCTTTGGAGGGCATTTTTGGCGCAGTATGCCTTCATGATAAGCCCTACAAGTTTAGGCCCACCATCTGTGATGAGACGTTTGGGTTGCCCAAAGCAGGTCACAATCTCTTTACCAATAAAGCAGTTGATTGTGGTGGCAGTGTGATTAGTGATTGCCCACGCCACTGGCCAACAGGTAAAATAATTGATGGCCGGAAATATGTACTTTTGTCTAGTCTAGACTCAGGGAGTGGTCCAATAATGTTGAGGACCCACTGCTCAAATGGTTCTATGGCCTTGATGGACAGTACAGACTTGGGGGTGCAGGTTTTGACGTATTCTTTTTCCACAGCACACATGTTTTGAGTAGGTCTAATATGTCTTGACGCATACAAGGCAACCACACCTTACGCTTCATTATTATAAAGAGGTTACATCCTCTGATGTGACCCAAGGTGTGGTGGTAATGCAGTATGGTATCTCCCCACTGGATGGTGGGAATACACGGTGTCTTCTCCCCAGTCTCTTCCTGGCAACAAACGTTGCCAGCATCAGTGGTGAACTGGCTTTTTGTTGTCTTTTAATTTGGAGATAGTTGTGGAGTTAAGAACTTTTTAGAAGGTTGCTTTAGGACGCAGGTAGAGCACTGTTCAGTCTGTTTCTAGGCTGTTGTCCCTGTGATGGACGCCACATATAACCTGGAGAGGATGTCAGCAGTGGCAAGTTCCTTTCCAGGCTTGTATCTGATGTTTAGCTGGTAGGGGGACAGGCACATAACCCAGACTGCCTGGCGTTGGAGTCAGATGGAACTGTGTATTGAAATACTGAAGCAACTTGTGGTCTGTCAGGATGCGGGATGGAAAGGTGGCCCCTTGCAGGTAACAACACTATTTCTTGGCGCAGTGCACAATTGCTGCTAACTCTTTATCATGTATGGGGTAGCGCTGCTCCGAGTTGACAAGCTTCCTGGATTTGTAGGTCATGGGGAGGAAGGCGCCTATATCAGTTCTACCCATAGCACGCCCCCTATGGCTCTGTCAGAGGCATCAGTCTTGAGTTTGTATTGGTAGTTCCAATTGGGGAGCTGCAATACAGGTGCAGTTGTAAGTCTTTGCTTCAACGTCTCAAAGGATTGATCTCTTGCAGGGGTCTATTGGAAAAGTTGTTTGGTGTTTGGGAGCTTAGTGAGAGGTGCAATAAGGACTCTGCAATTGGGGATGAACTTTTGCACATAGGCAACCATGCCCAAGAATGTAAACACCTGGCCCACATTGGTGGGGGTGGCATGCTTGTGATTGCCTTGATTTTGGCAGAGTCAGGCTTTATTCTTGGGCATAGATGGTGTGCCCAAGGAATAGGAGCTCTGACCTGAGGAACTTGCATTTGGAAGGCTTGGCCTCCAACTGGTTCTTTCAAAGGGTGTCAAGGACAACACAGAGGTGTTGAAGATGCGTGGTTTGATCTTGACTGAAGACAATAGTGTTGTCAAGGTACGCAACAACACATTTCCTAATAAATTCCTCAAATGCTTTGTTCATCAACATGGCAAAGGTGGAGGGGAGTGTTGGTCATTCAAAAGTTCATGACCTGGCACTCAAACATCCTGTAGCGTGTGCAGAAGGCAGTTTTTGCCTCATCCCCTGGCGCAATGTGGACCTGGTTGTACCCTGCGGTAAGATCAATCTTTCTAAAGACCTTTGCACCCGTGAGCGTGTCAAACAGGTTGTCAATCACTGGCAGGGGGGACCTTGTTTTTGACAACTACTTTCTTTAGGGCACAGTAATCAGTCACTAAGCAAAGGAACCTGTTTTTCTTGGCTATGAAGAAGACTGCAGCCCTGTAGGGTGAGAGGGAAGGGCAGATGAAGCCCCTGTCAAGTGCATCCATAAGGTGTTAACGTAGAGTTTTGTCTTCCTTGGGCATCAGTTGATATAGGAGACACGCTTTGGGTAGTGACCCTTGTAGTTGTACAGTATGTTGTATCTCATGGGGAGGATTTAGTTGGTCCAGTGTTTCAGTGAAAATGTCATTATACTCCTTAAGGAGTGCAACAAGTGCTGGTGGGGAAGGAGTGGCCAAGGGGGAGCCACAAGTGGTTTGGCGCGGATAACTTTGACTGAGCATTGATTGAAGTCCAGTTTTCCCCCTTAAAATTGTACATTCCTGTCTCTGTGATTCTGACAAACACAGTATCATGCAATAATTTGCTCATTTTGATAGGATAGATCTGAAAGCCCACCCCATTCCTGTTGAGGGTGATGACAGAGGTATCCCAGTCAATGTAGGGACAGCTGTGCCAAAGCCAGTTGAGACCAACAATGACGTTGTGGCTGAGCCCTGCCATAATTGGTCCAGAGAGCTTAACCTGGACATTCCTCATTCTCACAGAGAAGGGTACTGTCTCATGGGTGATTGCCACTCTGCAGGAGTCAGCTACTTGTACTGCCTTGAACCTTCTGGGCACCTGGTCCAGTTGTTGAGAGTCAGCAAACACCTGGTCCACCATAGTGTGGTTGGCCCCGGTATCTACCAGTAACTTGTGGGTGTACCCATGGAAACAGAAGGGATAGGACAAGTGTGTTACTTTATTTGAGGAGTGGCTTGCTTGCAATATGGGGCTGTCACTGTGGACTTGAAAGACATCAAGGATTTCGATATTGTGAACATTGTAGTCATAGGGATTCTTTGCAAGGAGAGCTTGAAGCAAGGGTCAGATGGGGTTGTAGAACCTCTTGCATCTAAAACCCCCAGGCTTTTCCTGGGTCCTTAATGTGTGCTAATTGAAGCTCCCCCTTGAAGTGATGCTTGGCCCCATTCTCTTGTTGGTGGGGCTGGCAGCGGCCCACCTGATTGTGGGCACTGCCAGGTGCAGGGCAAGACCGGGGTGGTGTGTCATTGGTTCTAAAAAACTAATGTAAGCCTGGTTATTGGCCTCCATGGTGTTCTTATAGCAATTTTCAATGGACGTACAGCGCCCCACGGGAACCCAATTGCAGATGTGAGGCTTGAGCCCATTGACTATTAAAGTAAGGAGCATGGTGTTCCTGTTGGTGACAGCTTCTGGGGCGGCAGCAAGGGCTTGCTGCCAGGCTGCAAAGTATTCAGGGAGGGACTGGTCTGTTTAATAGCCAGGAGGGGAGTTCCCACCATGATGGGTGAAAAGGTTTCATTATAGCAGGATTTGAAGCATCTCTGAACAATGCCCAAGTGACTTCTATCTCCTGGCTGGCCCAGTTGGTGAACCACACTGTGGTAGGCCCTGTATGGTGCCCCAAAGCAATGGTAACCCACATGGGTTCAGGCACCTGACAGATAAAAAAGCGGGTTTTGGTCTAGTGGAGCCAACTGACAATGTCAGCTCCTTTGACACCATCCTTAAAAGACTCAAGCTGGAGATTTAGCATGTGTTGTGACAGGTCTGGCTGGGGCAGAGTGACACTCACGCTACGCTGCCCAAGGCGGAGTCAATTATACACGCTTGTAAGTACCAACTGGTCTTGGTAGATAACATACCCCTTGGGAATGTCTCTTGATGGGGAGTAGCCATACAGCCTGTACTCCGTCCTTTCTTAGGGGGATTTTGTTTTAGGTAAGTTGAGAACCTACCACTGCTACACTGTTGAAACTGAACCAATTAGAGTTCTGTACTTGATTGGGGAAACAATTGTCTAATAAAAAGGACAGGAATGAATAGAATAAGGTATTATTTATTGTAGAATATCATGATTAATATACTATATGGGGGAAACCACAAGACCACAAGGGGGTGACATAGGGCATGTTCCATGTAAGGTTCAAAGCCAAGGAATAACTTGTGCGGGGATCAGCAGATCAAATTGGTAGCGCTCCTAATTAGGAGAAAGTGTCCACAATTTGATGCTGCCTTTGAATTGGTCCATGTTGTTAGATATGTTAAGGGGAGGCTCTTTGAGCGCCCCCTGTGTATTGTAAGATACATTAGCAGGTAAGGAGAAAGACTTGGTTGCAACACCATGATATTTTCACAAATAAAAAAAAGTCAATTTTTGGATGCACAGAGTTGTGATTGCTGCTAGAATCTTGTCTAATCAGGTTCTCATTGGCCCCAGTTTGGTGGATACTGACCCCTAAGATTCAACCATCATTAATTTTATTAAAGGGAGATAAATGAGGACGCACAATGACATCATCTTCTTGTTGTATGCCAAGATTTCTGCAAGTATCCAAGATTATGGAGAAAAGTGTATAAAACCTGACGTCTACAGGTGTGGCCTAATCTTATATTGTTTTGTCAAGGTTTTGTTGGCAGTTTCCCCATTGGGTGTCAATCATTACTCAGCAATATCAAACACCACAGATGGGTATGCCTACCAGACAGAGCTCTAGGATATTCTGGAGGACTGGCTACCCAACAAGCTGTGCACACAGCTATACTAGTTGCGGAGATGGAGCAGCGGGAATGGACAACTAAGGAAATTAAGGCTGTGGGGCATACCTGTTGGTCCTATCCCACCAACCATGCTGATATGCTTCTTGCAGACGCATGTCTTTACAATTTCGGTTTACTCTCAGGTGCTCAAAGCCTGCTACCTACAATGAACTATGCTCCCAAATTGAGAAGGGGTACAAGATTTTACCTTCCATATTTGTCCAGGACTTATCAGATCTCATCATCTTCTATAAAAGTGATAGCGATAAGTCCAGAAAGGACTCCTGCCTTCCCCCACACTCTTTTTTTTGTCAAGCCTGCATATGTGACAGAAGAAGAATATGAAAAATTGGAGCAATCATCTCTTTCTGTTCTTCCCAGTCAACAAACCCTGCCTCCCCAACCCCCATCAAGATCAAGCCACCTGCCTTCCAACCCTGACTCCAAAAACGCCACACATTCCCTCCCCACTATCTCTGATGCTTTCCCTTTCACAGGTGCAGATGATGACAACATACATTCTGCCCATTCCCTCCCCTTCTTGTCCTTTGCTGAGTAAAATAAAACTTTTCTTTGTGACAACTTATAAAAATTGATATTATTTCTTCCAATTAATAATTAATAATATATTTTTTATATTATTTACATTCTCTATAATTAATAAAATGATGTACATTTGATGTGGTAACATATAATTATTTTCATGAATATTTTTCATTATAAATAATAAATTAAACACCACAAATGTACATGTTTTATTAGAATATTGCATATATGCATTAAATCCTGATATTTAGATACTAAATGCATAACTCAATGCATTCTGTATAATAAAATTCATTGTAAACAACACCTTTTTCATTGTAATTTATATAAATGTACTGTGTTTATATTTGGGAGCCATTGTTGCTTAGTATAAATATTGATACATACTGCATTTTTCAGCTTGTATATTTGCCTATTGATAACAATTCTGTAATTTTTTAGTTGGATTTTGTGAGTAATAATAATATAATGGATCAATAAATTACTGTTTATGACCATTAATTGGCTGATTTTCTTTGCTGTGGCAATTGTTCATTTTCTGATATTTACACACTGGTGTCCAATTGGTTGATTTCACATCCAATTGTTGTAACTGTGCTGTTTTAGCAGAGTTACACGGGGAAAATATTTAGAAGATATATAATAATATTTATTGTGAGATAGTGATCATATAGTTCATGTGAATCAAGGATAACAGGAACATGATTGGTGATCACACGGCTGGATGGAAGAGGGGGGGTGGCTTGATCCTGGTAATGAGTCAAGCGCCAAAACAAGGTATCCACCATAAAGGATCATCATCTGTTCATGTTGTTGGATTTGGTAATTTGAGTTGACTTCCTAGTCTGGCTTCAAGTGACCAGATAATTGGATTGCGGGTCACAAACCTGCTTGATTGGAACCTTGCTGGCAGGTTGAGCCTGTGGTTTTGACACAATCACACAGGCAACAGGAAATGTGGTTGCCACCCCAACCATGTTTGGTCTTGGGGTGGCAACCACGTTTCCTATTGCCTGTGTGATTGGATGTGAAACCAACTAATTGGACACCAGTGCAAAAATTTCAGAAAATGCACAATTGTCACAGCAGAGAAAATCAGCCAATTAATGGTTATAAAAGTAATTTATTAATCCATTATATTATTATTACTCACAAAACCCAACTAAAAAATTACAGAATTGTTATCAATAGGCAAATATACAAGCTGAAAAATGCAGTATGTATCAATATTTATACTAAGCAACAATGGCTCCAAAAAATAAACACAGTACATTTATATAAATTACAATGAAAAAGGTGTGGTTTACAATGAATTTTATTATACAGAATGCATTGAGTTATGAATTTAATATCTAAATATCAGGATTTAACTCATACCTGCAAAATTCTAATACAGTAGTTTTAAAAGCTATGGCAAAAAGCAAAAACAATTCAGATTCTAGCAAAATTGAAATGAATCCAAATCTATTGTAAATCAATATAAATATGTTTTTTTAATTTTGTTTAAATCTGAGTTCATTTTGTTTAAATCTGAATTATTTTTGCTTGTTGCCATTGCTTTTAAAACTACTGTATAAAATTTACATTTGTGGTCCTTAATTTATTATTGATAATGAAAAATATTCAGGTGTTGATAGTAGTACTAATGTAAATTCAGAACCTAAACATAAAAATGTGGGATTGTCAAATCCTTGTTCCAAATTTCAAATCATTTTTGCGGGCAACTCAGCTGAGTGAAAAATAAAATGCTTAATAAAATTAACCATTTAATTTGGTTTTTTGGTTTATTTTAATTGGCAAATTTTGAACCACTTGAGCAGATAAATCAACTAACAAAAGAAAAAACACAGCAAACAAATGTTGCAACCAAGTTTCCAGACTTGCCCACAAACATATCTTACAATACATAGGGGCGCTCAATGAGTCTCCCCTTGGCATGTCTAACAACATGAGCCAATCTGATGGCAATGTCAAATGGCAGGCACTTTCTCCTAATTAGGAGCGCTACCAATTTGAACTGCTGATCCCTGCACAAGTTGTTCCTTGGCTTTGAAACTTACATGGAACATGCCATCATGCCATCCCCTGTGGCCTTGTGGCTTTCTCTATATACTATATTAATCACAATATCTTACAATAAACAATACCTTAATCTATTCATTCCTGTCCTTTCTATTAGACAATTTTTCCCCAATCAAGTACTGAACTCTAATTGGTTCAGTTCCAACAGTGGTAGCAGCAGTAGGTTCACAACCTACCTAAAACAAAATCCCCCTAAGAAAGGACAGAGTACAGGCTGTATGGCTACTCCCCATCAAGAGACCTTCTTACCAATCCCTGAGGGGGACATCCCCAACGGGTATGTTATTTACCAAGACCAGCTATTCCTTACAAGTGTGTATAATTGACTCTGCCTTGGGCAGCGTGATGCCAGCTTCACCCCCTCCCCAGTCAGACCTTTCCCAACATATGCTCAATCTCCAGCTGGAATCTTTTGCGGGTGGAGTCAAAGGAGTTGACATTGTCAGTTGGCTTCAATCCACCAAGACCTGCCTTTGTATCTGTCAGGTTCCTGAGCCCATGTGGGTTGCCACTGCGTTGGGGCGCCTCACGGGGCCTGCCATTGTATGGTTTACCAACTGGGCCAGTTAGGAAAGCAAAGTCACCTGGGTGGCATTCTGAGATGCTGCAAGATCCTGCTACAGCAAAATCTTCTTGCCTATTGTGGTGGGAATTCCCCTGTTAGCAATTAAACAGACTGGGTCCATTCCCAAGTACCTTTCTGCCTGGCAACAAGCTCTTACCGCCACCCTCAAAGCTGTAACTGACAGGAATGCCATGCTTCTGACCCTAATTATCAATGGGCTCAAGCCCCATATTTGTAAGTGGGTCCCTGTGGGTTGTTGCACCTCCATCAATGAATGTTACAAGGCCATTGTGGAGGCCAACAATCAGGCTCCAATGGGCTTCTGCTGTACTAGTGATGCTCTGCCTCAATCTTGTACAATACCTGGCAGTGGCTACAACCAAGTGGGCCGCCGCCAGCCACGCCAGCAGGAAAATGGAATCAAACACCCCTGTAAGGAGGAACTCCAGTTAGCACAAATCAAAGATCAGGGAAAAGCCTGGGGGTTGTAGCTACTAGAGGCTCTACAACCACACTTGACCCTTACTCTCAATCCCTGCTTGCAAAGAACCCCTGCAACTACAGTGTACACAAGTTCAAAACCCTTGACGTCTTCCAGGTCCACAGTGATGACCCTGTACTTCAAGCAAACCACTCTTCAAATAAAGCTAACTTCTTAGCCTATCCCTTCTGTTTTTGTGGGAATACCCACAAACTATTGGTAGATACCGGGGCTGACCACACTATGGTGGATAAGGCATTTGCTGACTCTCAACAATTGGACTGATTGCCTAGCAGGTTAAAGGTAGTACAAGTAGCTGACTCCCATAGAATTACAATCACCCATGAGACAGTACCCTTCTCTATGATAATGGGGAACATCCAGGTTAAGCTCTCTGGGCCAATCATGGCAGGACTCAGCCACGACGTAATTTCTGGCCTCAACTGGCTTTGACACAACTGTCCCTACATTGACTGGGATACATCTGTCATCATCCTCAATAGAAACGGGGAAGGCTTCCAGATCTATCCTGTCAAAATGATCAGGCTTCTCCACAATACTGTGTTTGTTAGAATAACAGAGACAGGCTTGTACAACTTCAAGGGGGAAACTAGACTTCAACCAATGTTCAGTCAAAGTTATCTGCGCAGAACCACCTGCAACCCTTCCCTTTACCACTTCACCCCCACCAGCGCTTGCTGCACTCCTCAAGGAGTACAAGGACATATTCAGCAAAACACTGTACCAACTACCTCCCCCCTTGAGAGATCCAGCACACTGTACAACTCCAAGGGTTGCTACCTAAGGCACACCCCTTATATTGTCTTATACCAAACAAAGATGAGACCCTCCACTAGTACCTTGTGGACACGCTTGACAAGGGCTTCATTTGCCCCTCACTCTCTCCATACGGGGCAGCTGTCTTCTTTGTAGCCATGAAGGATGGGTCCCTTTGCTTGGTCACAGACTATTGTGCCTTAAATGAGGTGACTGTTAAGAATAATTACCCCCTGCTGTTAATTGACAGCCTGTTTGACACACTTGCGGGTACAAAGGTCTTTAGCAAGATTGATCTCACTGCAGGGTACAACCAGGTCTGCATTGCACCAGGGGATGAGGAAAAAACTGCCTTCTGCACACACTACGGGTTCTTTGAGTGTTGAGTCATGAACTTTGGAATGACCAACGCTCCTTCCACCTTTGCCATGTTGATGAACAAAGCATTTGAGGAACTGATTGGAAAATATGTGGTTGTGTACTTTGAAAACATTATTGTCTTAAGTCAATATCAAACCATGCACCTCCAACACCTCCGTGCTGTCCTTGACATCCCTTGGAAAAATCAGCTAAAATCCAAACCCTACAAATGTGAGTTCCTCAAGTCAGAGTTGTTGTTCCTTGGGTGCACCATCTCTGCTCAAGGGAGGAAGCCCAACCCTGAAAATCAAGGCAATCACAAGCATGCTGCCTCCCACTGATGTGGGACAGGTGTGTATCTTCTTAGGCATGGTTGCCTACATGCGCAAGTTCATTACCAACTGCGGGGAACTAATTGCACCTCTCACCCAACTCCTAAACACTAAGCAGCGCTTCCACTGGACCCCTGCCAGAGATCAAGCCTTTGAGACGTTGAAGCAGAGGCTTACAACAGTACCTGTACTGCAGTTCCCCAACCGCAACTGCCAGTACAAACTCAAGACTGACGCCTCTGACAGAGCCATAGGGGGCATGCTACAGGTAGAAACTGATGATGGCACCTTCCTCCCTGTGGAATATGAGTCCAGGAAGCTTACCAACTTGGAACAATGTTACCTCATTCATGATAAAGAACTAGCGGCAATTGTGCACTGCATTGAGAAGTGGCGCTGTTACCTGAAAGGGGCCACCTTTCCACCCTGCGTCCTGACAGATCACAAGTCACTTCAGTACTTCAACACACAGTCCCACTTGACACACCACCAAGCAGGCTGGGTTGAGCGCCTATCCCCCTATCAGCTGCAAATTGAGTACAAGCCTGGGAAGGAACTTGTCACAGCTGACATCCTCTCACAGCTCTATGTAGCTTATCACCAGGGATGACAGCTTGGACTCAGATTGACCAATGTTGTACCTCTGCCCTGAAGCAACTTGATACAAAAGCCTTAACTCAGTAACCATCTCCAAGCTGAAGGACAACAAAAGTCAGTTCACCACAGATGCTGGCAACATCTGCCACTGGGTGGAGACAGGTGAGAAGACGCCTTACATCCCCATCACACAACGAGGTGACACCATATTGTCTTACCACTAAACCCTGGGTCACATCAGAGGACATAACCTCTTCAAGATCACGAAACAAAAGGTTTGGTGGCTGTGTATGCGTCAAGACATCTTGGATCTCCTCAAAACTTGTGTGCTGTGCAAAAAGAATACTTCTAAACCTGCACTCCCAAAGTCTGTCTTACTCATCAAAGCAAAGGAACCCTTTGAGCAGTGGGCCCTTGACATTGTGAGGCCCCTCCCCAAAGACAGACTGGGAAAGAAATACATCATAACTGCCATTGACTACTTCACCTGTTGGCCAGTAGCCTTGGCAACAATAAACCACACTGCCACCACCTTCACCTGCTTCATTGGTAAGGAAATTGTGGTTTGCTTTGGGCAGCCCAAACACCTTATCACAGATGTTGGCCCAAACTTGTTGGGTATGTCATGAAAGCGTACTGCGCCAAGAATGCACTCCAACAGATAGTCACAACCCATACCATCCACAAATCAATGGACACGTGGAGCAGTTAAATGGCTCACTGGTTCAACTGATTTCCAAGCTCTCACAGGAACGCCCCAATACCGCATGGACTGAACACCTGCCTACTGCTCTACTTATTTTACGAGCAAGGATTAACAGAGGCACCGGGTTCAGCCCCAGTGCCTTGGCTGTTGGAACACCCAACAGTTTGACAGGAGTTAAACAAGGGAAGTTACAGTCTACAGTTCCCAGGAAACATCCCCTGTTGACAACTCTATCCCTGAACCAATAGTGTGTCAAGGCCTGAGAGATCAAACACAAAGGAATTGAAGGAGGGATAAAGCACCTTGAGGCAAGGTATGCCGTAGGTGACCCTGTCTACACTCTCAATCCCAGTTCTGCCAAGTTAGAACCCAACCACTTGAGGCCCTTCAAGATAGCTGCGGTCTATGACAATCATACCTATCAAATCAAAGATGCCCAAGGAAATACCAAGAACTCCACCATGATTTCTTGCGCCCCTGCCGCGTCATCCCCACACAAAAGCTGTTTGTGCGGACCTTCCCAGACCTTCTGCAGACTCTGATCCTTGTATCTGACAACAAACAGGGGGCAAGGAGGGTGTTGTAACCAAGTTTCTAGACTTGCCCGCTAATGTATCTTATAACACACAGGGGGCGCTCAATGAGTCACCCCTTGACGTGTCTAATGACATGAGCCAATCTGATGACAATGTCAAATGATGGGCACTTCCTCCTAATTAGGAGCGCTACCAATTTGACCTGATCCCTGCATAAGTTATTCCTTGGCTTCAAACCTTACATGGAACACGCCACTATACCATCCCCTTGTGGTCTTGTGGCTTTCCCCATATAGTATATTAATCATGATATTCTACAATAAACAATACCTTATTCTTATTATTCTGTCCTTTCTATTGGATTGTTCTCTTTCCCAATTCCAAATACTGAATCATCATTGGTTCAGCTGCAACACAAATGTGGGATACATGAATCAGAAATGCGGGATTTTAATGTACAATTTGAGATTTCTTGTATTTCAAACAAATAATAGACATTATGTAAAACTTAAAAAATCTGAATTTGCGGGATTGCCAACTCCAAGAACCAAATCCCAAATCAAAAATGAGATGAATTTGAAATAAATATAATTTATGGGCATCTCAAAAAGTATGTCAAAGAATCTAGAGTGGATTTGTGCTAATTCATTGAGGAATCATAGGCATCTCAAATTTTACCCTATTCCATTTTAGAATAGCTAAAACTTAGATGCTTGATTACAGTTGATTTTAGACAACACTAATAATAAAATAGAATTATATATTACAATCTATTTTTATCAAGTTGCTTTTTCCTTGGTGTGGTGATAATTAATTTTATTTTGATAATATACCTTCATTTAATTGGATAGTTTCACCTCCAGTTGCCAAGGCAATAGGAAATCAAGTTGCCTCTGCAAGACCAGCTGTGGTTGCAGAGGCAACTTGATTTCCTATTGCCAAGGCAACTGGAGGTGAAGCTATCCAATTAATTGCAAGAACATTATAAATAGCAAATAAACTATCAACACATCAAGAAAAAGACAACATGATAAGAAGATTGCAATACAGTAGTTTTAGAAGCTATGGCAACAACCAAAAATACCTCAGATTTAAATGAAATGATTTCAGATTTGAACAAAATCTAAGTTGCCCAAGATTCAGGATTCATATAATCTAAGTATTTTTAGTTAATAACTGAACTGTCAAACCAAAAACTGAAATTAACTAGCCCATATTAAAAAATTATATCAAACATCAAGCGGTATAGTTTAAACCACAAATTGAAATGAACTGACGCAACAAGTGAGATGAATGATGCTGTTCTGGAGTATATTATAATCCAACAGGATTCATATGAGGCACCAACATAAGGACTAAAATGAAACAAATTTGGGCAATCTAGAAGCAATATTCAACAAGCACAAAACAAAAATGAAGTCACACAAGATGTGTAGTATGAGCAGCCTAAAATAGAAGTTTAACAGTTTTACAGCCAATCAACAGCTATCCAATTTAGGGACAGAGGCATTTTATTCATTTTTATGGATACTAATTTGTATGGAATAGTTTTGAGAACCTTGCAAATATGGACTTGAGATTACAATAAAAATAAATCATAAATTTTTAAATTTCTACTTTTAGTGATTTTATCCTAGGTTTTAGTTCAATATGATTTTCAACAGCAACATTTTCAACAGCGCCAGCAGCCAAGCCAGCTTCAATGGAGGCAAGGCTCAGGGTGTGGAGGCACTTTTTTATACCCAAGCCTTTGAGGCAAATAACAAGGAAGCTGACCTATACCTGACCCCTGACCCCTATGGCTTTGACTTGTTCAGTAGTCACGTAGTGTCTAGCTCTGCCCCTGCTCCCATACCCACCCACGCACAAGCTGCCTGCCAATCAACCAATCAGGATGACAACCTCAATCTAGAAAAAATTGCTGCCACCACCCAACCTGTCCCCTCTACAGCCAATCAGGCTTTAGCTCTTGCAGCCCAGCGCCCCAAGCAACAAATCATCACCGCCTAAATTCTCCAGGAAATTGTGGCACTGAATCTTCAGGGTCTGTTCTGGGATCAGATTGCTGATCAATTGAAATTTACCTGAGCCACCATAATACGGGAGTTCAACAACCTAATGAACAAAGGGAATCTGATTGGGACAGCCAAGAAGCCCAAGAAGGCCCCCAAGTCCTAAATCACAGAAGCTTACCCAATCATGCTTGACCTCCTCCAGCGGGACCCCAAGCTTCCCTTTGACCCAAGTCCAGAAGCAACTTGTGCACCATGGCATTTGAGTGTCTGAGCGCATGGCGCAACTCTGGATACATGGAAAGGTGGCTTCAATATGGATTCTTATCAATTTTCTGGCAACCAATGAGATGGCGCTGAGGTTTCCCTGTATGATCCCACTATCAAATCCACCCTGGTCTGATGCCTGACAGGTTTTTCAGATGATGTCATGTTTGTCTCCTATTATAAGCTATCAATAGCTTTTGACAATTTTGGCTCCCAAGGAAGAGCTGCCACCCAAAAAGGGAGGAAGAAGGTCAAGAAGGGGACATTCATTAATGCAGTTCTGGATGTTTCAGCCAAGGGTTTTGTCTACTATCAGAAAAACCCAGATTTCACCAATGGCTATAAGTACAGCCACATCATTGGTGGACTACTTGACTCCTGGGATAGCTTGAATTCCAAACACCAGGTTTTCTTGAGCCACCAGATGGAGGGTGGCTCCACTGCCCTTGAGGCCATCCAGCAACGCGGGCACCAGGCCTCTGTGTACCCAGCTGATCACACTGACATCCATCTGGCTGATGGTGTGTTCTTTAATATCGGAGATACACTCCAGGAGAGCAGCCCTCAGACTTTCAACAACCTCTATCTTGGGGTCCTTGACCACAATTCTCTCTTTGATCACCAAATGGTGGCTGACTTGTTTGCCCAAATGGTTTTCCACGTGAACATGGGCAACTAATCACACAATATAAGCACCTCCCACCCCGTGCCACAGCCACCTGACAGCCAATCAAGGCAATGACAGACAAGGAATATGACAAGCGGTATATGGCGGCCATCATGTGAAATCCTCCTACCCCTACCCCCACCACCACTACCCCCATCTTCCAGCCCCACCCATCTAATCCCAGACCCTCCAGGCCAGCACTGTCACAGTAGGTTCCATCATGCCAGGTATTATCTGCCCAAGCAAGAAGGCTCAAAAAGCTGGAAACTCTTTATAAAAATTGACCAAGTTAATGGATTTAAATCAAACAGTCAATTGGAAATGGGTTATGGCTGCTCCAGGCTGTCAGCTGAAACTGGTTCCCCCTTGCAGATTGACATTGATAAATTGGCGTAATTTGAGGGTCACCTGATATGAGCTTGTCAATAAGCATGGTTGTCAGAAACTAGTAACACATGGGTTCTTTGCAACCTGGACCAGATACTTACTTGACAATGTGGAAGGAATAGGAGGTCAAGATTCAGGTGGTATTGCTTAGTCAATTTTTTCTGATATATATTGAATGATTTTCACTGTTTCAACTCTAAGAGTTGAGTCCTTCCAAATTTTTACTCAATAAAAATCATTTATCCTAAGTTCTAATTTACTTTTAAAAAATGCATCCTGTGGTTAGGTTGTTACAATATATTCCATACAATCTGATTCTCAACAGAATCATTTCTGGAAGATGGGGTCCTGCAGTTGGAACTTTTTTGTTAGTGCTGCCCAATGTTAATTATGCGCCAACCAATTTTGCAGCTCCTCCCCCATTCTTGAAACTGAAAATTGTGTTGCCTCCCAATGTCCAGATTTTTATTCTGAATATTTGTTGGTGTTGTCTCAGGCCATTTATCTTGGGCTACTTTGGTTAGGATTAATTGTTCTGCTTAATACTGGTATTACAATTGGAAATTTTACAAAAAGATATTTGAAGCCACATTGGTGGTTAAACATTACTCCTATGTGAATTTGGGTGGTAATTCCCCATCACTTAGAAACAGCTTCATACTATCCTGCAATTTCTGTCATAAGTACTGCCTCTTTGTCTTCCTTCCCGTGCTATACTGCCTACTTTAGGCATCACTCTTCCCTGCCCCCAATAAACCTCCTAGTGCCAAACATTTTCTATTTATATATCTTTATTTTGAATTTCAATTGTTCATGTCTCTCTTTGTTTATAGTTGTTTTTATTCTTTATTTTCAGCTTATTTCTATAAAATCATATATTTACTATGACATGTATCTAGATCCAGAACACAGTTATTTTTAGAAACTAAACACCCTGCCCCTGTGAAAATATTAACAGAAATTTGGTGGTTGTTAAAATTTGAATTAGAAAATTATAGGTTAATTGTGTTTAGATAAATTTGTTACTGATCCAAATTCAAAAGCTTAATGATAAACTTTAAGCCAATCAGGAGCCAAGTGATAAAGTGATTGTTGTGAGATAAAGAGTCACCCAATAATCCCTTGATACAGTGCACTAATTAATATGATTGTCTGGTTGATTTTCCATTGAGTGCCATTGCTGCTGTGGCAAGTTGTTGATGGACTAGCGCCCAATCAGCTGCTGGGTTAGCACTAGTCCACCAACAACTTGTTATAGTGATAATGGCACTCAATGGCAAATCAGCCAGCCAATCAGATTAATTAGCACACATACATCAAAGAATTATTGGAAGACCCATGTCTCACAACAATCACTTTATCCTTATTCCCTGTTAACTTAAAGATTTATCATTAAACTTTGAGATTCAGATCAATAACAACTTTATCTAAATACAATTAATCTATAATTTTCTAAATCAAATTTAGTTGATCATCAAATTTTTGTTAATATTTTAACAAGGGGCAGTGTTT
>QTSX02006851.1:0-18298 GCA_014839935.2 Entomophthora muscae
CAAAAAAATCAATTTAATTAAAAACAGCCATCCTGCAAAAGTGATTCAAAATTTGGATCAAGGAATTGACAATCCCGCATTTTTATGTTTAGGTTCTGAATTTACAGTATGACAATATTTGGGGGAACCAATATCTCATAACCTTTATCTAAAAACGGCACTAAAGTCTTAGCGCGGGATCTATGGGTCTATATAGTACCCTGCAGCCAAACTTTACATCTACTATGTGGGGTTCATCATAGGATTGGGAAATATGATATTGAGTGGCAAGGACACCTGGGTTTTGGAGCAGCAAAATGGTACTGTTGCAGGGAAGATATTCATTGGTGGAATCCTTAGGAGGAATCACTTGACCCTTGTGTTCTTGAGTCATTATCATGGGGCAGCCTTCAGGTCTGTGTTTTCCTCAGGTGGTAAATCTTAATTGACCACTAGCGTAGACTTCAAACTCATTAAGCTAATGATAGGAATTTCTTTACCTCCATTGGGCAATGCATTTGATCTTTTGGTTTGCGCTTCTATTTCTAAGGTTTGGCTTGTATTAACATCTAGCGCATCATTCCCAGTCTCAGTTTGAGGGAACTTGGTCCCAGGAAAACGCGGGCAGCAGGCCTGTTGGCCCTTAGGGCTGGCAACCCGCAGGAATTCAGGGTCCAGGTTTGAATCCTGGCCTTGCCCCTGGGTTTCAAGGGGGAGAAAATTGTCAATACTGACATAAAAGGTGGTCCTTGTCTACTATCATAAGGATAGAAAGCTTTAGCGTCTCCAAGCCATCTTTATTGCTCTTTTAATCAATGTTTAAGCCCTTTTCCAATGAACTAATTTTTATATATCTCTATTTCTTTTAATTCTTTTTGACTTTTCTTTAGTATTTAGCTTTCATATATGTATGGTATAAAGTATAAATCATAGATTGTAAGATTAAAAAGACTTTTTCTGATTATCTTAACTTTAGGTCTTTACACAGCTTTGTTGCTACTAATTGAATCATTTTTTATTAAATATTTGGAATTTCAAGCATTTTTAGTCAAGCTATGTTTTTTTTTAAATTTTTTTTATGTTTTTGGGCTTTAAACATAACTGCTGTTTGAGATATCTTTTTCTTGATTGTAATGCTTTTAATTGAGATGTCATATTTACTACTGTAGATTCAGAATCTGTTAGGAAAATGCGGGATTGTCAAATTCTTTTGCATAAACTCACCAACTTACTGGAATGTTTTCATCCTTTTATATAGAAAGTAAGTTGTTCTGGGATGAAAATTAATCCATTAAGTTGGTGAGTTTGTGCAAAAAAGTTTGAAAATCCCACATTTTTCCTAACAGGTTTTGAATATACAGTATTGCTTTTGAGATAGTGTAAATTGAGACGGTGCATTTTGAGATGGCATGTTGTACTAATATGGTATATTTAAATAGATTTTTTCATTTAAAAAAATTAGTGAAGATTCCATATTTTTAGATTGTGGTTCATAAAAATACTTTTGTTGTAATTTAAGTATATAAAAAGTGTAAATAATAACAGATAAATAAATTTAAGTTTTCATACTCTGAGAGCTTATTAAACAAAAATCTAGTAAAAACTTTATTGATATTTATCATATATTTAGTTGAGCTATTTATCTTTCATAGCTTATAGTAGCATTGATAAAACTGCAGTGTAAACCTCCTTAAAAGATAAAAAATGATAAAAAGATCCATGTATTTATTTAATATGCCTAAGAGCTATATTGTCACAAGTGACATTTTGCTGTCACTAATAAGAGAGTCCCAGAACAAGGGTTAAATCCTGAGGCCAGCCAGCCCAGAGGGCCAAGGCCCTGGCTGCCTGCATTTTTTTGGCTCAAATTTGAGATTAATTCAAATGATAATTAGCCTATGTTGAAATCCTTGCAACCAGCACAGGAAATAGCAAGAAAAAGTACCAGATTTGTCAACAAGAGCTATATTCAATTAGTAGCAAATGATATCAATAGAGCCATAGAGAAATTGCTGTTCAGTCAATAAGAGTTTTAAAGATGTTTTCTAAAGTCCTGAAATTGAGGAATGTCTTGCTTCCCAGCCTGCCTATCTCAATAAGGCTGGTAAACAGAAGGATCTAGCCGCCTATTTCTTAACACCAGCCAATAATGCCTGCTCATGCCTTATGTCACGCCAAAGTTCCTGCTGCCCTACCACCTGAGTTTTCATAAACCTGATCTAAGGATGAAGCCTGGTAGATGGTATTTATAACTTGCCAGGTGGAAGCCAAACCCCATCTTTATCTTGAATAATAAATCAGTAATGAACATTTGGTTTAACCAGATGTGGACATATATTATATTTGTTTTTTATCACTTCTATACAAAATCTACAGGCCCTGCTGTTTCTGTCATCATATCTGCAGATCCCACAGAACCCAAACCTGCATTATTCTGTCACCCTGATGCCTATTTTAGACTAATGCATTTTACCAAGCACCCATTGAAACCAGTTTTTTCCAAGTTCACCTTAGAAAACATTGTCAGGAATATATATTGACTTTGCCTTAACTTAGTAAAATGATGATATCCTGCCAAGTCATTAATAGAAGAAGCTTCTGATAGATTACAGTCAAGCCTAATTGATCTCAGAAGCTCTTGACAAATGGATTCAGGCCAATGGATGCTAGATCAACCAGAAGCATCCCAAGTCATCAATTATGGTTGAATCCTGATTGGCTAGAGTTATTTCAGAATACCTTAGCAACCCGCTGGGTCATAAGCAAAATAGGTTTGATAACAAGGCACCAAGAAGATGACAGGATTCCCTGAGAATAACGAGGATTGTGATCAAATTTCACTGATAGCCCGCTGGCAACACTGCAAATTCCAGCTGTGAAAAGTTGCCAGATGTTCTTGTTATTCATGCAATATAAGTAAAACAATCAATTGGCGCCGCCACTGACGGCATGTCAATTATTCTGCATAGCTATGAAGTAAATAGCACCTAGCACAGGGTACTATGAATTTGAATCACATCCCATTACATGAATGTCTGACTCTGGGGGTTGATGCCGGCAGTCTGGGGATGAAAAGACTGGCTGAGAAAGAGTTAGAATTTTCAGATGGATTATCCTGGCAAGAGGGTGTGAGCTCTATAAAAGCCCTTCCATTGGACTAATGGAAGGCAGACAAAAATAAGATATACTTACTGTAGAACGTTTTCACAGTAGAAGATAATCCAAGTTTGAAGACCCTTGTCAGTTCTCAAAGACCTTAGTAAGCTGTCAGCTAGAGATCCTCTTTCATATTGCCGCCCTTGGACATTGCTAGTTGTTACCCTGCCAAGGACCAATCAGACGTTGTAGATAACACTTGTTGATATACAAGCATTCCATTCCACAGAATGGCCAATTTTAAACATATACTCAATAAAGAAAATAATACTCAGACTTCCAGTTCCAATAGCAGAAACAAAAGCTCTGACAAAAATCATCTTTGGTGATCCTTTGGTAAGATCCTGCAAGCCTGAGACCTTTGGCTGAAGAGACTACTGGTAAACTATACAACACTGTCTCTCTAAAGACAAATACAACCACCTGCTTGTGCATTTGATCCCTATGGCCCCTCCTGTCACCACCTTGGCCTATCTGCTCACAGGATCTGAAGATTGCAAATGAGACTATACTCACCCAACTATTTGATGTGATTTGCATTATGCTGACAGATTTGGTGGATTCTATGGTCCCATCTATCAGTTCATGGTCCTTACTGGGCCAATTCTTCTAATATATTATTTAGTTAGTGCCAATACTGTGGTGAGTGCTCCCCACTGGCCCAGAGGTCTCTCTGTGCATACCTGCAACTGTCCCACCTTACAACTGGCTCCCTGACATATATTCAAGACAGATCAAGTAACAGATATGTTTATGAAAAGTTATCTATTTAGAGACCTCTACTGTAAGCTTTTGATTAATATCTTACTGGTGTCAAGGATCTGGATGTAAAAGTATTCTGGCTACCACCAGCCCACTTAACACCCAGTCATCACCTGATTTGGTGCCTTTCTAATATACAGTTTGGCATGCCAGAAATGGCAACAAACCAATATCACGTGGCTGTCAAAGTATCCAGCAACTCAAAACCATCCTGCACATGACCAACCCCTAGGTTTAATCTAATTAAAATCTCTGCCACAGCTAAAGCTATATAAGTCTAAAGTATTATCCAATAAAATATACTTCTCTCCTTCTTAATTTCATACCTGAAGCTTTCCCAAAAGGCACTCCTTATCACTGGTAGCAGCTACAGTTTTTGACCATGCCTATGAAAGAAAGAATGACTGAATAGAAACCACCCACATTTGCTCACGTACTCAACCAGGCCACATCCCAGGAGACCTGGAAGACGTACTTCTGCGCCCAAAAAAATGACAAAGATATACCTAGTGGATGCACTATATTTGAAGGATTTGTCATGCCCAAAGCATGCACCAAGAAAATTCAATACAGTTGCTTTCTCCAACCACAAACAAACACATAACTGCCTATCACAGGCAAATTACCAACACCAAGTACATTGGTATCAACAAGTTCTTTGGTAAAAACAAAGAAAACGTCATCAACTGGCTAGACCACTCAGCCGCTAAACTCTGCGCCAGCCACATTCCCCACAAAAAATGGGTCCAGGAAGCCAGCAAGCGCTTGTACAAGGCCACAGCTAACTGGTTTGCCACTTGGGTTGGCTCAAAAACTGACAACTAGCTTGACAACTGGGAAGAGTTCAAAGCCAATATCACCCACAATTTCTGCATTATCAAATCCCTCCAAGACATTGCAATACAGCTCAGCAATCTTCCTCAGAAGACCACTATCACAGCTTATGCCAATGAATTTGAACAGATACAACACAAGATCCAAAATCCAGCACAAGCTGACAGCGTGCACAATTGAGCATCATTCATTAATAGAATGAAACCCTCTGTTGCTGCCCTCATCCGCCCAGAGGCCAACACCTCCATGCCCACGCTCATTGCAGAAGCCAAGCACACAGAAAAACGCGCAAACATGGAATATGCTGCACACAACAGCAACCACTCCTCAAACAGCAATGAGAGAGATAACTCTAATGGCAACAAGCGCAAAAACACCAATCATAGCAACAGAAACTCCAATTGTAACAATGGCAATCACAGCTAAAGTGCAAACTGCTCCTGTCCCAAGAAAGAGGACACCACTGAAGTTAACAATGCTGAAACAGCAACCCACTATGAATCTGACCCCACATTCTCTGACCTCAAAGGTCTTGAAACATAGGAACAGGGAAAAGAGGAGGGGGAACAGGCTTAAGTGCCCCTGTCTCCCCCCAACTTGACAAGAAATTGTACCAAGGCACAAACTTTGCTGCTCGCATCTCACATGTCCGCAATCCTCCATTTTTATGAACATAAAAATTAAAGATTGCTCACAACTTCTTGTCTGTCAATGCACTTATAAATCTCATAAACATAAAATTATATCTGACTATGGTGCACAGCACACCATGTTCAGCAAACCATTTGTAACCAAATACAAGATACCAGTTGTCAAATCCAACTTCAAATACACCATAATGGCAGACAAATAAAAGGTTCTGCTTGAAGGCAAAACAACTCCCTTCATAATTGGCCTCCAAGGCATCCAAACGTCCATCAAATGACTTGTCATGAACAACATAAACTACAACACTGTAGCAGACATGGACTGGTTCACCTGAGTGAAACCCAGTGTATATTGGAAAACAAAAACTATGGCCATCAAACACAACTGAGTTTATTTTAATAACTCAAAGAACCTAACAATCTCATCCTAAGAGACACAGTATTTGTCCAAGTCATAAACCAAGACAACTCAGAACATCTAACTAAATATAGTACCCTCCACATAATGAGGTATACCAAATTCAATAACATACAAACACAAAAAATCCAATGCCCAGAACTTGAAGCACTCCTAAACAAATACGCTCAAGTATTCAAGGAAGAGCTCACAGAGTTAACCCCTGAGCAGGAGGTCAAACACAGCATCAACCTATGCAAAGCCATGCCTAAACCCGCACCCCTCTACAGACTCTCCCCCATGGAGACCCAAACACTCAAGACTCATATTGAGGACAATCTAGCCAAAGGATTTATTTGCCCATATGAATCCCTGTGGGGGGCAGCGGTTTTCTTTGTAAAGAAAAAGGAAGGATCTCTTTGCCTAGTTACTGACTACAGAGCACTAAATTCAAGTACAGTAAAAAATAAATATCCCCTTCCACTCATATAAGACCTATTTGCAAGGCTGTCTGGAGCAAAATTTTCCTCCAAAATTGACCTCACCTCAGGTTACAACCAAGTTGAAGTAAAGGAAAAGGACATACCAAAAACTGCGTTCCATACACAATTTGGATCCTTTGAGTGTAGGGTAATGAGCTTTGGGATGACCAACGCTCCCGCAACGTTTATCACCATGATGAACCAAGAACTAAACGGTCTCTCAAATACATTATTCTACCTTGATGACATTATCATATTTTCAAAAACAAAAGAGGAACACCTCACATATGTCTGCAAGACACTTGATCAACTTGCAAAGCACAAACTATACATAAAACCAAGTAAGCACCAATTTATGAAAAAAGAACTATTGTTTTTGGGCCACATTGTCTCTGATGGTGGCATCAATGCAGACCCAGATAAAATAAAAGCCATAAATAACATGCAACACCCCACCTCCGTGAAACAAGTAAGATGCTTTCTCGGTATGGTAGCTTACCTAAGGAAATACATCAAAGACTGTGAAAAGCTCACTTCACCAATCAATGACCTAACTAAGGGTAATTTCAAAAGGAAATTCATCTGGACACCAGAATGTGACAAGAATTTCCAACTATTGAAACAAGCTTTGATCAAAGCACCAATCTTGCAATACCCTAATAACAATGGGTGCTATGAGCTTGAGTCAGACACTAGTGACACTGCCATTGGTGCAGTCCTAAGCATCTTCCAGCCAAGGCAGCAAGATTTCCTGCCATTATGTTACAAAAGCAGAAAATTAACCAACACTTAGCAGAGGTACCCAATACACAACAAGTAATTGCTAGCAATATATCATACATGCAAGAAATGAATATGTCACCTAGAAGAACACTTAAACGTACAAGTACTAACTGACCATAAATCCTTAATCTACTTTAAAACTCGGAACACACTTGCACACCAACAAGCCAAATGGATGTCCCTGCTGGAGCAGCTCAATTTGGACATCCAATACAAAAATGGGGCAGAGCTGGTCACAGCTAATGCTCTCTAGGCTATGTCAGCCAAGAGATGATAATCCTGACCACCTGGACCCTTACTGGCCCAACCTATACAGCACTGAGTACAAGAAAAAAGGTAAAGACCCCTCCACACACCAACTAACCCATGATATATTAGTAAGGAATGAAAAAAATTTCCACATATCAAATGGCAATGTATACAAAATCATTAAAGACAAACATGTTCTCTACATCACACTTGCACAAAGAGTTGACACTATCCTAAGACATCACTGTCTACAAGGACACAAAAAGGCTAACAACCTATACCTCACATTAAAAGAGATAGTATGGTGGCCCAATATGAAACAAGACATAATTGATGCTCTTAAAAAGTGTACAGTATGTGAAAAATACGCCAGCACAAAGGCTCTCCAGCCAACAGTTAACCCAGTACCAGACCCTGAACCATTCAAGCTTTGGGGACTGGACGTAGTGGGACCCTTCCCAGAAACTAAAACAAAGCAACATTTCCTGATTGTAGCCATCAACTTTGCCACACTCTGGCCTATCTGCTGGGCAACAAAGGATCACAAAGAAGAAACAATAAACCAATTCATTAACAAAGCAATCATAGCTGACTACTGTACTCCAGACTATATCATAACTGATAAAGCAACAGAGTTATATAGTCACATAGTAAACAACAACCTAAAAGCAAAGAACATCAAACACTCCACAACCTTGCCCTACAGGCCACAGGTCAACGGCAGAGTTGAACGCCTAAACAGAAGCCTTATCATAACCCTTGAGAAAATAATGGATGGTAAAGCCAAAGACACATGGCTGCTATACGTGAAACATGCATTATTAGTATCCCAGGTCTGCACTAATCAAGGGACAGGCTACTCACTGTCTGAACTAACATATAGGTACAGACCAGAGATAGTTACCTACAACAAGCAACCATACATAAAGATTCCCCCAGGAAAACCTCCCACAGCGGAACAAGCACCAACACTACAACATATACACCTCAAAGCTAAAATAGCAGAAACAAAAAGACTCAAAACACAAAAGGTAACCTCTAAAGAGGAACCACTCCCCATCAACTCCCCCATCTGGGTCCTGGCCAGAAACAGAAAGAAGCTAGACTCAGTACACAGGAGACTGGGAAGAGTCATCAAATACATACCAGACAGAAACACCTACCTGGGTAAGTTCCAGGGCGCCAAAGAGCCCATCACCAAGAAGTACCACAGATCCCGCCTCCGCCTTAGCAAAGGAGAACACTTGGCCCAGTTGGTACCAACTAGCAAATAGCTCAAGGAACATCAGGCGGTAGCCATCAAGACAAAGCCCCCTCCTGATGTACCAGAGTAATCCCTTAAAGGAGGGGTGTGTAAAGGGATCTGTATGTACAAGTATTCTGGCTACTGCCAGCCCACTTAACACCCAGTCATCACCCAGTTTGGTGCCTTTCCAATATCCAGTTTGACATGCCGGAAATAGGAAAAAACCAATATCACATGACTGTGCAAGTATCCAGAAGCTCAAACCCATCCTGCACATGACCAACCCCTAGATTTGATCTAACTAAAACCTCCGCCACAGCTAAAGCTATATAAGTTTAAAGTATTATCCAATAAAATATACTTTTCTCCTCCCTTATTTTCATATCTGAAGCTTCTTCAAAAGGTGCTCCTTATCACTAGTATAAAAAATAGTGAAAAAATATGTATTCTATCATACTTTATAGGAATATACTGCATTAATTGAGTATTTTATGTCACTGTAAAATAGAAATTATGTTTTCCCAGAAGTTGGTATCTTTTGGCCTTTATTTTTCTTGCAGGATAAATAAGTGTTAGTTCTGAATTATTACATTAATAAAAAAGGTCAAAGACACTGAAGCTATTTGAGGAAAGAAAATTTTGTACAGGACAGAGCCCTTTGGGAATAGTGCACCAAGGCCTCAACACACTTGATTTTGTGGGACAAACTCTTTTCATAGCTGTCAGGAATGCCATTTTTCTCCTCTCAAAACCCAAGACTTGTAAGTGTTTTTTATCCCTGGTCAAGTCAGCCTGCGGGCTGCCAGCCCTGAGGACCAGGGGGCTGCTCAACCATGTTTTTGTGATCAAATCCTCTCTTATTCAAAATTCAAAAGTTCTTGAAGATAAAAACACCAGTGCAGACTTGCCAATGCTGTCACCTAGCAAAAAACACAAAAAATTTATAATAGAGGCAAGGAGGCTCCTGCCGTTGGCTTAATGAGCCTGATGTCTACCTTGGTAGCCAATCAGGATTCAGTCCTCAAGGAAGGCACTGATCAACTAGCTGCCCCTGGGAAGGATGCCCAAGAACAGAAGAGTTGAGCTATTCTTCTGGAAAAGCCAGCCAATGAATGCCTATCCAGCACCTGTGTCATTTTGCTGCTTTATAACCCTGGCGTCCTGCCCATCCAAATTCATATTTCCCAATCTTATGATGATTACCAATCATTAGAAATAAAGTCTGGCAGCAGGGTATTATATGAATCCCTCAACCTTGCACCAGAATTTATTACCATCTTTGAACAAAGATTATGAGATATTAGATTTACCAACTATTGCTGTATTTTATCTTAGTAATCTTCCAGTTCAACTTTAATCCTTCTGCCCCACTGCCTGCAAGTTTTTGTCCTCAAGGTGCCCCCTTTGGTTCCATCCACTTTAAAGAGTACCCTTTAAAGCATGAATATTGATATTAAACCATTAAGAATATAGTTGTACACAATATCTTGGCCCATACTAAAGAGTTGACCCAGTATAATAGAAAGGAATCTTGGTTTATCACTGAGCCTTGCCTGTTTAAAGACAAATATAACTTCCCTTTCTGCCTGTCAGGATAACAATTATTGGCAGGAACACTGTTTGACACAGGTGGAGGGACTACCAGACCAGAGATTAATGCCCATAATAGGATAATAGACTTAATAATGTAGGATAATAAATGACCAAGCAAGAACAAAGGACCAGAATTTGGCACCACATAGTCCACTAGGTCTGTAAGAGTGAAGTAGAGTACTCCAAAAACATTGTGTGGATGTGGCATCTGCAATGATAACTGTTTATTGCAGGCAGTAGGGCTGCAGGGTTAGAGGAGGTGTCATTGTTACCAGGTATGTAGGCAGATAATTTTAATTATCACATAATAGTCTGGACTGAAATTTATACTACTTTTCTTAACAGCCAATTGTTTCTGTGACTATACTTCTTGCCAAGGTGTCAAAAAGAAGTATATTTTCAGGGTGAACTGAGATTAGGATGGGTTTGGTGGGTACTTGGTGAAATTTATGGGTCCAAAGAATGATCCAGGTGGACAGATTAACACAGGCAAGGGGGCTGTGGTTCTTTGGTAGGGATGGCAGGGGCCTGTGAGTCTGCAGGACTGGAGTGGTAAATGGTAAAATACTATAACTAGATAAGATAGAATTTGAGTGAACCAAAGGTTAATTTAAGCTTTATTATCAGAATAAAGATATCATTCTCAACATATCTGTCATGGAACTAACCCTGGACTGCTGGCCCACTAGTGTCTGGGAACTGGAAGGCTGCAGGCGGAGTGGGCAGAGCCCACCAGAGGATTGATGCTAACTTAATGAGGTATGACATTGATTTTCCCACCCAGGACAATGGGCTAGCAGCTAAGATGATAGTGTCAATCACCCCATTGAGAATGATAACATTATCCTAAATAGCTTGTTGGTATGGTCTAAGAGGAGCTCAGAGGCGGATGCAGGCATTGGTTTTGGGGGGGGGTGAAAGGCAACTCCATGTCTAATTAGTAGGCAGGGAGGAAGTTGTATTTATCTCTGAACAGGTGGGGCTCAGCAACATGCCAAGGACCCTTCCTGTTTTATCTGATTAGCTCTTTAAAATGGGCCAAGGGGTTGCTTACCAATATCTTGTTGGATGAGTAGTCTATATATTCAGGCTTCAATGTGTATTCTGTAAAGTGGACATGACCAAATGGAGCGCCTGGCAGACAAAAGGTAACTAGCAGGGCAGCAGAAGGATATCAAGATTTAGAGCTTAACTGGATGATGACTAAGATAAAATATGGTAATAATTGGGAAAACCAATATCTCATAAACTTTATTTAAAAAATGACAATGGGGATTGGGCTTGGCCTGGAAGGTACTCATACCACTCTGTTAGGCCTTATTATCTGGTTGGGGTTCTTTAGCTCAGGCAGGCTGGTATTGGGATTTTAGATGGGGCAGGGTAGCATCAGAAACAGGAGGGTTGCCATTGGCTATCTCTTCATAATAGGCCTTTGAACTCTTCTGTTTGACAACTTGATAATTAGCATTGAGAAGGTATTCAGGGCCAGTGCTATTTATAGACTTTTGTTGGGTTTGGGGGCAACTCTCATTGATGGACTTACTTATTTTAATGCCCAGCCCACCAGTGTCACATGTTGGTATCTTTTGGAAGCTTCTGGCATCTGGAGCGGACAGGTTATCATTGGTTGATATAGTGTTGGGTGGGTTTGCAGAGCAAGTATCAAGTCTAAGGACAGGGGCAGGTTTGGGGGATTTCTCATTGGCAGGATTACTGATTTCACTGCCCAAACTGCCAGTATTATGAGTTGTCACTTCAGGAAAACTTCTATCATCAGGCACTGGTGGTTTTATTGCAAAACCCTGTGGTGTTGCAAGGATTCAGATCCCAGAGGGTTGACATTGACTTTAATAACAGGTTTACTGTTAATAGGCTTCAGGAAGCTGAGCTCCTGGTCCTCTGAACTGGCAGGCTGCAGAGAATTAGGCTCAGGGGTTGAACACAGTCCTATAAATTGGATTTTAGGTAAGTGAGAAATGTCATTACTGACAATAGCTGTTTTTATACTATCTGCCATGTCCCAGGTGACTCCCAGGGGAGCCTTCAGTCAAGGGGAAGGGATGAGCCTGGAAGGCCCAGTAGATGATGGGGATCATCTGCATCACATAATTGGAAGCTGTAGCCCAAGGACGCCACACTCCCATGTGGGGTATCACTTGCTCAGTGAGCCCCAGCATGGTTAAGTAGGCAAACCCAAGCTTACTGTAATCATATGATGAAGCAGAAGGAATAAGAGGAAGTTCTCTTGTGGCAGCACTCATGGTTGGGCTTGGATGGGAAAGTTATTAGAGCAGTGGAACACCAGGGAAGGAGAGGTGTGGTGCAGGAGCAGGAATGAGTTCTTGGCCCAGCACTCTAAGAGATGGGGTAAAGTCTGGAAGTGGTTGGTTGGAGGCAGCTAGAAGTTGCTCTGTTTCCCAGCGCTGGCGTTGGTACTGGAGATACTCTCTGTTTGAAAGCACCAGCAGTATAAAATTTGTGATAATGTAATAAACTCCTGCAAAGTATAAATGCTCAGTGTTCATTAACCAACAAAAGTTTATTAGATGAAAATGTCAACAAGGAAAGGGTATGCCAGTGTTCCTAGCTATATCCTGCTGTGAAACTGCAATTGGACTTACTGGCAGCTCTTTATTGGTTGTCAATGAATTATTCTCAAGTTGGGTTCCATTGGCAACTCCTGATTTGCTAGTTAGATGGATCCTTTCATTATTTTTGACCTGGGAAAGCTGGCAGGGGAATTTTGGGCCATTTGGCAACCCAAGTCCCCAATTCTGGGTTTCAGATAATGTGGGCCAATTAAAATCTTTTCCACTTGGCTTTGGGACGGTTTTCAATTGTCCCCAGGCTTGGCATTGACCAGGGTACAATTCTCCACTTGGAATTAAAGTTTCCTTTGGGTTAATCTGTGTGATCAACAATGCAATTGTTTGGTTGCACAATTGCTCCATTGCAGGCGTTGAACCTATGCAATCTAGGGTTTTTTTCTGACCCATTCTGGGTCCTGACACTATCAAGTTGTGCATCTCCAAAATTTTCAGGCTTTAGGTCCACAAGCATTCTTCCAACAGGACTTTGACATGGGGGCTCCAAGGGCAGCTAATCCTGGGTTGGCTGGCGTTAGTGAATAGACATGCCAATGCTCTATTTCTCTGCCTCTATTTTATGCATCACACAGCCTGATCAAATGTATTGCAGATTTGGTGATGGGAACTAGTGATAACTGATGGTTATTGAAGGGTTCATTTTTAAGTTTTCCCTTAACCTCCTTTAGGCAAGTGGCTGCCTCTGCGTAATTTGGGACTTTTGGCGGTGCACATTTGACTGAGGTACATGTTCTATTTGGGAAATCTCCTTGGCTTTACGGGCAAGTCATTGAACAACCTTCCAATTTGAGTCTGAAAAAAACGTGGGTGGCCTGGCCTTTGGCCCCCTGGGTTGGCTGGCCACATATTCTTAAGACCAGAATTCAATTCCTGCTTTTGACTTGTTTTCAATGTCAGAATTGAACTTTCATCCATGACACTGCCTATCAACTTGACATGGAGCTGCCTCTCACCCCCAAACTAATGCCCATATCTTCCTCTGAGCTTCCCCTAGACAGTTCTAATAAGCTTTTTGGTATAGTGTACATCACTCTTTTGAGGGTAATTGACACTATAATCTCGGCTTCTGGCACTTGGTCTTGGATGTGAAAATCTATGTTATACCTATTTAAGTTAGCACCAATCCTACAGTGGGCTTTGCCTGTATGGTCTGCAGTCTGCTTGATCTCCAGAAAATAACAGGCTGGCTGCCCAAGGTTGATTCCCCTGACAATGGAACAAACAAGTGTGGAAGGTAAAAATATTCACTTTTCTTGTCCACCAGTAGTCTGGTATCCTACAGGTCTTTGATAGTGAAGAAAAAAAATTCAAAGACAGATCAAGCTGAGCCAAAAAATTGAGATATCACAGATAATAAACTCTAAATATAGAGCATAGCTTATTTTTCTTATAATAAGACTTTAATACTAGAGCAATTATTCTCCCTTGTAAACAATATCATAAAAAATATTATCTTTTAATCTAAAAAAAGCAATTTATAGTCCAATATCATTTCCCTCTTTTTTCATAAATCTGCTATAACAGAAAAGTTACAAATTATGTTTACTTAATTAAAAATTAATAAGTTCATTTGGCTAAAAGTATCATAGGAATATAAAATTATTAAAATCTAATTAATGTTTAAAATTAGAATAGAATTCAAAAAGGGCATTTTTATTTCAAAGCAAAAAGCAAAAATCTATTAACTGCTTGAAAAGTGCCTCTTAAATTATACCTACTTATTAGTTATTATTATTTTAAATGTGGATTTTTTGATATAATACACTGAATTACATTTATTTACTAAAAAATGCAATGTTTTAAAAAAAGTGGCCAGCACAATATAAAGTTAGAGTAGCAAATTTAGCAAATCATTTGTATAAATTAATATGTAATATTTTCCCCTATTATACAATTTATATTTATCTTGTTGATTTAGATTTGTTATAAGTTTTTGTTAATATTCAACTCAAAAATTATGGTAACTTGATAATTTATTTAATTTTATAATGTCATTTATAAAGTATATTGCAAGCAGTTTTTTTTAAAAAACTATTTAATTTAATCAAAAATCATATTCACTGTTTCAATTAAGCACTTATAGGTTTACTGATTTTTTGGACCTTTAAATTTTATTTTATTGTAAAAAGAATTTATAAGATTCATTTTATCTTAATAATAATTTTAATATTTTTACCTCTTTCCTATTTTGATTTATTATCTAAATTTATCCCTCAAAAATCTTTAATTAAATTATCTTTATTAGTAAATCTATAAAATGAAAATCTAAAAATTAAAAGACTTAACCTTATTATATTCCCAGTGTAGGCTAGTAAATTTATTTAAGACCAAAAAACTTAATGGTATAAAGTAGATAAATTTGCCATTTTTGCTTCTATAAAAAGCATCCAGTAAAAATAAATAAAGGTTAAATCTATTTCATGCAACATCAAGATGAATTTATTCTACTCCAAGTCATTCCCTAAAAAGGATATAATTTTTTCAAGAATATCTTAAAAAACTGTGAAATATGTGAATACGTAACTATTATATAAGACTACTAATTAAAGCGAGCTGGATAGAAGATATAGCAGTATAATTTTTAATCTCTTTATAAAAAGTACATTTTTAGGCATCGAGTCAAAATTTTCATTTCTTATTATGAAAGAGTTTGGATTCAATAAGCATGCAAAATAGTGTAAAGCCAAATTTAAGTACAAACATTTGGTTCTCAGAAGGTTACTTTTTAATTTAGCTCAATTTCTTTTGACAAGGGAATTGATAATATCTTTATTGCTGCCATCAATATAAACATTGATTTAATTAAAGAAATACAAGAAAAAGTAAGATAAATATAGCTATTAAAAAGAGAATGATTTCTTTCTATGATTTTAAAACCAAGTTGCTACCTTGAAAACACAAAATGCTTTGATTTTTTTAAAAAAATCAATTGAGTTATTCAATTCAGAAGTAAAGGTAATTGATTTTTATTTCTTTAACAAATAAGGAAATTGATTATGCGGTATTTATAGATGACATTTATTCCCCAAAAAAGAATAAATGAATTATTAAAAATTGTTGTATGGGAAGCAGAAAATGCATTATACGGTAAAAAGTTTTAAACTCACCAAAAAATAAAGCTTACTTAAGGCTTATTAAAGACTATTTTTTAAAATGATAATTAAATTATCTTCACACAATTAAAATTATTTTTTTGGCTAATTTTTAGTGGTTTAAAAACTTATAATCACTATTTTAAAAATTATGTTATTTTTATAAGCTATTAATTTATTTTTATTTCTTAGATATCATTAAAATACAAGATAATTCCCTCTGAAAGCATCTACAAATTAGCTTTATCATCTAAAAATGACTTGTTAAATATTGGATTAAGCAAAAAAAAAAGACTGCAAATCATGTTTTTAACTCTCTTTTAACATTGAAAAAGGAATTTTTAACCTGCTTTAAATCAACAGCATTAATTCTGTAAATAAAATTCTTAGATAAAAAGGGGTTTAGACAAAGATAAAATATAGTTTATTTATTTTATTTTATGCCTTTTAAATGAATCAGGCTGAAGTTTATTGTTAAAGTATTTTATATTATATAAAGACAACTCTGTAAAAAATCAAACTGGGTTTCTAATAAACTCCTGATTGCTTAAAAGAATATAATATCTTCTAATTAAAGATGTTTTATAGATATATAACTTAAAAAAGGTTTATTATAAATATTTCAGCTTTAAAAATATATAACCAGTTACAATAAATATAGCTTCTTGAAAAATATAGGGTTAAATTAATTTTTTTATATAAAATACTCTATTACAATAGATTCATGTAATTTTGATTACTTCATCTAAGTTAAATACTTATCCAAGAAATTGCTCAAGTATTGAGTAGTATTTGGACCAAAGGCATAATCCAGAATTTATACTAGGATAAGACCCTTGATTCTGCATAGGAATCCCCTCTTCCAAGTTGCATAATATATATTAATAAATATGTAGTGGTGCAACACAGCATATCAAAAAAAAACACCATCTCAATTTTATTTTTTGAGATGGGTGTGTCAGAAATCTGCAGACTGTGGTTTTTTTTTCCATCCATCAGATGTCCTCTTAAGTCTTCTAACATTAGAAAAGTACAGAGAACCTGTGACTTTGGAGTAAAATGCAATCCAGAATATTTTTTTTTCATCAGAAGTAGCAGTCTGACAAAGCCCAAGGCCCAAACGGTTTTGGGATGTTCTTCCACTTCTGAGCATAGGTTCATAGTTGTTGTCTCTATATTCTACTATAGATAATTACACTTTATGACAACAGTATCATCTTTTTTCTCTACTAATAAAGCCTAAGAGAGGATAACATTAATGAAATAGGACTTGGATAAACCATCAAGTCAGTATGAAATCATCGGTGTTTTATTCTAATGGACTGGCTTTTAAGGCAGCCCCTCCTGCCCGCATTTTTCAGAGTTAGCTTACAATGCTAAGTAGAGACTGAAGTAGAATTAGGGCAGCACAGCAGGGGGACCAGTCTTCTCTGGGTGGATTTTGGTGGAAGCTTGCTTGACAACTTCTTTGGTTTATAGTGTTTTTTTTAGACACACCACACAACTGAATCTCTTACCCAGTTGAATCAGTAGTCTGCCTGAGACACTATCCAAGGCTAGCTAGCCAGCAGCTGGCTAATACTTCACAGAGATAATTGTTACACTATTCTTTATATAATCAGAGATAGTTTAATACAATAAGCTCAGAGCCTTTTATCTTAGAGTGTTTGGCCTGGTAGCCCAATCCATGTTGGATTTTTCTAGAAGTGTTTTAGGTGACAGCCCAACCAGGACAGTACCTTGATCTAGGATAAGCTGGAGTATTGAATACTAATTATAGAGATATTCATATTGAGGTGCTTTGATTAATGGAACCAATTAATGTGCAATTATTGCATATTCCATTTATTAATCAGGATCAGGGAGTTTGTTAATTCCAGGACGAGATTTTACTACTGATCCAATGATGTTAGTAAACCCAGGCGCCTGTATTATTTTTTTTGAACCCATTTCTAAGGGCACTTGACAGCTGGTCTGTGTTAATTGGTTGGATCTATTAACTAGATCAATATCCAGAAATACTGACAGGGTGTTTTGCGTTAGGACTATTAAATCAAAAAATAATTAAATAGTTAAAATACACTTGTAGTTTCATATTAAAGCATCTCAAATTTCTCATTTTAAGTCAAAATCACTAAACTTTATTTTGATAACATTATTGACATACAGTAGTTTTAAAAGCTATAATTCTAAGCAAAAATACTTCAGATTTAAACAAAATGGATTGAGATTTAAGCTAACTCTAACTTTCAGTGTAAAATATACACTCTTTTAACTGGGATTTAAGATGTTAATAGACAAAATGTCTCAATATAACAATGAAGTACTCATACAACTGTCACAATATCTTTGATTACTCTCTTGGAAAGCAATTTCCTGAGTAACTCCCCAAATGATTCACTGACTAACTACTAAGTCAGTGGCACTCTTATCAATCACCCATCTAATACAGGGATTAAACCTTTCAAATCC
>QTSX02006852.1:0-18223 GCA_014839935.2 Entomophthora muscae
AAAAAATCAGTTTAATAAAAAAGGCCATCCCGCAAAAGTGATTCAAAATTTGGACCAAGGATTTGACAATCCCGCATTTTTACGTTCAGGTTCTGAATTTACAGTATAACTTGCAGCAACTTGAATAAAGTAACACTGTGATACAATTAAACAGGAGGAATTTTTCAGGAGAAATTGGCATTTTATAGGTGGCTGAAATAATAACTGTGTCTTGAATAATATGTTCAATTGTGCTGTAACCAAGTGAAATACTTTTTACATCTAGATATTGTTGCATTTCATCCAGTTTAATTGTAATGCAAGTGTGTCACAAGCCTCTGATTTAATCCCCATCATTATAACAAGAGCTAGGTAAACAATTAAGTGAAGTCTCTGCCCTGCAAACAGGGCTGAGAACTCACAAAATTTATTATATAAGGCACTTATTTTATTTTTTAGTGAGGAGGTTGTGAATATTTTTTCTATGGTCAGCAGGATGTCAGGCTTGTTAAAGAACCACAAGGTCTCAAAGTCTTCAAGGACACCCAGGAAACAGGGCACAGCAGCAGAGGAACTATTGGTAATGTTGGGTGATTTTTTTAAAATTTTCTAGGATGTTTAATATTGTGTACTCAGGCAGGAAAACAAAACCTGACTTCTTCTTATCCTATCTTCATTTATTGTACATTTTGATATGGTATGATATAGATAAAGTCCCAAACAAAGAGGATAAAGGGCTTTCAGAAGTTAAGGGGCAGGACATAGTAGTCAAGGGTGATCTTCAGGGCACAGCCAGAGCCCCAACCCACCATTTGGGGTCTTCTGGTGTTAATTAGATTTTGGCAAGTTTATTTTTCTTTATAAGGTAATTTTTATTCAATTTTTCTAGCACTTTTTTTTGGACTTCTTGCATTGGAACCAGCTGACACCCAATATAGGGAAAATAGTTGCTATAGAAGGTCTTGATTACATGTGGTTTTAGGAATTTTTGTAGTACGCCTTAATGCTCACTGTCACGGCCCATACCAGAGTCTGGCTGGACTCCCACAGGGAAGGGGGGCCGGGCCTGAAAGGCCATGTACACAATTGGTATGATCCTGACAATATAATTCACAGCAGTAGCCAGGGGGTGCCAACTTCCAGTATGGGGCACAACCTGATTGACCAGCCCCAATATTGTAATGTGGACAAACCCCAACTTACTAAAGTCTTGGGAAGGAGGCAAATTGGTCAAGGGGGAGTGGAAGGGATCTCCTTCATGATAGTTGGAATTGGGCCTCTACGAATGGCCAGGAGGAAGATCCAGGGGGTGAGGGTGGAAGAACTCCAAGTCAATGACGTGAGGTGGCTTAACCAAAGTGACAGGAGCAGATCCAGGAGGGAACAGATAGGTGCAGATGTATTGTGTAGTAGATTCACAAAGAGATGCAAACAGAATAATTATATTGGTGCAAAAAATAGATAGTTACTGCAAGAAAATAATGGGTCCTGGGCATAAATTTTTTTATTTTAAGATGTCAACAGTGAGGAAGGCTTCTCCTCCTCACTTTTTATACTTACTATACAATACTTAGCCTTTTGTGCCACCAGAGGCCTGGTGGGATCTTTTAAGTGATACTTGCAATTGGGCTTAGTAAATTGTGCACTTGGACCTGGGGATGAAAGGGCATTGACTGGTATAACAGGAACCTTGGTTTGGCTACAGCATACCAAGGTGCCAAAAACTATTATTAGAACCTGCAAGCATTTGAGTGCCCAATCAAGCAATCAAACAATTCTTTTTACAATTTACCATTTCCTGATAGCAAAGTGGCCCAATTTCATGTTTAGGTTAATGTCAGGGTTTTGTGGCACATGGGCCTTGCAAACCCCTGGCCATTTAAAGTCAGAAAGGGGGCTTCTTCTAAGAAGGCAGTTGACATTGGTTTCCGCACTGTTAGTTGTTTAATATCCATGCAGGCTAGCTGATTGTCTGGGGCATTCTGGGCCCTGACACTAACCTTAATAAAAAATGTTAGTATTTGTTTTATTTATTTTCTTACCTTCTTTTATATCCTCTCCAGTTGCCCTTTTAATAGGGGTAGCTTCACACATCTTATTGGTTGCAAGGTACTGGTCATCTTATGTTGATTTTGGTTTTTATTTTATTTTTTTAATTGATCAAACATCTCTGGATCCTTTTCCCATGCCCCTTCTGTGAACCCCTGTGGCTTGAACTGCAGGTCTGCAAGCAAATCTTTCTGAACGTTAAGGAGCCTGGCCGCACATTTTTCTGTAGTATTAGATATCTTATTTTTTAATGCCTTCACCATAAGTTTGCTTAATTTGTCACCTTCTAGCACCACCTCTTTAAGGTTGTCCTTCACCTTTTGGTTAATCTCCTTAATCTTGATCACCTTCATGTTCATGTTCAACCCTTTTATCAATGTTTCCAATTCTGCCATGTTCTTCTTGTGATCCCCTCAGCCCCTTTTATACCAATAAAAAACCATCCCCAAAAACACATTTATGCTTTTGAATTTAATAAGACTAAATAAATATAAAAATGAAATATAATTATTTAATTTTTATTAACTTTAAGTACATAATATTGAATTTATATTAATAATATGTATATTTTTTGTATACAGTAGTTTTCAACCCTGTTGAGATAAACAAATATTAGTCAGTTTAAAAAGTGCAGGTTCAGTAACACAACAAATTTAAACTTGTTAGATCTAAATAGAAGATGATTCCACGGAAAATGTGCGCTATTTGGAAAAAATGTCCAGTCATACAACAACCTACTCAAACTGGGGGGAAATGCTTAATGATTCAACAATGAGTGTACCAAACAATAGAACACATGGGTTTCAGTCACAGAACACATCTACTATGTTTATTATGTTTTTTTGTGAACACATGAAACTCAGTCACAAAAGTAATAACTTGATCCAACAACAAGCCTCAATAGCAACTGAAACAGACAAAGTAAATATCAAATATCAAAACACATGAATGAATCTATAATACTGTTACCAACTCTTCCTAATTGAGAATAAAATCTAGAATGCAAAAAGGAAATAAATATTCCGAGTGTCTGTTTTGGGATTAAGAATCAATAAAAAATCAAATTTATCCTAACTCATGATCAATAGTGCACATTTACAACCAAAAATAATTAATATAGAAATCTAAAAATCTAATTCAAAATAAATGGTAGTGACTACAAGCTTTCATGCTACTATATATGGAGAGATAAAAATTACAATAAATAAATTATATAGATAAACTGTTCTAATTTTATTTTATTTTTATACTAAAATGAAAGCTTCACAACAACAGAGTGACAATGGACCCATTGTGTGTTGTGGTTGCAGTTGCCCCCACAGGTCAAAGAACATAATTAGTGCAACACAAGTGCCTACTCAGGAAGGAAACAGAGGAGAGTTCAATAGTGAGGTTGCACTGACATAACCAGCTCAAGGGGAAAAGATTACAAGAGCACAGAGAATAAATCCTAGGGTCCAGAAGCTGACCCAAAAATACACCAAGGTCATCACCACTAAGACAGTAAATGACATCACCACCAAGAGGGTATCCTATGTATACAGCCCTGTATACCGCCACAATAGTGTTCTGGCTACTATCATGGAGAAGGTGAAGCCAGTCATTTACACCAAGAACAAGCCTTACGTGAGTGATAACAAAGGGCAAGATGACAACAAGAAGCCACAGTATTTCTAAACAACAAAAGGGCAGAAGGTGCTGAAAAAGGTTCCTGAATTCTTCAGCCAAGTGTAAGGTCTTGCCCATAATGGTGCAAGGTTTTAAACTAAAGCGTGCAAAGCATTGGGATTCAAATTTAGAAGATACAAGAAATTAGGTACTGTCTGTAAGATGATCTTACAAAAACCCGCTAAAAACCTATATTGGGTAACAAATGGAGTAATAGAGTTTAAAAACCCTAAGCAAAGAAGATAAAATAAAGTGTTCAATAGTGAACAATTTGTAACTAAAGGGATATCAATATTAGGATATTTTCCATCTGAAAATTGATACATATAATTATTGAAAGATTCCTTAAGGAAAAAAAATGGATACAACAAGCCTGAGGCTTGTTGTTTTACAAGTTCCATTTGTATTAAGGAAAAACTAAACTAAGAAAATGAATTTAAAGAAAACAAAATTCTAAAAATGACAAAATTGAAGTTTAAAATTTGTAAAGTTGAAGGGGAGAAATCACTTAGAATTTTGGCTTAAAGCCTACTCTTCAAAAGCTCTTTATTTATAGAAAGAAAAGCCTTTCCAGTAGGAACTGATAGCCAGGAGGAAGCAGCCAAGAAGAGGAGCAACTGGAGAAGTTGGAGAAGCCTGAACCAGAAAAGGGGAAACAGAAGCCAGTACTATGTGTCAATCAGCAAGTTAAAGCTGGGGAGAGAGCGGCAAAGATGTAAGCAGGAGTTTGAAAGGTAAGAATAGATGAAAAATTTCTAACTTTAAAGTAGAAATATATATAATAAAATAGAGGACAGCAGAGCAAGCAACAACAATGACAACAACAATTTGAAAGCAAATAGCAAAAATAACACAAGGTAATGAAATTAAAATACTTAAATATTAACTTTCAATTCAAAAAATCCAAATATCAAAATACTGGAAGTTCAAAACCAAATGAAAAATATAAATATAATAACTTAAAGAGCCTGCCCTTTGGGGCAGGGCATGACACTGAGTGCCTATGACCTGTGTTGTGGCTGAGCCCGTTGAGTTTTTTTCCCAACACCAAAAAGCTAAAGTACCATATCATCTCTGAAGCCATCCACAAGACCTTTAAGAGACTCATGGAAGAAACAACTGACTGCAGGAAAGCCACAGCCATCATTGGGATCTTGGAAAAATCTGCACATAGGCTCCACAAAACCTATCTGAAAACAGGTGTTGTCCTCCTTTCAGAGAAATCCAAGTACCAACTGATCCTATTGGTCAAGGAACACCTGCGAGCAATCCAGCAGTGAATTAATTGAAACTGCCATCTTTAACTGGAAAATATTCTGTCAATGGTTGAGTCCACTTTTGGGATTGAGGCTTTGGTTTCCACTTGCTATCATGCAGTGAAGAGTTTGAGATTATCATGGAAAAACTTGGGGTTTCTCTGTACAATTGGAACAGCCCTGACAACATCAAGTACTGTCAAAAATACACTGAGTTGTTCACTGTTATCAAGGAGAAGAAGACTGTAAAATTCTACTAAATTGATGAGTCCTTCTTTGTGTCCTCCATGAGAAACAAGTATGGCTACGTCCTCAAAGGTAAAAAGAACAGTGTGTCCCGGTGTGCGGCTGTCTGGTCTGTTGCCTACGCAATGGTAGCCCTTCTTGGTCCCCTTGGCATTGAGCTCTACCAAATAATCAAGAGTTCTCATAATAGTGGGTCCTTTCTGGGATTTATCTAATTGGTTTGGGAGCACCTCCAAGTAACCAGTTTGGATGTCACCAATGTTATCATATTGGATAATGTTGGGCTCCACAAGGTGGCATAAACTTTTAATGAGTTCCCAGTGATTGATCCTGGTATGAAAATTGGCTCCCAACAATTGGCTACAGCGTCTTTACGCATTCTATTCCTCCCCTCCTATTTCCCATTCCTCAATACAATTGAGGAGTTTTTTGGGTGGCTCAAGCAAGTTGTCAAGAAGGGGACGCCATCTGGGCCAGATGATTTGTTTAATTTGCTGCAGGTTGGTGTTTATACCCTCTCAGCTGAAACCATGGCCAAATTCTATGGCCACACTGATTTATTTCTCCCTGTGTGCCTCTCCAAGCAGTCAATCAATTAAAGGCTTAGAAATTCCAAATATTTTTTTGCATTTTATTTTTTAATATTTGTTTTTATTTAGTTTAATTGTTATTGACGCTCTTTCTATGATTCTGCTTGTAACCCATCAGGTATAATAAAAATTAACAAAGTAAAGCCAAATGAATGAAACAATAAGGTAAAATATTTATTTTTTAATATATATTTATTTTTTGTAGATGAAAGATGTAGATATTTAATTTTTAAAAGTAGACTTATATAAGAGAGTAAAACTTTGAATTTGATTTAATGAGCTTTATTGGAGATGTGAGCGATGGAATGTGAGGACTTGTTTTTGAAATAAACTAGAGATTTCTATTCCCAAAGAGTATCTTGACATGACTCCCTGATTATATAGCTTGCGGCAGCTTGAGTATGGGAGCGCTGTGATACAATTGGCCAAAAGAACTTTTTTGTTGGAGCTGACATTCCATAGGTGGCAGCAAGAATAACAGTGTCCTGAATAACATGCTCTATTGAGCTTTACCCTGACACAATCCTTTTTCCATCTAGTAAATGTCAAATTTTGTCCAGTTTAGTTATTATGTCTAGTGTGTTGCAAAACTCTGCTTTAATACCCATCATTATAACATGACCTAGGTAAACAATTAAGTGAAGTCTCTGCTCTGCAAACAGGGCTGAGAACTCACAAAATTTATTGTATAAGGTACTTATTTTATTTTTTAGTGATGTATTTGCAAAGGTTTTTTCCATGGTTGTAACAACTCCAACTGACAAAGTTAGATTCCAAAAACCCTCTATTGGATAACAAATTTCCCCTTTTCATTTTTTATCCAATCATCTCCCTCATTTCATATTCATTATGAACCTTTTAAATTTTTTGTTAAATATCTACCATGATAGCTCCCAGGGAGCTATCTTGGTTCTCTAAAATTTATAATAACAAAAGAGTAAAAACAATAAAAAACCCCATCTGGCATAAAAATCAACATTTTGAAATTAATTTTAAATTTCAAAAAAAAAAAATTTATGCAGAATCATTTTCTCTTTTTGTTTGAGGAAATGCTTCAGCTAAGCTTTTCCCAAATAATTTTCACAACATTGTGATCCTTCTGACTTTATTTAATAGTTACCAGAGTCTGTGGTTGTCTTCTGGCCAAAAATGGTTCCTGTCAGCAATGGTCTCCGTGGTTTGGGGCCTGCCCTGGTCCACCTTGCCTAATGCCTTTATGGCAAGGTGGAGCTTGGGCCCCACTTGTCACAATGGTCAGCAGGATTCCAGTCTTGTCGGAGCATCAGGAGACCCTGAAGTCTCCAAGGACGCCCACAACTATCAGGGCCCAAGGGCTCTGTGACGGTCCACATGTTTGATGGTTTGCAGGCGGGGCTAATGTTGTCCAAGCAAAAGTTTGGTTGTTTGTTGCAGGTAGAGACCTAGTAGGTAACATAGGACTACTAGGGGTAAGTAAGATGAGCCTAGTAGGTAACATAGGACTACTAGGGTAAGTAAGGCCTGGCTGGTAGGTAACAAAGGACTATCAGAGGCAGATGTTGTCTCCACCCAGCAGAAGATATTGGCTGCTTTGGGCTATAGTTCTTCACATAGCAGGGAACTGTGGCTGTGGAAGGGTAAAGACTGAAATAGCAAGCAGGGAACTTTGTCTGTCTGGGAGGGAGTAGGTTTTGGACCCCTGGCAGGTAACGCAGGCTGCCAGGGAGGGGAAGAGCTCTGAGGGCTCTATGTACCCTAATACACTTACAGGAGGTCTGTGAGCAAACATCCTACCTAACAGACTGGTAGGGTGTCCTTGTTTATGCCCCTATGAGAGCTTTGGGGGAAACCCAAAGTGAGCATTGGAGGGTATAGATTTGCTCAGAGGTGTCATCAAGGCGGTTTTCTTGGGGAAGCAGCTTCAGAACTTGGTGCAATCAGGCCTCTGGGAAGTAGAGCTGATTACTCTGCAACTGAAAGCTCAGACTTAATCACCTGGGTGAGTAAAGACAACACATAGACATTGATCTATGGTTGAATGGCCTAAGTGGAGTGCCACTTGTGAGGGCCCAGTCAAACGCCAGTTCAATGTAGACTCATGCCTGGATCTACAAGTTCTGGTAATGGGGACTGAGATAAAGAACCAAGGTGGTTCATGGAATTAATAGAGAAGACTAGCAAGAGGGACTGTTTGATCACAGTGAAGGCTAGTTGATGGACTGTTGATTCATATTGAATTGTGGGAACCAATATGGTTCAGTATGCAGAGGGAACTAAGGAGGTTCCTAGTGAGGATTTATTGAGGAACTGGTTGAGAATAAGCTGAAAGACCAGAAGATTATGATGCAGGACTAGCTGATCATGATGCAGGTTGGCCAAAGGACCAGAAGATTGTGTTGCAGGAGTAGCCAGAGGACTGATGAAGTTAATGGACTGATTTCTGGTTAAGCTGAAGAGCTGTAATATGAGCTGGCTGAAAGATCCAAAGATGATGGTGAAGAACTGGTGGTCTGGAGAAATGAGCCAAGATTTTGCCAAATTGATTTGCCAAAGTGGGAAGATGTGGAATATTTTTCCTTGGTTTAGTATTAAAATCAAGAAGGAATGTGGATAGAAGTTTGGGTAAGATATTTATTTATTAAGTTCCTAGGATAGAAAAAGGTATGTTGCTATGAGAGAAGGATACAAAGTTGTTTTGGTGGGAGGTTTTCCTTGAATTTTACTATATTTGTAAATATATGGGGAAAACTCTGAAGAGGTCCAGAAAGAACAATTTAAATAGTATTCTACTATTTAAATTGGTCCAGGTTGAATGCAGGGAATACTGGTGCCAGAATAATGGACCGGTTAACACTTTGGTGTGTGAAGAGTTGTCAATTTGAGCGGTTTGAGCTGTGGAAATTATTTTCCTAGTTGGATCCCGGTGGAACTTCAGGAATGGTCTATTTATGCGCTCTGCATTCATTGGTTGGGTTCTGGCAGGTTTCCTGATGAAAATGATTGGTTTGAAGCCAAAAGCTTAAAGTATAAGTGAGGAAATAGTGAATTAATACTTTAAGCTTTTGAGAAAGTAAGTATGTAAGCTTAAGTTATTATAGGAAAAAGTGAGCGCCAATGGTTTAAGCTTATGAAGAAAGCCATTTTGAAGGCAGAACCGTTGGGAAAAGGACACTATAAGAAGGGGGCTGGCTGGAAAGTTACCGGGTCTTTTCAAGGTCTTTTGGAAGGCTTTTGGAGGTCTTTCCCAGGTCTTCTGAGTTTCTGCCAAGAGGTTTTGGAAGCCTTTTGATTACCAGCAGGAGCTTGGTTTGACTGATACAACCCAAGATAACAGATCAGGAGCCCAAGAATAAGAAGCTGGATCCTAAGCGCGGCGCCAGAGTCCAAGTTTAAGGAGCAGGAGTCCAAGTCTAAGGAGTAGATGTCCAAGACTAAGGTGCAGAAGTCCAAGACCAAGTACAAGGAGTCCAAGATATTGTTGGAGGACTCCAATTATTGGCAAATCCATATTGTTTCCTTGACCCCCCGGGCCATATACCAGAAGGTTTCTAAGGGGATCTTCCTTCTGAGAGTGAATAAAAGCCCATTTTGACCCCTATACATATTTCTGAGATACATTTCCCCTTACTAGAGAATGACAACCCCTTCCAGAAGGTCCCTGGCTACAATCCAGGACACACTTGGGGACTGGTGGACAGGAACCCCACAGGCTCCCAACTCTGATCCATTTAAACTATTGTCTAAGAAAAGTCCTTTATTTATTATTCAGACCAAGAATGATCACAATGGGGAAAAGGGGAACTAGGTTCTTTTTATACCATTTATATTGTTATTTGAGATTCTTCCAGATTATTAATGAAGGTCCTTGTCTCTCTATCTGGGGGTTCATGCTAAAAGTTTGAGACATCAGCTGACTAATTCTAATCATATTCCTTTGGCCAGATTTGAACTTTGCGCTTTGCCTCAGTTGGTCATCTAAAAGTACTTTGGATAAATTTCCTCATCTGGGGCTTTCATCTGAGCGTAAGAACGTCCAAAACTGATCACTGGAATCTGAGATATTATTGGATTTGCCCGCTCACTAATTGTTGCTTGTCTTGATTTGAAATCCAATCTCACAACCATTTCGGGACATGTTGACGGGGGTTTTGAACTTGGCTCTTTAAATTGCCATAACTTTTGGTCTAGGGTACCTAGAGAGATCATCAAGGTAGCTTTCTGAAGGCAAGAAGTAGCTTTATCAAACCAAGCTTTTAAACATGACTTTTTAAAGCTATCATGTCATGGCGGGCAATGACAACAACCTAGGGAATGACAGTGGACAAAATGTTGGTAAGGTTGGTTACCTTTTCTTTAAAAAGATTTAGGATATGCAATATTGTGTACTCTGGTGGGAAACAGAAACAGAAAAAGACTTCTTTTTATCCTCTCTCCATTTTGGGTAAGTTGTGATATGGCATGGTGTTGACAAAGTCCCAGACAAGGAGGACAAATAGCTTTCAGAATCCGGGGGCAGAACTGTACTGGTTGAGGTGGATCTTTGGGGCCACAGTCAAATCCGCAACCCACCATCTGGTGTCTTCTGGTTTAGGTTAGAACACTTCAAGTTGGTATGAGGTGATAGGGTAATTCTTTTCTTATTTTTCTAACATTTCAGATCAGACGCTTTTGTCAGAACCAGCTGACACCCAATATGGGGGACATAGTTGCTGTAAAAGGTCCCGGTCATATGTGGTTTCAGGAATTGTTGTAGTGCGCCTTCATGCTCATCTAAATAAAAAAAGTTAGTAAAATATTTTTATTTATTTGATGTTTTATTTTTTACCTTCTTCTATATCTTTACCTGTTGCCCCCTTGACAGGGGCTGCTTCACAGGACTTCTCACTTGCAGGTTGCTGATCATCTTCTATTAGTTTCTGTTTTTTTATTTTTTAGCTGCTTGAACATTTCTGGATCCTTTGCCCACGCCTCTGCAGTTTCAAACCCCTGTGGCTTGAACTGCAGGTTGGTGAGAACATCTTTTTGTACGTTTAGGAGCCTGGTTGCAAGTCTGTCAGTTGTATTTGGTATCTTGCTCTTCACAGCCTTCACGGTAAGTTTGTTCAGTTTGTCATCTTCTAAAACCACCCCCTTGAGCATGCCCTTCACCTTTTGATTGACCTCCTTGATCTTGGCTAGCACAGCGTCAAGCTCTTTGATCATTGCCTCCAATTCCGCCATTTTTTTCTTGTGCTTATCCCTCCCCCTTTTATACTAATAAAAACATCCCAATAAAACAAATCTAATCATTTGTATATATTTGAGATTTAATAAATATACCTGGTTTTAATCATGAATTTTTTATTAGCTTTAAGTAATACTATCCATTTGATATTGATACTATGTATATTTTTGTATATACCAACCCATTCTGGGTATTATGAACAACATGTTTTGTTCATGTACATGTTTTGTCCAAGTACAATATAATTTGTTCTTAACTTGATATGCTAATTATGTGTGGAGTACAAATTTATTAAAAATAAATAATCACACTCAGGGGTTATATGTAGATCATACAGTTCAGAGAGTATATGTGGTGAGATGGTTTATTTTTTATTGTCAGGATTTCTGGATACTGACTTATTAATAGATTCAACCAATTAGCATGGGCCAGCAGTCAATTGCTCTTAGGAATGGTTTCAACAAAATAATGCGGGCTGCGGGTTTGTGGAATCAATGAATCAATGATCAAATCATATCCCGGCATTAACAAAATCCCTGTTCCTAATTAATGAGTGAACCCTGCAATAATTGCTCATCAATTAGTTTCCTTCATCAAGAACCCCAAAACATGCTTCTCATAATAATTACTATTATAAAATTTAATTATATCCTATAACAAGGGCCATCATATGGGCCATCATCTGAAACACTTCTAGAAGAGTTCACCATGGACTGGGATATCAGGCCAAAAACTCTAAGATAAAAGGCCCTGAGCCTATTGTATTATAGTAGCTCTGATTGAGGAACAATCACCTTCACTAACTAGTAGCCAGTCAGACTAGCTAGCCCTGGAACATGTCCAGGTAGACAGCCACTCCGCTCAGTTTGAGGAATTGTTATACAGCATCAGAAAGGATACTGAGCTGTGGAAGCTGTCAAGCAAGCTTCCTTCACAAACCGCACACACCCAAGGTTGGGCCCCCTGCCGCAACACCTTAAAGCTATTTAGTCTCTTCTAGCACTGTGAGCTAACTCAGATAAACGTGGGTAGCCAGGCCAACCTCAATATCAGTTGTCTAATAAAGATTTGATATTCTGAATCTTTTCCCTAGTTTGATTCTAATTAAGTGGAGAGCAAAAGATCATACTGTTACCATATATTATTAATTCTTATAGTAAAATATAGAGACACTAAACTATGAACCTATATCCAGAAGTAGGAAGAATTGTCCCAAATCCTTTTGGCTTTGGGCCCAGTCAGACTTGCTACTTCTGATGACAACAAAGTATTCCGGACTGCAGGTTACGCCAATGTCACAGGCTCTCTGTACTTTCCTAATGTTAGAAGACCTAGGATATCATCTGGCGGATGATAAAATACCACAGTCCGCAGATTTCTGACATCTATCAAGTCTATTTAATTATACTATAACTTGAATATTTTTATAGCTCTATAATAAAGTGAAGCTGAAAACTACAAGTGCTACAGACCAGCCAATTGGAATGGGCGTTAATTTTTGCGGCCTTTGTGCTTGGCTCAGACCAGACACACCTCAGTTATTGCGCCCAGTTTAACTTTGTGGAATAGGCCTGTTGGAAATAAGACATGTCTTTGTTTGCCAATTGGAACGCCAACTTGTGGCCAATCTAGCACCCAACCACTGGCTTCTCTGGTGCTATATTGACCACAAGCTGGTGTGCTGATTGGCAAACACCAACAGCCGTTTTGCCAGCAGGCTTAATTTACTGAGATGACCTGGACAGATTAATAGAGGTGTTTTTTTTCTGAGCCAATCATCCAGGACAACAGAAAACCAATGTGAATCCTGGCTGGCTGGCCCCTTGTACATGCAGTTTCTTGATTTCATCCAATTGTAGCGCAGCAAAGGGATTGAATTGATAATAGAAATAGATATTTAAATCAGCTACATTAAACTTGTGCTGTTATTAAAATCAGTATCACTATAATTAGATGTAAAATATATAATATAAAATCAAAAAATCCTAAAATCTAAAGCAATTTATATTGTATAATTAAATAAAAATGCTTTGGGGACAAGGTTTATTTGGCAAAATATGAGAGTGGAGGGGGAAACTAGTTAGCAGGCTGGATGGGCTAGGTGGTGGGGGAATTACTGGCTTGGTGGGGGTTGGACTTCAGTGGGGTGGGAGGGTTGGCTGGGGAATGGAGAAATTAGAGGTACTAGAGGCATGTTGTTGCCTTGGCTGGCTTGGGAAAATTGATAGTACATGACATCATACTCACACTTGGGGATTATGGTGGCTGGTTTGTATACCAGGAACTCACAAGGGGCATCTGTAGATCAACAGATTATTGGCTAATGCCTTGGGTGTTAAGGGCCAGCTTAATGAACATGACATTAAACTTCTGATGGGAGAAAAGCCCAGTGTGGCTGTGGGCTGCAAGAAGCGCCTGGTTGAACGTCTTGGGATTGCACTCTTGGCTCTTGTCTGCAATGTTGTAGAACAATACATCTCTTAGGTGTACATCAGCATGACTGGCAAGGAATATTGAGATGTTGTGGCCGCCTGCTCAGATCTTCTCTGATTCCTCTTCAGCTCATCCCATTTGATGGCTCAGGAAATGCAGTATTTGAAATTGGCTGAGCTTCAGATATTGAGCAAATTCTAGAGAAATCTTTTGTATGCATACCTATTGGTTTAACTAAACAAAGTTTGATAGAAAAAGTTTTCTTTGGGGAAAGTTTCCAGAAACACACCACTGACAGTGCCCTGCTTCTGCTTCTTTTTACCTTTGGGGGTGTTCTTTCCCCCCCAATATACTGTAGTACTGGACATAAAATGCCAATTTATAGTAGGATATAGAAATGACATTGTCCAAAAACTGGACATGCTGAGGGTGATTGTGGCGCCAATTGCTGGGCTGTGTGGCAAATCAGAGTCACCATCCCACTCACCACCCGTGTGATTGGTCAGAACCAAGAGACCAACAACAAGCCCATGCATTCAGAGCTGTGCAGTGCAACAGGCAACAAACATGCCGTGGAGCCCCAGTAGACATCAGACCTCAGTAATTCAGAGGTAGGGGTCCCGCTGAAGGAGGTCAAGCATATGAGATAGGCATGTTTGAGCTGGAAATCTGGCTGCTTATTCAGCTTCTTGGCAATCTTGGTGCCATCCCACTTCATGAGAGCCCAGGATTCTTGTTTGGCACAGCCTCAGTGAATTGTAGATGGGGGCAATTTTTGCAAAAGCCATGCCACTCTGGTTGAGGCTTAGTATCTCCTTGATATTTTCATTAGCTGTAAATCATTGCTTGAGAGCCCACTGGGCATAATGGGACCTGGATTAGGCTGGGCTTGGTTTGATTGGCACAAATTTTCAGGCAATGGTTGGATTGGGTTGGAGGGGGCCACAGTTGCCCAGTCTTCCAAGTGTGGCACAGGCTCAGGTCGGGCCTGACCTTGGGGTTCCTCATATTGGATGTCAGGAAAGCCACCCAGCGCTGCTCCTGGTGACACATACAACTTGACCTTTCTGGGACTTAAGTTGAGTTGGGTATAGACAAGGGCCATGACAGTTGTGCTCCCTTGACCAGCATCATGGGCTTGGAGTAGCTCCTGATACTGCTCCTCCACAATACCAAAGCTCTTGCCGCTAGCATAAACTATTTTAAACCAAAGTGTGATAAAGATTCTATTGAAAACAGAAAAGCAAAATACTTTTAGGGCATCAATTTTAAACAAGCGTGTGCCCCTATTTGAGACACTTCCTGGGACCTACATGGCCAAGTTTAGAAGCACAGAAAATGAGGATAATATAGTTCCCTGAATAGATTTTGGTGGATCTGCTCCTGAAATTCACTATTTCTGATTCAAGTCCCAAAAGTAATCAAGATTGCCAAAAAGTGGGTTGTCCTATGTTTGGAAATGCCACTTCAGCAACTGGACCTATTTTGTTCTCTGATTGTATTGTTTTTGTTGCATGTTCATTATCACAGTTGATGCAGGTTGCTTCAGGATGTGACTGGTTTGTGTTTGTTTTGAATATGGGTTCCATTTGTTTGCTAACTCATTTTTGGGATTCAGTATTTGACTTTAATTTCGTTGTGTGCTTGACTATTTCTGTAGTCTGGACCTAGATAAATGGAACTCTTATTGAGTGAATCGACCTTCAAGTGGGACCAGCTGCCTTCTGTCATGTGACCTGGCCAACTTTGTTCTGAACTGACCCATTTCCATCCATCTCGACAGGTTGTAAAGCTGCTGCATCCCAAGGCGTCCTTTGGGTTGTCTGGATTTCTGGATATGGCAAGGATGCAGGTATAAGGTACCTAAGCTCTGTTCCCAGCCTTTATGCCGAGCTGAAACAGTTCTGGAGCAGTAGTCATTGCAATATGTCGCCCTGTATCTTGACTGGCATGTAACTCACATTGCTTTCACAAATAAAAGCAGATCCAGATCAATTATTGGTTTATTGGCTTGGCTTTAGTTGTTACTTTTATTAGAAGTAAAGACTACTAAGCTTTTATCAATCACTATCCAGTTGGAGTTATAGCCTTAGGAGCAAGAAATCGGTGTCATCCTAGGCCAAACTCCGACACTACTACTTTCCAAAGAACAGTTGATTGGGTAGGCAAAATGAAGAGGATCCAATGGATAGATAAAGAGTGGCAAGTTCAGATAATGTAAGATAAATTAAAGGAGTGGGTGTTTAAACCCAACTCAAGCAATCGAGTGCCAAGGTGCAAGTGCTTGGGAAACATCTGTCGAGCGTGCACACCTAATAGCTCTTTTTGGGGGTAAATCACAAACTCAAAGATAAGTTAAAGCATCATGCCCATCTCCTTTTGGAGATTTTAAGCTTTGATAATGGTAAGTTAACTAATAGATAGTTTACCCGTGGTTAAAGGTTGACTCGATAAAAATATATGGTATTGCCATCAGTATGGCCACGGTATATCGAGTTCCACGCATTGCTATTTAGCTTAGAAACTGCAGTTTCGAAACAGTAGTCCTAAGATGAAGCTGGATGGAAGCGTTGGCAGAAACAGATTACCAACCTGTCATTAAAAAGTTCCTGGGAGCAACAGAAAATATTGGATTTGGCGATTGTTACTGAGAATCGGCTTTTATTAGCACAATGCTGAAAGCTATTGGGATTGATGGTCCATAATACAAAGTAAACTGGTTAACGTTAAAAGTAGATTTTTCATAATATTTTGCTAGAAAGACTAATAAGTGAAATATTAACGATGAATGTGTGTCAAAGTTTATCATTTAGCATCCAGGTGATAGTTTATAGGTACTTTTCCACAGCAAAATCATTTCTAGCGTTAAGAAAAGATTTATCACAGGTTTTCGTCATATAGAGAATGTCAAAATATCCTAACCAATTGAATATATATCTGAATCATTGGCCAGTTAGTAACTTTGAAAGATTAAAGTCAGCATGTAATTTGGTTTCAATACATATCTACGTAAAGCTTCATCTACACTGACAAGTTAAGTAATAGGCCTACAACTGAAGGCCCAGGAAGTGATAGGCTGATTAAGTCGCATTTAAACTTCAAGGCCTCAATTATACTGATAATCTTCAAAGAGAGCAAGCTTACGTTGCTTGCAAGGATTGAACTCTGGTAGACCTGTTAATCAAGAAATAATTCCATGAACCACAAAATTAAAGGAATTAGAAGTCATGAATTAATCGAGGGTTAAAGCAAATCGATTTTGCAGTAGAGCATTAAAGGAAATTAGCTACCTAACATATCCTGGGTATTTAAATCTTCAAATTCGAGTAAATCATAGAGGACTAAAAATCTAGTCATCCTGTATTAAAGGCTTGAGGGGTTTAAAGACGGTGCATTTGAGAAAAATCGGTGCTTTTTTAAAGCCAGCTCAATACTTCCCGCGGCTGACCTTGGATAAAACGGATTCATAGTCAACCTCGCTGAAATCGGTCCCTTGGATTTCGACTGCGATCCCGTTCAAGCTCTTTTTCAAAGCGATTTGACTGGAGGCGTAAAGCATTTTGGATTTTATTTTAGCATTGTCGGGTGCCCTAACAGGAGATATAAACAAATTTTTAAAGTAAGTTGCTTACCAGGTAAAGAAGCAGATCTTGTTGCGCTTGCCACCCTCTTCTGTGGTGTATTCAAAATCATAGACTGCGTAGCGGCAGTCAGCTTCAGGAAGAGCAGAAACAAAAGTCTCGTAGTCAGCATCAGTGCTTGAGTTCTCAACCACGATTTCCGTATTATCTGCAGAGATCTTGTAGATTATGTATTTGTAAGAATGCTTAAGCTTAAGATCTTGGAAAAGATCCAGGCACTCTTGGTTGACACCGACACCGCTAGACTATTAAGTAAAGGTGAGGGACTGAACTAACAGCTTTAGTTAATATTACCATTTTTCTTATAAGAGTTTAAAAATGTTGAAATTGAGGGGGAAAGCTTGAATAATGTTACTTTGCTCCTAATCAGCTATGAATAGACCCAAATCCGAGTCGTACATAATGCTAGACCGCTTCACATCAAAGTCACGCCACGTGGCTCTGGAAGCATAAAAAATCAAAGTCATTTCAGGTTATTCGATAGGGCCACAGGGAAGTCGTATTAATTGAGTTACATATCAAGCATGAAAGAATCGTGCCACCCTTTTTAAAAAAGATAATATAAACAAGTCCATTAATCGTGTCTATGTGGACATTATTACGAATCCTTAAATCACTGAGGCACCAACTTTCATACATCAAAGCTCAGCTCTTAGGAATCCATTGCATTTTCAATTCAAAAGAGCGCATTTCAATTAAGATTTATGATATATCGCTGATTTCTCAGGAGCCCTTGGGGTCATTCATCGTCAAGCAGGCTAAAACAAGGTTCCTTAAAAGCATGAAGTAGTTGAAGTGGGGTGATGAAATGCCGATGATCTATTGCGGTTATAGGATTGCTGCTTCATGCTTGGCAACTGAAATCCAAACAAATTCCACTATAAACAGTATCCATTTAAGTTATAATGGCCCAAAGGACCACCCATCCTGGCCAAGGCTACCAGTTAAATTCACCATTTCAACTGCTACTCAACGAAGGCTCTGCTCCAGGCCCCTGGCCAATCCCCATCGAATCAACTTGATCGAATCAACTTGAGGAGTTTGTAAATTGAATCTCAACTCAGCTGTCAGATTCCAGTGGCTGTAGATATTTTCAAGCCCAAATCGGATTTTTGGGAAAATTCTCTCGATTTAAATTTTTTAGCCAGGATTTTATCA
>QTSX02006853.1:0-18120 GCA_014839935.2 Entomophthora muscae
CTTGATTGCCATAACAGCTCTAATTGTTTGCTTAGTTGCATCGTATTTGGATGTACTGGCTATCTGCAATTGATGCACATCTGGTTTAAAATTTACCAGGAATAAGCTGGCCAAACTTGTGAATACTCTCAAGGTGGTGTTTCACTTCCAATTTCCCCCTGATGTATCACTTCAAGGTAACGTTGATTGGTTTCAGTTATAAATTAACAATCTTCTAGCAACATGGATTCTGTGCAGCGCACAATGGTAGAACAGTGCTTTTTAGATGCATTGGTGCGTCACCCATTGTGCGGTGAAAAAACACATCTTTTCCGGGCTGCAAATTGTGTAATTTTCTGGCCCCAAAGCTCCCACTGGGCCTTTTTCCAGAATTGGGAGCTAGACTCACATTCAAAGTACCTATGTTCCACCCCGCAATAGGCTGAAGGCAGACTTTACATTCTTGGTACCAGTAGTTTTCACTACTATGTCCCCAATTTGAATGGATTCAGGATGCGCCAGTTAGTTGATCTGGTCTTTATGGGCGTAAACTTGCTGTTCAAATATCTAACCAGTTCTTTAGGTGTAACAATAACTTCACATCCCTCCAAAATCCAGTTGCTAATCATCTGTGGAAATTGTGGGTCTGGCTTTTGCTTGGTTATTTTGTCAAAACACCATCCATGGATTCTGGTCCCCTTGAAGGTAACAGGAAAATATGTGTTATCTACTAACACCTGCATCTTGTCTTTTCCTTCTTGTGTTTTCCTTGCTGCCATTAATTTGGCCCAGATAAATTTGTTAGCTAGACAATGGGGATTATTTTTTGGCTCAGTCATTATTTTCCATTCTCCTTGTTGTAATGCATGCATGCTGTTTTTCAAGTATGGCTCTGTGGTTGTCCTGCTCACCATCCTGGGTCTACTTGCCAGGTATGTACGCAAGGTAAGCTTTTCTTCATTTCCATTTGGTAGGAGGCTGTTTAGCTAGTTCTGAGCTCTTGCTTGTGCTGGGCTTTGACCATGCGCCTCCATGCTTGCCAGGAACAATTTTCCCCACAATATTCTTGCATTTTGTGCCACTGGTAAGAGTCCTATACCTCCTTCTTTAGCCATTCTTGTCACAAATTCTAATCTGATAGGCACAGCTGTGGCCTTGTTCCACAGGAAGGCCCGCGTGATTGATTCCATCTTCTTTTCAAAGGCTTCTGTGAATGGAACAATGTGTGCCACATACCAGATTTTGGAGTACACAAATACGTTGAGAGCTTGTGCTTTTGACACTAGGTCAAGTCTCTTGTATCTCCACTTCCCAATACAGTCCACCAGGTCAGAAAGCAGGTTCTGCTCCATAGCTGCTTGGGCAATGTCATTTGACGTGAACAGTATACCTAGGTGTCTGAAAGGGAGGTGTGGATCTATTGACGTCATGCCGGCAGGTGGTGGGAAGCTTGGTAATCCTATCCTGATTGTAACTGTTTTGTCTACATTAATTTTTGCATTAGATCCCCGCTGGTAAAAATCAAGAAGCTCAGTAAATGAGTGTATGTCCTCTTGATCTGCAATCCCACACACAGTATCATCTGCAAAGGATGATGCTTTCAGTGAGTCTTGACCTGGGTGAGCAATGCCCTTCAGCCTCACTTGGCAAGCCGTCAGTAGGATGTTTGCCGCAAAGTTGAAGAGCAGGGGTGACATTGGGTCTCCTTGTCACAGCCCTTGGCCAATTGGGAATGTATTTGTAGTACCATTGTTTACTATGACTTCAGCCTCTAGATCAATGTATAGTGTACTGATCCAGTTGCAGAACCTGGTTGGGATGTCCACTGTCTCAAAGGACATCTTCAGGTAATCCCATGACACTCTATCATAGGCTTTCTCCATATCTAAAAAAAGCAGGTAGCCTTCCGTGACCCCCTGTCTTCCCTGTACAATGTTCTGAACTGCCTCAATGTTGTTCCAAATGGACCAGCCATTTACAAAGCCGTGTTGACATGGATGGAGGGTCTTTGCTGCTATAGGCATCAACCTGTTGGACAAGATCCTGGTAAGCACCTTGTAGTCCGCGTTGGAAAGACTAATGGGTCGCCAGTTTTTCAGTTGTTGGGTTGCGCCTTTCTTCTTAAAAATTATAAAGATCTTCACTTTGTTGCTGCCTGGGAACTGATGTCCTGTTGTCAGGCACCAATTGAAGAGGTTGACCATTTCACTATCCAGAGGAGCCTGCAGTGAGTGGTATACTTCCACTGGGAGGTTGTCTGGGCCTGGTGCTTTCCCTTTGGGTGCCTCCTTAAGCGTGGCCTTGACCTCCATTAGAGTGATTTGTGCCACCAAGTCCTTCTTGTCTTCCTCACCACATTTTATGATGGCAGGAGCTGCAATGTTGCAGAGAGCTTCAGCTGCACGCATGTCCACTGTGTCTGGGGAGTAAAGGGAAGTATAGAAATCTTCCACCTCCCTTTTAATCTCCCCTTCCTCTGTAGCCATGGACCCGTTGTCTCTCCTTACCTTAGTCATGGCTGTTCGGGAGCGGGTGACCTTAAGATGTCCAGTGCCTTGCGTGATGAGGTACCCATCATGCATTGGAAACAATATGTTGCATTGACTCTTGTCCTTAAATCCTCCTTTCTCTTTCCTTATCTTATTGTGAGTTTTGGAGTACTCATCAAACCATATCTTTTCTGGCATCTTGTGCCTCTTTTCCATAAGATCTTTCATTTCTTTTTCCAATCTTAGTTTTTCTTTAAATATACTTTTTATCTTTTCTTTTTCATATTTTTTACTTTCTTTTTTAATTACCTCTTTTATCTCCTCCCATCTCTGTGCTGGATTCATGTGTGTGTGAAGATCCAATACCTTGATGAGTTGTGTGAGTATAATGAAGAGTTGGAGCCTCCACTCTGGGTCCCTAAGTGTGGTTGGCCTGATGCCCCACTCACGTGGTTGTGGTTTCTTCTTGTGAATCACCACGTCCACCTGCATTTGGTTGCTTATTGGGGACACACTTGTATTTGATCTCAGCCAGCAGCCCTGTGACTAGGATGAAGTCCAGTCTGGAGCCGTTGACTAGCTCACCTCTTGGGCCAAACTCCCATTGTGTGAGGGTGGCTGGGCCTTCTGCTTCATCATCAAGGGTGATGACCAGTCCCTTTTCAGTCATGAAGGAAAGCATTCTGATGCTTCTTGAGTGAATTTTGGTTCTGGTAGGGAATGTGTCTCTAAATGGATCCGTCCAGGTATTGAAATCTCCTATCACCACTGTGTATTCAGGGAGGACAAGTGAGTCAAGGACGTCCCATTGGTTGTTGTTTGTTGGGTTTGGCGGAAGGTAGACACCCACTACCCTCAACTTGAGGTCAGTTCTGGTGTCTACTGCGTTCACCACAAGGATGCGCTCATCTGAGAGCACCACCATTAGGGAAATATCAATGTGTGGGGAGAAGGCCATGACAGCCACATGTTTGCTCCAGAAGGACTTAAGTCCTATCTTTCTTGCATACAGGTGGTTCTTGGGGTCATAGTCTATGGGAGGGGGGATTGTGTTGTTGTTTAGCTGGCATTTGGTGATAATCATTAGGTCCATATTAGTTTTCTTAAGGTGGTGGATCTTCTGCGCTCTGGTGTCCCAGTTGCACAAGCTCCTAGTGTTAATAGTACCTAGTCTCATTATTCCTGGCTGCCCGACCCACAGGTATGAGGTTTCTTTGGTGTCTCAGTAGGCTTTGGTTTCTGGGTATTGTTGTCAGGGTGGCTGGTGGGCTTAAAGTTGTGGGGGTTCCAGGTGCTCTCCCTTACTCCCTTGCACTCCTTCTGGAATGCTGCCATCTCTTCAGGTGTGAAGTCCTATGAGGTGTTGTCTGGGAGGCTGGAAGGGCTAGTTTGGGAGGGCATTGGGGTTGGTTTCAGGCAATTCTGGGTGGGTATTGGGATTGGGTTGCCTCTGGCCTTAGGCAGGCAACCCCTCTTTGGCACTTTGAGTGTTGGTTCAAAGAGTGCCAATGGAGGGGGTGCGGTATGTGCCTGGCTGGCCTTAGCCTTCCCTTGTGGGGGGGCCTGTTCAGTTTTTTTTAGCTGGTTCTGGCTCCCTTTGGGTCTAGGGGCTTTCTTACTGTCTATCTTACCTGTTGCCTTGATTCATTTGTGCTGCACGGGATGCTCTTGTAACTTTGGGGCTGCCTTGTCCTCCATTGGTTCATCTTGTGGGCCGTCGGGGTCCTGGAAGTTGTCCACTGTCCCTCTCTTGGTCTGAGCTGCTTCTTGGGCCCAGTCTCTCTTGTGTCTCTTCTTCAGTTGTCTCTGGAGAGCCTCCATGGCGAAGGAGTCCTTAGCTGAGGCCAGAAACCACCATACCGCTCTTGGGCAAAGGAACTCCTTGCAATTCACTCTGGACACTCCATCTTCTGGGTTGTAGTCCACGCTTCTGGGGTGTACACCTTTCTTGTGAAGGCATTGGACAAAGCTGTGGCCAGGACAGTAACAGAACCTGCAGATCTGTCTCTTGTTCTTGGGTTCAACATAGATCACTTGGCTACCTGCTTCTGGCAAGCATATAAACCTTGGGATCTTGATGTTCTTGCGTGTGATTGAGAGAGCTATCTCTACCAGAGCGTGGATGACCGTTGGACAGAGACACTTGGCCATGTTAGCCATCTCCTCCTGTATCTCTATCACCACCCCATAGTAGGACAGGCCTGTGGTGATTGCCACATGGGTCCACTCCCTTGGCTTGGTGGTGGGGACGTCTGTGAAGGTGACCCATTTAGCCAACTGGTTGACTTACCTGGTGCTTTCCACTTTGAGTGGTATTCCTTCATGGGAGAACTCTGCACTCAGGGCTGCTTCTCTTTCACTATTGCTAGTGAAGCCCACATCCACGCATCTGTGTTCAGCCAACCACTTGTGTGCAAACTCCCTGTCAGGGAAGTGCTTGCCAAGGGTGGAGAAGATCATGGCAAAGCATTCATCCATACTTCCTTTAGACAGGTTATTGAAGTGAATCCTCATGGCGTTAGGGAGTGTCAAGCAGGGCAAGGATTGGAAGGGATTGCCTTGCATGAGCTTCTCCCTTACTCTGTCCGTAAAGGGGAGGAAGCCATCAGGGTTTAGGGTTTGGTCTAGGCCCTTCTTCACCCTCTCGCTGTAGGACATGTCCTTCTGAGACTTTCCATTCTTAGGTGGTTTGGCCTCTGTCAGTGAGATCTTGCAAACAATGTTATCCACTGCCTCCTCCATGGTATACCCATGCTCAGTAAAGCTCAGGATGATCTGGGGGGTAATACGTCTGCTTTTGAAGTTGCAATCCAGATCAATGTCTATCTCCAGCTGCATCCAAAGCTTCTCTTCAAGTGCTTCAAACTCTGTCTTTGACCATGCCATGATCCCCTCTGGGCTCTTTGACGGGTGCATGTAGACATGGAAGGTCTTGTACGTGGACTTGTTTGTGTGAAGCCAGTTGGCTACTGTAAACAAGTTCCATTTACATTCCACAAAGTAGGTTGCTTTGGCTGCATTGGCACCCATTGCCGTCCATTGGGCTGCTTCCTCTGGGGATATCTTCACCTTGAAGAATTCTCCAGCCGTGTAGGGGTCCAAGATTGCTGCCTTCCAGCAGGTGGCCAGCTCAGCAGAGATGCCTGTGTTAAGCCATTTGGCTGCTTCCTCTGGGTAAAGGACTTCCTTGAGGATCCTGGCGTCTCTGGGGGAGATGCTATTGTCCATCCATTTGACTACCAATTCAGGAGTGAATCCTGCCTCAATCCAGTCAGCTGCTTCAGTGATGGAGGTTGTCTCCCGCCAGCTGCCCCACTGTTCAAGGGAGATCGGGCGGTCCCCTAGGTTGCTGTGAATGTGTGCTGTGATGACCAGTAACTTCCATTTTTCTGCATCAGTGATGGTGAAGCCCTTGTTAAGCTAGCACTTCATGGCTTCAGGGTTCCACCCTTGGGCTCTCCACTCAGCTGCCGTCTCAGGAGACCAAGTGGTGAATGGGCCCCACTTTGCTGCGGTGTTGGGGTGCCAACCCATGACTCTCATTCTACAGGCCAGCTCAGGGGAGCATTGGCAGTATGACCAGTCCCTTGCTTCCTGGGCACCAAACCCCGTCTTGATCCAGGGTTGTTCTTCCGCTGGGCTGAACATAAGGACTGCCCAACCCTTAGCGTTGCTGGGCGTAACACCAGCTCTGGCCCACCCTATGGCCTAATCAATGTTACAAAAGGTGCTAAAGTACTCTGAGAGTCTTTCAGCTGCCATTGGGATGCTTTGTAGTTCTCCTGCCAGAGTAGCCAGGATGTAAGCTTGGTAGAATTCCACCACTTTGAATACAGTGAAGCCACCAGCTCTCCAGAGCTTGACTTCAGCAAGGGGGATCTTGTTTTCTAGGGCATACTTGATTTCCACTGCAGGCATCTTGGTTTTGCGCCATTCCTCAGCCAGTTGGATCTTCTTGACTCCGCCTTGGCAGAAGAGCTGAGCCTATTCCAGGGTCATCTCTTCCCCCAGCTATTTCATGGCCAGGCCTGGTGACAGACCAGTGCGTTTCCACGCCATTGCGGTGGTAGGGTTAAATCCCAAGCCGTGCCATCAAATGGTCTGACTTACAGTGAATCCCATGCTTGCCCAGGTGTTTGCCTCTTCCTTGCTCACGTTGTGCAGCTCAAGAAATTCAAAGTCCACTTGCAGAAAGGTGCTGTAGGGGTTGTCCTGTTTACGGCAGGGGCCTTGGCCTTCTCTTGGTGGGCTTGCAGATTGTCTACTGTCCTTGGATCTTTTTTTCTGGCCCCAGTGGGGGGGCCATCTACCCTATGACTTTGTTCACTTCCTGAGAAATTGTCAGTTTCCATTGACTCAGGCTCAGGGCCGCCTGCCTCTTATTGGCTATTCCCGACTGATGTTCCCAAGTAAATTTTGGATTCCTCTCCTTTGTCAGGAGGGGGGTTTGGAGCTTCAGGTTTGGCAGCAGAGGGTTCCCCATTGTTGGTATGGAAGTCCACCTGTCCTGTATCAGGGGAGATGCCCTGATCCACCTCTACGCGGTGGGCTTGGCCTGAGGCTTCGGGCTGCAGTGGTTCCGGAGATAGCATGGTTGACTTTAATAAAACCCACTTTAAACTTCTACTTTGTAAAATCAAAAATCTATCTCAAAAAATTGATTGTAATGAGAGAGAGAAGAACCAATTGCTTGCCTCCTGCCAGCCTCCCAGCCGCCAGCCAGGCCCCCTGCTAGCCACCCACTTGCCCACCCAGCCGCCAGCATGCCAGCCCCCAGCCCACCTGCTCACTCCCCGGGCCCCAGTCAGCTGTCAGCCACTCACTGGGTCCCAGGGTCCACTCTGCAACTAATCAGAAGTCACTTTCACCTACAGCCAATCAGAAAATTCCCTGGTTGCAGAGGGAAAATATGTGACCAATTCCTGCCCTTCAGAAGAAGGGCAAATCCAAGTTGCAGAGGAAGGAAAATTTTATTCCTGTCATTTGGAAGAAGGTGAAATGCAGGGTTCAAAATTCAAAAATTATTCTGGCCCAACCAAATGAAGTCCAATTCAAGTTTCAGATGTGAGCAGCAATTCTACCCATAGTCAATGGGATTCTAAGTCACAGTTCAAACATTTGAATCTAGACTCCAGCCAAACCATGTCCTCCCAAACAAAAATAGATTCTGAAAGCCCCATGACTCTTCAACATCACCTGACTCCACATCCAGAGGAAATCATTGGTTCTGGGCAAGAATGGCCAAACCTCCAAGAGATTGTCAAAGAACAAGGATTTGACCACCTTCTAAAACCCCAATTCCCAATCACCCTGTCCAAGCTTCTGGGCTCTTCAATCCCTTGCTTTCATTCCCATTTGCAAAACTTTGCAAGTGGGAAGCACTATAAATATAGGACCCCCTCAGTAATAGCTTGTGCTATTATTGAGCTTAATACCCTCATTAAAGTGAAATTCTACTTAAAAACTTAAGTCAACTTAATAGTTAGCCCCAGCTAACCTCCCTCTAATTCAATGAAGATGAACCATCTCATCTTCACAGCTGTGCTCACAGCTTACCTTGGGATTGGAGGCTACCAACAGGGGTCAGAGTTCTTTGGGCCCTCTCCAGAAGGACTAGGCCATGACCCTCATTACAATCCTGGCCAACTGAACTCCTCCCATACTAGACCCTGGTCTCCCCTGGTGCCTCCATATTCCACGCTCTCCATTGCAGTGTACACCTCCATGTACTACATATTGACCTACTTTGCTGGGAGCTTTGGAAGATAAAATGTACACACTAAGATCTTCTGCTGGTTGATGATCATATATCCCATCATCACCGCACTGACTGGATTCCAATTTGCCAACCTACTATCATACCTGCTGCAAGTGGTACCCACAGTTTTAGGGTATTACAATAAGGGATTTGAATTAATTTTTCTGTAAATTTAATTTTAAAATTTGATGATTGCCGTAAAATATGGCTACAGGTTGCAATAATTCTACAATTAGTTATTCAGTAATCCTAACTCTTAATACTATACCTTTGGCTGGTATAGTGACAGTCTTGTGCAGACAGAAGAGTAAAAGATATAAGTACAAAACTGCTATTTTATTTGATAGTGCTATACTTAGATAGTATAGTGTGGTGGAATTGCCACCAGAGGGAAGGAGGCACTGGCCAAAGGACTTGCAAAAGAAGGAGAGGGAAGAGGCACACTAAAAATGCCTGCACGGGAAAAGAACCAGTTTTGCATGCCTTGCCTAATCAAGGCAAGTGTCACTAATTGTGTTGTTCTATTATTAGCCTCAGAGGTGAAGCCTAAACACAATGTGAAATTGATTAACACTTTAAACACCTGGTTTTTAGACGTTTAAAACATATTTTACCCTTGTAAAACCATGCCAAAATAGGGCAATCACGCAATTGCGCAAGCGTTCTATTGTTTTGAACCCTAAGTTGATGTTTCCTTGTCTAATCCATTCAAAATATGAAACAATGATAAAGCCAAAATCTCAATTTAGCTCATCATTACATTCAATCCCTTACATGCCTCTTTGAAAGTACTAAGATTCAATTTGGTGGAGTGTGGACTAAATTATATAAACTCAGATATAGACCACTCAGAATTCAATAAATATTTATTAAATTGCTTGATTTTTAAATCGTTATTCAACTATTGCAAAGTGGCTTATTGTGTAGCTTATCCAAATTTAGGATGTGTGCATTAAAATTGAAAGGGGAGCAAAAGAGTGTTTAGAATACCTTTATATGATTGGGTGTTTAAACTTTGCTGAGGATTGGATTGACCAAAGAAAAGAGAGCCTGTCAGGAAATCCTGATTCATTAGGATTGACTGATCCATATCCCTATTACTGAAGCTGTGGGTTGATTTTGGACGCAACACAGCCAAATTGACACAGTATTCTGGAATACAGAGAAACTATAATAAGGTTGATATAGTTTCCAACTCAGAAGACACCTGAGACATTCTGGGTCTCAGGTCACGGGCCAATTCAGAAGCTTCTATAATTAGATGCTAAGGATTCTGGATTCTAAATAGGGACACAGACCTGACCCAGAGATTGATTGGGGAGTTACAACATCCTGTTTCACTGAGAGTTGAGACAGAAGACCGCATGTGCAAAAATTACGCATTACACCAAGCACAAGGGCAGATCAGCCAAATTGGGTGTCAACTTAGTTGCTGTAACTAAGTCAAGGAATATCTGGGCTGAAGAGGAGAAATCAGCAGCCTAGAATATTACCTCATCCTAAACCATTATTTGGGTTTTGGGATCCAACTCTAGGGGATGAAACTAGTAGCTTGGGGATGATAGGCTAGCTAGTAAGAGTTGTCCGCAGCTAGATGTCAGTTTGGCCGCTAGCTGTCAACTATAAAGGGCTTTCCAAGATCACTTGGAAGGCAGACAATTAATACCCATCAACATCCCTACTAGTCTGAATAGTAGCGGTGTCAAAGTACAATAAGAGCAAATTATTGATACTTGCAAACTCCTGCCAAAACCACCACAGACAGTGTTGCGTCTCCAAAGGACTAAAGGACTTCCACCCCACACTGATCAATCAACAACGGAATAAAGCTTGTTGTCACACCAATAGCAGCACATATGTCTTCATACAGATATCCCATCTCAATATGATTAACTCGCCTCATAAAAACAATCACTCTTCTTCTTCAAGAACCAGAAATCTTGACAGAGCCTGACCAGTTTTAAATATATTTGATTGAAAAAGACACATAGATGTTAGTTTAAGTACAGGATATTTGGCTTAAAAATTTCAAATCTATTTTTTTACAAGTGAAATAATAGAATATTCCACTTGGATGCATCAGCTGATCCAAATGGCTTCATATTGTTTCATAGTAAACCTTCTAGATATTCCACCATCCAAATTTTGATATAAGTGGATTAAACAAGCTTTAATGATATTAGGATTAAACAAAATGATTTTCATCAAATTTAGAGAACATAAATAAATTTTTCAGACAATTCTGATCAAAATGACACCAAACATGATATCTCTAGATACCCAGATATATAGTTAAGTGCTGAAATTGGGCTCATATCAAAATCAAAGGTATAGACTTAATTTGATATATTTACATTCACTCTAAAAACACATAAAACTAAAAACAGCCTATCTCTGCTAATACCAAGCCAATTGTAATGTCTAATAGCTTATTTTAAAATAAATATCAGCTCTACCTTTTAAAAAATTTAGAGAATAAAAATGTAAAATTTTAAAATTGTTATTCTAGCTTTGCTAAAGTTAAAAGTAATGCTCCACTTGCTTAGATTTATATTATATATTTTTTACTTGGATATAAAATTTTAAATTAAATAAAGGAAAGCCAAATCAACTTAAAAGAAAGCCCTTTTAAATAAGAATTTTAATTAAACATGTGATAAGTAATCCTGGTCTAAAAGCACAATGAAGTACATTTAATTGATTTATTATATCCAATGTTATATCTGTTCTTGGACAGGGCAACCACCTAGTTTTATAATAAGGATCTTTTATACTGTAAATTCAGAACCTAAACGTAAAAATGCGGGATTGTCAAATCCTTGGTCCAAATTCTGAATCACTTTTGCAGGCAACTCAGCAAGTGAAAAGTAAAACATTAAATAAAATTAACCATTTAATTTGGCTTTTTTGGTTTATTTAAATTGGCAGATTTTGAATCTCTTGAGCAGATAACTCAACTAAAAAGAGACAAAACACAACAAACAAATGTGGGATACATGAATAAGAAATGCAGGATTCTAATGTACAATTTGAGATTTCCTGTATTTCAAACAAATCATAGACATCATGTAAAACTTAAAAAATCTGAAATTGCGGGATTGTCAAATTCAAGAACCAAGTTTCAAATCATAATTGCAAGGAATTTGAAATAAATATAATTTATGGGTGTCTCAAAAAAGGATGTTAAAGGACCTAGAGTGGATTTGTGCTAATTCTTTTAGGGATCATAGGCATTCTCAAAAATCATCCTATTCCAGTTTAGGATGGCTAAAATTTAGAGCGTAATATTCACAAAATTGACATATTTAACAATAAAATTGACTAATATATACATTCCTCTTTTTGAGTTTAAAATTTCAATAAAAATTTATTATGTCTTCTTTCAATAACAACCAAGTCAACAAGCTGTTCCCTGGCCTTGACAAAATCATACAGGGCTACACTGGGTCTTTTAACAGTGAAGCCTCTGTCTATGGCCACTCCCAACCCGCAGGCCCCTCTGCAAGCCCCACCCAGGAGTGTGTTCTTTCTCCTGCAACTTCCAGCATGGCCCTGTTTGCCCATAATGCACAGGCAGCTGCCAACCCAAATCCCGTATCAACAATGGCATCAGAACCAGCCATTTGAGCCATGGGGTCGCCCAGAGAGCCCCAAATCCTGAAACAGCCAATAGGATGGCATTGACCAGTTCCCAAGATGGACACATCCCTTCCCCAGCCAATCAGCCTGCAAGACGCAGAAGAAAATTGATCACTCCAGAGATTGTTCTTAAAATGGTTGAAAAGCAAGGGATGCTTATGTCCCTTGGGGAAATTTCAGCCACAATGGGGTTTGTAAAGTCCACTGTGGCTGCAACCCTGCGAGCCCACGCCAACTGTGGCCCCCTACCAAGAAGACCCTGACTGGTGCCTGTTCTTCAACTGAAGGTGAAAAAGCCCACTGTGACGGTCCACATGTTTGGTGTTTTGCAGGCAGGGCTAATGTTGGCCAAGAAAAAGTTTGGTTGCTTGTTGCAGGTGGGGGCCTAGTAGGAAATAATGGCTAATAGGGACGGTAAGGCCTAGCTAGTAGGTGTAAAGACTACTAGAGGCAGATGTTGCCTCCACCCAGCAGAAGATATTGGCTGCTGTGGGATAGAGCTCTTCACCTAGCAGGGAAATTTGACTGCAAAAGGGTGAAGAATGAGATAGCTAGCAGGTAACTTTGTCTGTTTGAGGTGGAGAAGGTTTTGGACCCCTGGAGGGTAACACAGGCTTCCAGGGAGGGGAAGAGCTCTGAGGGCTCTATGTATCCTGATACGCTTACAGGAGGTCTGTGAGCAAGCATCCTACCTAACAGACTGGTAGGGTGTCCTTTTTATGTCCCCATGGGAGCTTTGGGGGGGGAACCCAAAGTGAGCATTGGAGGTCATGGATTTGCTCAGAGGTGTCATCAAGGCGGTTTGCTTGGGGAAGCAAGCTTCAGAACTTAGTGTGATCAGGCCTCTGGGAAGTAGAGCTGATTACTCTGCAACTGAAAGCCAAGACTTAATCACCTGGTTGATTAAAAACAACAACATAGGCTTTGAGGATCTATGGTTGGATGGCCTAAGTGGATTGCCATTTGCAAGGGCCCAGTCAAACGCCAGTTCAATGTAGACTCATGTCTGGGTCTACAGGTTCTGATAACAAGGACTGAGATAAAAGACCAAGGTGGTTCATGGAATCAGTAGAGAAAACTAGTGAGAGGAACTATTTGATCACAGAGAAGGATAGTTGAAGGACTGTTGGTTCATATTGAAGTTTGGAACCAAAATAGTTCATTGTTCAGGTGGAACCAAGATGGTTCCTAGTGAGGATAAGTGGAAGAGCTCAAAGATCATGATGCAGAAGTATCTGGTCATAATGAAGGAGTAGCCAGAGGACTGATAGGCTGTTTAAAAACTGGAAAGGAGCTTTTCTGTGAACTAAGATGGACTGTTTGCTGGTTAAGATGAAGAACTGGAAGATGTGGTTGAAGAGCTGGCTGAAGAACCCAAATATGATGGTGAAGAACTAGTGGTCCAGAGAAATGAGCCAAGATTTTGCTGAATTGATTTTCCAAAGTGGGAAAATGTGGAATTTTTGCCTTGGTTTAGTAGTAAAATCAAGAAGGAATGTGAATAGAAGTGTGAGTAAGATATTTATTAATTCCCTAGGATAGATGAAGGTATGTTGCTATGAGAGCTGGATACAAAGTTGTTTTAGTGGGACGTTTTCCTTGGATTTTACTATATTTGTAAATATATGGGGGAAACGTTGAAGAGGTTCAAAAATAACAATTTAAATAGTATTTTACTATTTGAATTGGTTCAGGTTGAATGCAGGAAAGACTGGTGCCAGAATAATGGACCAGTTAACGCTTTGGTGACAAAGAGTTGTCAATTTGAGCAGTTTGAGCTGTGGAAATTATTTTCCTAGTTGGATCCCGGTGGAACTTCAGAAATGGTCTATTTCTGCGCTCTGAATTCATTGGTTGAGTTCTGGCAGGTTTTCCTGATGAAAATGATTGGTTGAAAGCCAAAATCTTAAAGTATAAGCAAGGAAATAGTGAATTAATACTTTAAGCTTTTGAGAAAGTAAGTATGTAAGCTTGAAGTTATTATAGGAAAAAGTGAGCAGCAATGGTTTAAGCTTCTTGAGAAAGCCATTTTGAAGGCGGAACTGTTGGGGAAAAGGACACTATAAGAAGGTGGCTGGCTGGAAAGTTACATGGTCTTTCTGGGTCTTTGACGGAGTCTTTCTAAGGCCTTTTGAGTTTCTGCCAAGAGGTTTTTAAAAAGCCTTTTGATCACCAGCAGGAGCTTGATTGGACTGATACAAGTGGAATACCAAGGCCACTAAAGATATACAGAGAGCTGAAGCCCAAGATAATGGAGCAGGAGACCAAGAATAAAGAGGCTGGATCCTAAGCCTGGCGCAGAAGTCTGATTCTAAAGGCGCCAGAGTCCAGAAGTTTAAGGAGCAGGAGTCCAAGTCAAGGACAGAAGTCCAAGACCAAGTCCCAAGGAGTCCAAGATATTGTTGGAGGACTTCAAGAATTGAGCGCATCCATATTGTTTCCTTGACCCCCTAGGCCATATACCAGAAGGTTTCTAAGGAGATCTTCCTTCTGAGAGTGAATAAAAGCCCATTTTGACCCTATATATTTCTGGAATACATTTTCCCTTACTAGAGAATGACAGTACCTTCCAGCGGTCCCTGTTTACAATCCAGGTGACACTTTGGGGACTGTTGGACAGAAGTGCCACCACCCTCTCATGATTAGGGACTTGGATTAACATAATGACCCCAAGTCCCCTGCCAGCTTCCCAGGGCATAACTAACGAAAGGATTCATCATGACAGATCAGGTATCAAATGGAGCCCAGCTTAAGAATAATCCATTGACAACTACTAAGAAGTTTCCACGTTATACCAAATTGCAGTTTCACGGCAGGATATGGCTGGGGAACACTGGCATCCGCCCTTCTTTGTTGAAATCTTAAAATTAAACATCTTTCTCATATGATTCCTGATTTTCACACAGTCTATACTTGTGCACTTTCATTATAACTATTTGCTAGTTTTGGCTTAGCTCCCACTACCTTACTACCTCACGTGTTTGCTTCCTCCTGGCCGCCAAGAGCTGCTCGTTTTGCACCTCCAGCCAGAGGAATTTTCTCCTACTCCCCACCGCCAACTGTGCCTTCTGCAGGACTTCAGTAGGTTGGGGTTTGTCTATATCACAGTATTGGGGTTGGCCAGCCAGGTTGTGCCCATACTGGGGTGTAATCCAGCTACTGCAGATCAACCTATCTGGCCGGGATTACGCCTATTGTGTATGACCTTCCAGGCCCAGCCCGCCTCCCCTGCAGGGGCAGCCGTGACTGATATGGGCCACGACAGTATGTCAACCATATCTAAACTACTGTAACCCTGGGCCCTATTCTTCTCTCTGATTATAAGGGCACTCTTGTATGCTCTGATGACATGAAGCCTCAGCTTACTACACATAAGACAGTGACTGACCAAGAAACAAGAAACAAACAAATGCCAGAAGTCGTTGTTGCAAGCCGTATCCCGGAGTCCAGAGTGACGCGTCTCCACCTTAAGCAGAGATACCATACATGCCCTATGGCTGACCTGCGGCTGGCTTCGAAAAGGAATGATCATGATAAGCACCTTGTTCCGCGCCCATCCCAAGAGCTTCAGAGACAACACGCAGAAGGCATGATGTGTCGCCATCTGAAGAGATGACCGAAGCTGACCGGCCTTGAGAAGATCCAGACCTCGCATACTCTCCTATGGCAAATTCCTAGGAGAGAATGGACCGCATAACTACCCCTGCTGGGGCCAAGATCCAGGCCTACGTGGGGCACATGCTGCCTAAACCAGAGAACAGCCACGAAGACCCTACGTACAACGGTTCTACGCCCTGGCGGATGCGAGCCAATATTCCTGACAACATATCAGGTGTTCATTTCAGAAATGGTCTGAACCCATCATGCCAGCCTAATGAGACACCACCAATGTAGCCTTCCAAGGACAAAGCTCCTGGCTGTTCCCAGAGGCATGGAATTTAAGCCAGCCACAAGAATTTCCCCACATTAACCTATAACAACTAAGCCTGGTACAAGCAGGCCTTGAACATGACCCCTATGAAGAGTACAACGCCACGTCAGGAAGTGGTTCAATAGGCCCTATTGCCACCAGGGGGCCATTTATCAAGGACTGCACTAGCCGCTCCAATGGAACCCAAAAGACCAATCATCTCATGGTAACAATGTTTTACAATCTTATCCTATCATTGTTGCTACTTTGGCTTATAGTAATGGCACTAGGTGGTTACTGTAGCTCTCTAGACAATTAGAGTGACCCTCAACTTATTGGAACATAACTAGCTGAGAAACTTGGTGTACCAATTCAGGGACACTTGACTGGTAACTTTAGGTAAAAATACAACAGACCTGTCCCAAAAATGTGAGAGTTTGTCTCCTGAAGTTAAACAAGAGACTGCTGCCCACCAGATTCCACGTCATGGAGAAGCTTCCCAAACCTGTAGTGATAGGAGTTTGAATGGTGGGTTGACTACACCAATTGAACTTGGACTATAAGAGCCATCAAGTGACTGTCACTTGCATGGAGCCAAACCTTAGAGGTCCCCTTCCTGAACCCCAGCAGATCCCTGATTAAACAACATCTGCATGAGATCCTTCAAGGTCAGATCTTAAAATGTTTGGAAGCCTTAGGAGTTGGTCTTCTCAGAAGAAGAAGCCACTGCCTTGCCCTAAACACAGTCAGTTTGACCACACGCCATTGGCCTCCATGGAACCCAACCTAAGCATAGACCTGTCTATAGTTGTAACATGAAGGAATAAGCTACCTTTGAGAGTACTTGGACAAGATGTTTGAAGAAGGGATATATAAGTGCTCCAATATCCTTGTTTGTCCCACACGTTGTTGTTTAAAAGAAGGGCACAACACGAGTCCGTGTGTCAATTTGGGGTCCCAAACAGCATCACAATGAAAACCAGATACCCTGTAGCCAATGCGAAGACCTCTCAGACCAGCTTTCAGGAGCCAACGTCTTCTCAAAGTTGATTTTTGAGGGATACTTTAACCAGATCCAGATCAGGCCTGGCGACAAATGTATACTGCCTTCAAGACTAGGCGAGGTCTTTTTGAATGCTTAGTTATGCCATTTGAGGCTGCAACACACCTAGGTACCTTTCAAACTCTGGTGGACATGATCTTGGGAGGACTCAAGGACCAGTGTTACATAGCCTACTTAGATGATACCCTCATTTACAGTTGCACACCAAAGGAACATATTGGACACCTTCAAGCTGTCCTACAACACCCAAGGAAGACAGGACTCACTGATGAACTTTAGAAGTATGAGTTTTTCCAAGAAGAAGTAGAGTTCCACAAGTATAATGTACTGAAAGGGGTTTGCAATAATACATATAAAGTAGAGGGCGTGATGTCATGGCCTGAACCTAAGAACCATAAGGAGGTCAGAAATTTCCTGGGCTGGTAAACTTCTACCGGGAATTTGTCCAGAATTTTTCTTTGATCTGCTTGCCCTTGACCCGCCTCACCTCTGGGAAACACCCCATTGTGACAGGATGACACTGCCAAGTCAGCCTTTGGATTGTAAAGAAACGCCTTTGTTTGCTGCCCCTGTCTTAACAATGCTGGTTTTTACAATAAGCCTTCATTGTAGAAACAGACACCTCTGACTTTGCATTGGGGGTGTTCCTAACTGAAGAGAGCATGATAGTAAGATGCATCCTGTAGCTTACTACTCAAGGAATTTCACTCCGCCTGAGTTGAACTGCCCCATCAGCAATAAAGAGATTCTTGCTATCATCCAGTCCTTGAAACATTGGAGAAGATACTTGTGTAACGCCAACCACCAGTGAGAATCATGACCAATCACAAGAACCTGACATACTTCTTCAAACCACAACAACTGAATCAGCAACAAGCTAGATGAACCATATTCATAGCAGATTACAACTTATCAATAAGCTACAAGCCTGGAAAGATCAACATTGTACCAGAGGCCTTAAAGCCAAAGAGTTGACCTTTTCCTAGTGCCAAAAAGATTGAAGAAATTCAACACTAAATCCTTGCTGTCCCCAAACATGATTGAGCCAATGCTCCTATTCCTGGGACTAGCCAGTAGAAGAGAGAAGAAATCCAACTAGCTCAGACTATAGACCAGCACTGCATCTTCAGCATGGGAGACTTAAAGAAAGATATCAATAGTTGATACTACAAAACAGGTTACTCCTTACATGGAAACACCCTGCAGCTACATGGACACACCTATGTACCAGAAGGTCCACTGCGCTTAGAGATACTGAAGGAATACCATGACTCCCCCATGT
>QTSX02006854.1:0-18054 GCA_014839935.2 Entomophthora muscae
TGCCTCTGATGGCAATTCCCCCGCCTTGCACTATATAAGTGCAATACTATCTAAATAAATACCAGTTTTGTCTATACACCTTATTATTCTTCTGTCCTTCATAGGCTGTCACTATACCATCAACAGGTATAGTATTAAGAATTAGGTCACTGAATAACTGTTTGTAGAAACTAGCAACCCCTTGTTGCAACTTATACAACAAACTCACAAGGCTTGTACAGGGACCAGGACGTGGAGGCAATCACCATGATCCAAGTACCCTCCCCCAATCTTCTACTGTCTGCTTCCCAAACTGTAAATAAACTCCTCACTTATCCTTTCTGCTTTTGCAGATATCAGGGCATAGCACTATTTGACACTGGAGCAGATAAGTCCCTTGTTGACAAAAAAATTTCCAACCTCATGAAACTACCAACAGTCTGAAGCAATGTCAAGAGAGTCATCATGGCAGACAACAGGAGTACATCAGTCAACAAAGAAGCAAAACCATTTTGCTCCAAAATTGGAGATGTGCAAACTACGCTTAGTGGCCCCATCATACCAATCCCTAAGTATGATGTTATACTTGGCCTGGATTGGATGAGAAAGACCAAACCTCATATTGACTAAGACAGAGCTACCCTCACTATATAACGAGGCAAAGTACACCACCACATCTACCCAACTCACCTTGACACGCTTATGAGAGATCATGTATTTGTAAAAATCATGAAAGCAGAAGAGGAAACTGATCCCGGCAAGATTGATTGGAGCACCTGCACGTATAAAATTATCCATTTTAAGAATATAAAATCCAGATGTAAACAGGACTATATCCAAGATCAGCTTGTCAAAGAATTCCCTTCTGTTTTCCAGGAAACACTAACAGGGTTATCACCCAACTGTGGCATACAACATGATATCAATTTCATTGCCCATACCAGAATCCGGCTGGACTCCCTCAGAGGAGGCAGGCCGGGCCTGGACGGCCAAGTACACAATAGGCACAAACCTGGCCAGATAGTTGACTGCAGTAGCTAGGGATTGCCAATTCCCAGTATGGGGCACAACCTAGTCAGCCAGCCCCAATACTGTGATATAGACCAAGCCCAACTTACTAAAGTCCTGGGCAGGAGGCACAGCTGGTAAGGGAGGAGTAGGAGGGATCTCCAGCATGGAGGGAAAAATGATCACTCTTGGTGTCCAGGAGGAGCAAATACATGAGGTGCAAAGTGTAGTAGAGTTACAAATGAATGTCAAAAGAATAATTATTTTGGTGCAAAATATAATAATTTCTGGCCATAAATTTGCTTTATTAAGATGTCAACAGTGAGGAGGGCTTTTTTTCCTCACTACTTATGGTTACTGGTAATTTTTTGGCCTTTTGTGCCACCAGAGAGCTGATGGCATCATTTTCAGTTGAACTTAAATCTTTCACTGGAATTTGCGTACTTGGGCCAGGAGGTGAGTGCTCATTGATTGGTATAACATGAGCCTTTCTTGAACTGCAGCATACCAAGGTGCCAAGGTTATTTATAGATCCTGCAAGCAATCAAGCGCCTGATTGCGCAATGAAACAATCATGCTCCTGATGTGCCATTTCCTGATAGTCAAGAGGCCCAAATTTGATAATAGAATTAAATCCAGGGATTTGAGGCTTGTGTGCCTCTCAAATCTTGGGCTGTTTGTTAGTTGAAAGGCGGGTTTCTTGCTCTGGGAGATACTTGGTAAGGGTTCCCAAGCTATGGGGGCTTTTGCTCTAGGAAGGCCAGCTGATTTTCCAGGGCATTCTGGGCCCTGACACTAGGGGACAGATTAAACCTACTTGTATAAGATCAAATAAAGTTATTCATTATAAATCAAGTTGGTCAGTATCTTTGGGATTGTCACATTCAAATTCATATAGCAAGTGTGTGCTCCTGCCTCTCAAATCTCCTGTTGTATCTGCTGGTGTATGCCCATTTTCAACAATGACTCAAGGCATAAGGGTCACTACAGAGAAGATCAAATCCTTGCCCAACATGCTCAGGATTAATAAATACATGAGCAACAAACTTCTAGATCAAAAATTTACATTTACCAGTTGTATCTTGTTGTGTGAGAGAGCTGAGGATGGTCTTTCCCTTAAGGCATCTAATGATAGTCTGTCAGAAATGAAAGAAACACCCTTGGACCTTGCCATTGAAGTTTTCACAAAGCATTGTATTGGGATGTCTTATAATACATTATATTTATTTTGGGGCCAAGGGCTTTATTGCATTCCTTCTCTTCAGCAACTATAATAAATTCATCTTTATCAGTGTCATCATTATTGGCCCTTGTTGAAGGACCAGGGTTCTTTCAGGCCTCAGTGGGAATAGCTTTAAGCCCCTCCTGTATAATCTTAAATAATTTTGTTATTTCTCCTCTGAGCTCCAGGAAGAAGAAAATATTCAAAGGGGAGGACTTTATCATCAGGCTGAGCATGCACTACCCACAGCTGATAGAATAACTTAGGACATGTTGAAAATGTCCCATTACAGAGCCAAGTCTCAATAGAGCACAGTTATTCTAGATCTTTTTTAGCTGTAATAACATATAATCCTTTCTTTTACATCAGGTCCATTATCATGAAGAAGGAACTGCTCATTGTATTGTTTCATCTGCAACTCAGGAGTAAAGACCAGGTCTTTTAGTTGGGACACACTTTTTCCAATTGGGTTTAGCTCTTGATGTCTATCACAAATATACTTAACAATTTGTTCAGAGTCAGGAACAAATTTAAGGTTCTTTTTGCTCAAATGTTTGGTGGCCTTTACTGCCAGGTGGTTTGCTTTAATGCCCTTTGATACTGGACCATTTGAAATAGGTACCATTTCAGCAACTTCTCAATCAAGTGGTGGAAGGCATGCAGTTATTTTCCACCTTTTCTAAGGTAACTTTGTCCCAACCTTGGGTGTTTAGGCATGCTGGGAATCCTCTGTCTTCATATGTGAAATAGTTGCTCTTACTTTCTTGCTTCTGATTATTGCATTTAAACACATAGCCATGATTGACCATGTTTGGACCACCTTTGACTGACATCAATGCTAAGAATTTTGGGAATCTCTTTGGAATCTTGAAGGAGCCCTTAAAATTGCAAATATTGTGGGCTCTTATTGCATCCCATGGTCCAGGAGGAGTGTGTTAGAAACCAGGAAAGTACTCATTTTTCTCATCATCTTCATGTTCACCTGGAGAGGGTTTAGGGAAGGATTTAGGAGAGGGCTCAGGAGAGGGTTTGGGTGAGGGCTCATGGGGATTCAGGAGAGGACTCAGGAGAGGACTCAGGAGAGGACTTAAAGCTTGCCTTTATTTTCTTCTTGTTGATGGGATTTTAATCTCTCTCAGACTAATACCAGCTATAGGAGGTGAAACCATAATCAGAGTCCTTCTCAGAAGCTGAAGGTCTGGGTTTTTTGTTCATCTTTTAGGCTGTTTTTAAGCACTTTTTTGTAGAAGAAGAAGCCTTAGGCTTAACAGTGTCCTTGGAAATATTAAATTAGCTTATTTCTTATTAGTCTGGAGTTTTTATTTATCCTATTTTGAAGATATTATTAGAGAAATAACTGTGAGTAAAGTATAAAAAGTGAAAGTTAAAGCTGAAAATATATTAAGTTAAGGAGGATTATTATATAGACTATGCAAAAATCTTCACTACTATTAAGATATGCAGTATTGAGGCTTTTTATTAAGAAAAAGTTGAACAAAACTATATTTAAATGTTTATTGTTGAAATTTTAAGTGTTGACACGAATTAAAATTTTTATTCTAGACAGTTGGCCTAAAATAATGTTTTATTTCTGACAGCCATATTGCAGAAAGTCAGCATTATTGAGGTAAATCACTATTAAAAAACATATAAATCTTAATTAAATTAAGATTGGCTTTGAAATCTAGGCTGAAAATAGGCAGTTTAGAGTTTTGGCTATAATAAAGTTATATTCATATAACTTTTAAAAACTAAGTAAACATAGTTTAATAAGTAGTTTTGTTATTATTATGTGAAGCTTTGGGATTCTAAGCTTACCATTCTGTAAGTTGACATTTTTAAGCTGCATCATTTGCTTATTAGATTAGTGAAGGTGACAACTTTGCTGGATTTGGCCTTCTTTTATAGGGGAGCTACTATTAAATCTTGTTTAAATTATGTCATTGTGTTTGTTTAACTTATTCTCCTTGTATTGCCTTTGCTTTTGTGTTGGATTTCCTTTGTTTCAAATTTAAATGACCCTATATAAATCCTAGTTTTTACTTATAAAATCTGGCTTAATCCACTATTTAAGGGTTAACTGGAACACGTCCAGTGGTTTCAAAGATACAATAAACCACCTTATAATATAAAGCAAAGCTTAAAATTTTTTACCCACTATATTTCAAAGTACTATGAAACAAAGGGCCAAATATAAACATAAATAACTCATTATAAGTGAAGATATTCCATATTATGTGTATTTTTATTAAGAAATATAATGAACTTTTATTTTATGTTGACATTGTGTAGTTTCATTGTTGAAGTTGGGCTTAAATTAAAAGTATAATAGTTTGGTTTTTAAGGTGATTCCCTTCTTATTTTTTAATAAAAATACCTATTCTTAGTTGGTGTCAACATTGGCTTTGTTTTCTCTTTGATTATCAATTCCAACTACTGTAAATTAAGAACCTGGACGTAAAAATGCGGGATTGTCAAATCCTTGGTCCAAATTTGAATCACTTTTGCAGGATGGTCTTTTTTTAATTAAATTGATTTTTTTGAGTATTTATTTGAATATTTGAAAATGCAGGAGCTCATAGACACTTTGCAAAGTTCAAGTCAAACTGCATATTTTCAATGGACAAAATGAATTAACTGGAATCAGATTTGAAGTGTTCAAATCCATCAACCATTTTCATTAAGTTTACTATGTTTTTTGAAATTGCAGGATTGTCAAATCCAAGAACCAAATTTTAAATCACTTTTGAATGCCACTAGTAAACTCAGATATTAATTTCAGGAACTGGAATCCAAATTTAATGTACAGCAAGCACACTAGGAAACACCAACCCAAATCAAGAAGCTCCACCATAACTAAAATCAAACTAATAATTCAATCTCAATAACTATGTTTAGACATAAAAAGTGATTAATCTTTAAAATTATCCAAACCAGGAAAGGATACAATATTAATCACTTCAAATCACAGATATAGAAATTCTGTTACTATTCTGGGCTAAATCAAGAGAAAATAACTACTCACAACTAAACCGAAAATCCAAATAAATACATATTTAATCTAAAAAATATTTTTCATTTTATTTTTATGAACCGTCAATTGCATTCCCAATCAGCTCCTGCACCAGCCTGCGGGGCAGCCTGTCCACAAGAGCATCCCAGAGGGTCCAATAACAGACCCAGAACACAAATTGAGGGTATTCATGCCAACACACAGGCCTCCCAAGATTCATTGCCAGCCAACCACCTCCTGCACCATAAGCCAGAACAACCAGCTTAAATATCAGGAAGAAGCCACTATCAAGGCCAGCCACAAAAGTCTCCTACACTAGGGTCACCAGGAACACTGAGGTTACTTACACCTCCACTGTGTACCCAGTTGTCACCCAGCCCCACACTCTTGATCCAAGAGTTGCCACTTCCTGCCCCCACATTTTTGACACCTCCTATCAGCTGTTGGTCACAACTGAGGAACCATCTGCACCTGTTACCTATTCCATCATTGACTGCGCCACCCCAAGTAAGAGTGATCCAACCTTCTACACAAAGGTCCCCATCCCCTGTGTTGAGCCTGCCAGCCAGGATGCCGTGGTCCCTGTCAAGGGCCAGCGTCAGTTGACAAATAGTGAGTGTGAAGCTATCCTCAACTGCTTGAACACGGGAATGGCAGTTTGGGATATTGCGTCTCAATTTAGTGTTACAGCCAGATATATTGCTGATATCAAAAAAAAGCACAGCAACACCAGGAAAATTGCCAAATATGTCCAGGCTATGTGGCAGCCAAAAATGCTTCAATCTGTGAACATCAATGCAATCAAGCAGTGGGTAGAAAAGAATTGCCACCTGGACACACTTGCTGTCCAATCAATGCTGGCCACAGAGTTTGGGATTTCTGTTTCCAAAAGCCTTGTCTACAAGACAATGATTGATTTGGACTTCTCTTGGAAAGTACTAGGGATTTCTCTGTACAATTAAAACAGTGAAAAAACCATCAAAGATTGACGCATTTATGCCAAGACTTATTTGGCCCTAAAGGAGACTGGGAATGTCCAGCTCTTCTATATTGATGAATTTTTGTTTTCCTCCTCACTCAGGTCTAGGCATGTGTGAGTCAAGAAGGGGTCCAAGGATGGTGTAGCACATTATGCAGCTGTCTGTTCCCAGACATATTACATGGTTGCGCTTCTGGGTCCTCGCAGGTTGGACCAGTATCAGATGATCAAGGGTTCCCATAATAGCAGGACATTCCTTGATTTTCTCTGAGCAATAAAGCAATACCTCTGGATCAATTACAGCAGCACAACCAAAATTGTTGTGTTGGATAATGTCAGGCTCCACAAAGTGGATCTGGTTGTTTCCAACTTCCCACCCATTGACAATAATAGCCACACCTCCAGCCACCAGCTTACTGATTGTCTAATGAGACTCCTCTTCCTCCCGCCATATTCCCCATTCCTGAATCCAATTGAGGAGGTCTTTGGGTGGATCAAAATAAGGTGAATAAAGGCCTCCCTCAGGACACCAAGGATATCTTCACTATTCTTGAGATCAGCCAATTTGCAATGCCACCTGGTGTGGTGGCAGTTTTCTATGAGCACTTGGAATTCTTCCTCCCTAAAGCCCTCAACTCTGAGCCAATCAGATAAATGAGCACTCTGGATCTTATTTGTTTTATTTTTGTTTATTTTGTTTTATTGGGACTCAAAAATTATTATTTATATATAATGATGTGAAGTTGAATTGTATTATAGACATATAAGAATATGTACAAAAGTTAAGTAAAATTAATTATACTAGATATGAGAACAATTGTTTTTATTATAATGTACTGAATATTGTATTGACTGTTGAGCTAACAAATAAAGAGATTAAAAAAGATAGAAATAGATCTATTTTCTTTAAATAATTGTGAATCCTTTTTTGTACTTTGGCCTTTTTAGCCACAAATTGGACCTTGAAAGTCATCATCTGATCCTTATTATTTCAGTGCCACTATAGCCACACAGCACAAAAACTAATGATTTTCATATATCTCTTATTAATTAGTATTTATGATGCAGGTCAAGCATATCAAATATATTTATCAAATCATATTACAAAGGAAGGATAATTAGAGCTCTAAACAAGCACTTGTTTAGAACATAAGTTGAGCAGGCCGTCTGTTGAAGATGAATTCAGTTCTCAATGTTTAACTATGTAATAATTGAACACATACTTGATAAGCTAGCAAATAAACAAATTTTTAAATTATTTTTTATTCTTGATGTGATTGCATACTATAACTACTGTCTTATAACTATATTTAGATATATTACTATTAAAATTGAACTTTTAATATGTAAAATAAAAAATTAAAAAATATAAAAGTAAATTTGCAAGGGAAGATGATTTATTAGGGAGATGCAGATTGCAAAGGAAATGTGATTATACCGGGGAATTATACCCCAAAATCAAATTTTCAGCTAGAGCGTCTAATTAAATCTACATACTCTTATGTACGTGGTGGACAACCCTGGATGCAATTGCAAGAAGGGTTGCGCCCTGCATTCTGGTGGTTGCTAAATGCTTAATAAAAGGGAGTTGGGTAAGAAAATTGATTAAGGGGTTCTTTTTGGGAGGCACATAGTACCCATACAACCATGCCAATGTAAAGGAGTTTTACAGGACGTGCTCAACTGTCCTATACCCCTGTGGTGTCTTCTGGTGTTCTAGTGCTAATTAGCATATATCAAGTTGTATAGGTACATCCTCCAATTTTTTATGTTAGTCTTTAATATGCAACGTAGTAGGATTCCTAGGTATACTGTGATGTGAATCCTTTGTGAGGTATATTTTTCAGAGAAAATGCATAATTTTTTATATATTTGAACTAATCTGTTGATATAGGATGTTTGATTGAACTTGAAGATGGTTCTGGGGGGCGCCTGACTTGTATCTACCCCCATGCCTCAGCAAACAAAATAAATAAAGGCTTGAACTTATTCACAAGGACTGCATCCCCAACTTTATTTGATAATTCTTTGAATAATTCATTAAAAAGTTCAGTTTTAAGATATTCAGTTCCTATTTAAAAGTCAATTTTTATTAGATTTTTTTGGTTTCATTGATGTTTGAAAAGGGAAAGTATTGAATACTTTCATAACTATATTCATAAAAGTTTATTTTGATGTCACCAAGAATTTCAGTCATCTCTCTGAAGTTGATGTTTGCTCATATTTTGTATGTTTCCCTAATCCATGGAGAAACCTTGCGGGTGGTAAATATTCCTTGGCTTTTGCTTCAATATTAAAAAAATTATTCATATTCTGTTGAATTATTTTTTTATTTGGTTTTTATTTATTTGTTTTACAGGGGCCACCAGTGACTGGTAACCCCCATAAAACCAACTTGGCGTGAATGCTGCCACTTCAGCTACATTCTCCCCATTCCTAGTTATAACTAAAGTAAATATAAGAAAAACATAAAAAAACTTACTGATTGTTTTCCCTGCAGCCCCCTCAGCCACAGGCGCCTCTCCAGCAAACTTCATGAGTGTTGGCTGCTCTTCATTTGTTTTTCTGGGCTTGATCTTCCTTATTTTATGGGCTACTTGTGTTTCCTCTTGATTTTTGTTTGTTAAATTTTTGTTGTTTCTTGAGGCGCTTCTGCTTCTTGATTGTGCTTTATTTCCATTTGATTAGTTTCCTCTTCATTTGTGTTGATTTCCTTTGGGATTTCATTTCCTTCAATCAATTTGACTTTTTGAGTATTCCTTTTATTGTTTTTTTTGCAAATTCCCACAAGTTGTAACTTTCATTTTTGAAATCAAAATACTTAAGTATTTCCTTTTGTAGATTTAAAACTATTTCCTTGTGTTCTTTGTTGACTATTGTTCCCAGGCTATTTTTTGCAGTTTTGTTTTTCTGGACCAAAGCCCTTCCCTCATTTCCCAGCTGATTTACTACAATTCCCTTATGTTGTATTCCAGATCAACAACTTTTTGAAGGGCTGACTCTAATTTTTTGATAAGGCTGTAGATATTTGACATTTTATTTAAATTACATCAAAAAACTGGTTTTTATAGTACTACCTTCAACACATTAATAGTTGTTTGTTATCAATAATAAATTGAGAACCACAAATATAAATATTGCATTAGAATATTGCAAGTATGCGTTAAATCATGATATTTAGATATTATGTGCATGAATCAATGCATTCTTTATTAATAAATTTCATTGTAAACAAGGCCTTTTTCATTTTAATTTATATGAAATGGACTGTGTTAATATTAGAGAGCCATTACTTCTTAGTACAAATATTGATACATAGTGCATTTTAAAGCCTGTATATTTACCTATTGGTAATGATTCTATAAACTTTTAAGTTGGATTCTGTGAGCAATAATAAAATAATGGATCAATAAATTACTGTTTATTACCATTAATTGGCTGATTTTCTTTGCTGTGGCAATTGTGCATTTTCTGATATTTACACACTAGTATCCAATTTGTTGGCTATATATCCAATCACACAGGCAATAGGAAATCAAGTTGCCACCCTGAGACCACATCCAGTGATCAGGGTGGCAGCTTGATTTCCTATTGCCTGTGTAATTGGATATATAGCCAACAAATTGGATACTAGTGTGTAAATATCAGAAAATGCACAATTGCCACAGCAAAGAAAATCAGCCAATTAATGGTAATAAACAGTAATTTATTGATCCATTATTTTATTATTGCTCACAGAATCCAACTTAAAAGTTTACAGAATCATTACCAATAGGTAAATATACAGGCTTTAAAATGCACTATGTATCAATATTTGTACTAAGAAGTTAATGGCTCTCTAATATAAACACAGTCCATTTATATAAATTACAATGAAAAAGGCCTTGTTTACAATGAAATTTATTATAAAGAATGCATTGAGTTCATGCACATAATATCTAAATATCATGATTTAACGCATACCTGCAATATTCTAATATAAATTTACATTTGTGTTTCTTAATTTATTGTTGATAATGAAAAATATTCATTCAAATGATTATATGTTACCACATCAAATGTACAGCACATATTTTTAAATATGGGAAATACTAACAAAGTAAAAAATAATGTTAATTGTGAATTGAAAGAGAAATATTAGTTTTAATAAGTTGTCACAAATAAAATTTTTATTTTACTCATCAAAGGACAAGAAAGGGAGGGAATGGGCAGAATGAATGCTGCCTTCATCTGCGTCTGTTAAAGGGACAGCATCAGAGATAGTGGGGAGGGAATAAGTGGTGGTTTGGGAGTCAGGGTTGGAAGGCAGGTGTCTTGATGGGGGGTTGGGGAGGCAGGGTTTGTTGACTGGGAAGGAGCAGCAAGAGCTTATTGCTTCAATTGCTTGAATTCTTCTACTGTCACATATGTGGGCTTTACAAAACAACTGGATGGGCGTGGGGGGATGTGGGAGTCCTTTCTGGACTTATCACTATTACTTTCATTGAAGATAATAAGATCTGATAGGTCCTGGACAAACACAGAAGGGAAAAGCCCATACCCCTTCTCAATTCAGGAGCACAGTTCATTGTAGGTGGCAGGCTATGAGCACCTGAGAGCTGAACTAAAATTATAAAGACATCCATCTGCAAGATGCATTTCAGTGTGGTTGTTGGGGTAGGTCCAACAGGTATTTCCTGCAGCCCTGATTTCTTGGGTTGCCCATTCCTGCTGCCCCATCTTGGCACTCAGTACAACTGTGTACACGGCGTGTTGAGTAGCCCACTCCTCCAGCATGACCTTGAGCTTTGTCTGGTAGGCATACCCATCTGTGGTGTTTAATATTGCTGAGTAATAATTGAAACCTAATGGGGAAACTGCCAACAAAACCCTGAAAAATCAATACAGGATTGGGCTGCGCTTATATACGTCAGATTGGATGTGCTTTTCCCCAAAGTCTTGGATACTTGCCAAAATCTTAGTCGTACAACAGAAAGATGACGTCATTACAGGCCCTTATTGCCCTTCCTTTTATAAAATTAATAGATTGTTGGATTGTAGGGGTTGGTATCCACCAAACTGGGGCCACTGAGAACCTGATTTGATAAGATTCTGGCAGCAGCCACAACACTGTGCATCCACAAATTCACAGTTCTCTTATTGGTGAAAATGCTGTGGAGTCCCAGTTAGAGACAGACCTGGACCAGGGTCATCTGTGGGTCACGCTCCATAATAGCCATAATGAGAGGGTGGGCTTTTTCACCTTCAGTTGAAGTACAGGCGCCAGTTGGGGTCTTCTTGGGAGGGGGGCCACAATTGGCGTGGGCTTGCAGGGTTGCAGACACAGTGGACTTTGCAAAACCCATCACAGCCTCAATTTCCCCCAAGGGACATAAGCATCCCTTGCTTTACAACCATTTCAAGAACAATCTCCAGGGTGATCAAATTTCTTCTGCGTCTTGCAGGCTGATTGGCTGGAGGAGGGATATGTCCATCTTGGGAACTGAACAGTGCCATCTGATTGGCTGTTTCAGGATTCTGGATTCCCTGGGTGACCCTGTGGCTCACTTGGCCAATTCCAGGTGCTAGTGTTGATACGCAATCTGGGTTGGCAGCTGCCTGTGCGTGATGGGCAAACAGGGCCATACTTGAGGACACGGGAGAAAGAACACACTCCTGGGTGGTGCTTGCAGAGGAGCCTGCAGGTTGGGAGGGGCCATAGACAGAGGCTTCACTGTTAAGGACCTAGGGTATCCCTGCATGATTTTTTCAAGGCCAGGGAACAACTTGTTGACTTGGTTGTTATTGGAAAAAGACATAATAAATTTTTATTAAAAAATTAAACTACAAAAAGAGGAGTGTATAGTTTAGTTAATTTTATTGTTAAGAATGTTAAGTTAATGAATATTATGATCTAAATTTTAGCTTTCCTAAAATGGAATAAGATAATGTTTGAGAATGCCTATGATTCCTAAAAGAATTAGCACAAATCCACTCTAGATCCTTTAGCATCCTTTTTGAGACACCCATAAATTATATTTATTTCAAATTCACCTCATTTTTGATTTGAAACTTGGTTCTTGGATTTGACAATCCCGCAATTTCAGATTTGTTAAGTTTTACATGATGTCTATGAGTTGTTTTAAATACATAAAAACCTCAAATTGTACATTAGAATCCTGCATTTCTGATTCATGTATCCTGCATTTTTTTGCTGTGTTTTGTCTTTTGTTAGTTGAGTTATCTGCTCAAGAGATTCAAAATTTGCCAATTTAAATAAATCAAAAAAGTCAAATGAAATGGTTGATTTTATTAAATATTTTAATCTTCACTCAGCTGAGTTGCCCGCAAAAGTGATTCAAAATTTGGACCAAGGATTTGACAATCCCACATTTTTATTTTCAGGTTCTGAATTTACAGTATGGGATACAATATAAAAAATAGTTTAATTAGCATGCAATTAGTAGGCTTTGGCCTAAGTGCCAAATTAAAATCAACTGTCTGCATGTCAACAAAGTGTTGGCATGCAGAAAGTTTGAATGCCAACTGCTCCCTTAAAATGGCTTCAAACCCAGAAAGTTTTTTATTTGTGGAGGAACAGTACAAGGAGTAACTTCAAGCCCAAATTTTTGAGCAATAGAGAACAACAATTAGTTAAACTAAATAAACACAATGTCTTTAGCTTAATTCCTAAGGAATAAAAGCTTCATGTTTCACACTGGTTCAGCTGTGGGCTCAGCTTTTTGAAAGCTCTTATGAGATACCCCACAATCAATCCCAGCCTCTTTATATGCTATAGTAGAAAACCTGGACAGCTTTTTCTCCCTCTACAATTATACAACAATCCCAGGATAATCCAGGCTAATAGTATAAAGCTAAACCTATTTTTGGTACCATTATGACAAATTTGCCTCCAAAGTGACAAATTCCAACCAATGAAATTTTAGAGGAGATAATAAATATGAGCATGAGTAGAATAACCTTTGTGAAAATTGCTTAACATCTAAAATTCTCTGATTCAACACTCCAACAGAATTTCAGGCTATCATAAATAGAGGCAACACAATGATTTAAAAAAGAAGGTGCTGCCCATGTCACAACTTGAGCAGATTATGATATAATGCTTAAACTTCTTCAAAAAGACCCATACCTCTAACTATTTGAGTTTATAATACAAATTGGACACTATTAAATCTTTGTCATTAGCTGCATTGTGGAGCTTTGGATGCACAGGCTTGTCATAAGTTTCCTGGTTATTACCAATAACAAGGTTGACAAGTTAAATCATGGAAATTATTTGCCACATGACCTTAAAGTGATGTCATAATAACCTGATGACTATCTAGTGTTTTTAAGGATGTCATGTTAATATACTATTGAAAATATCCTTACTTAATATTAAATAATATAAAGAAATAATATCCCCCTCAAGTGTAAAAATAAGAAAATAAGAGTACTCTTATTGGTGCCTTCTTAGAAGTATCTCCAAACGGGACAATTTTATACTAAATATTAACCAATTACATCAATGGCCTTGTATATGGCAAGTTTCTCAAGGATTTTAATCAATATATGGAGCTTAGCCAATGCAAAATTCTGCAAATATATGAGTAACAAAATGGAAGGTAGAGAAATGACTATGAAGAATATCCAAGAAAATGGACATAATATATCCTTATTCTGGCTGGTTATACACTTATAATTTTTTTGTAATTTATTGTTCTACAGCATTGACAATAAATCAGATAGAGAGACCCCAAACCCTATTATCCAAGTGACTCTTGTTTCCCACAACAACATTAAAATATTAAGGCACCAGAAAATTGCTGTTCTCTTTACCAAGCTAACTCTCTACATCAATTAAAGTATCTAAGCATCTGGGGATATCAATTATCACCAAACAAGTCTCCTGTATATTACCCAATCAAAGTCATTTTCAAACATGATTATAATGTTATTCACCACAGTTGCTTCAGAACACCACAACTGTTCACTCATCTTCAGTTCCTCCAGACTTTATGATCCCCAGCCATTCAAATCAATCAGCAAAGCCCAGCCAGCTACCTTCCAAGACAATACTTCCCCTTCTACCCAGCCCTTCCAGTCTGTCAACCAGGGCAGCAGTCAGCATTTAAACTTTCTGCATGTCAACTGTCTGAATGTTGACAAAATTTCTACATGCAGACAGTCAACTCTAATTTTACACTTAGGCTGAAGCCTACTAGTCAATTGTAAAATAAACTAATTTTTATACTGTATTCTATAGCCAAAATTGATAATCAATGATAAAACAAAGCCAATTTTGACATCAATTAAGAATAGGCATACTTTTTTTATTAAAAAATAAGAAGGAAGCTACTATTAAAAATGCCAAATTACTATAATAATAATTTTTATCCTGGATTTAATAATAAATCTACACAATGTTGACATAAATTAACAGCTTATTATATTTCTTGTCAAGATTTTGCAATCTTAAATAAGAAGAGTTATTGCTTTTATTAAAGGTATTATACATGTTGATATTAGGAGATCTTTATAGAGACAGATGTTCTTCCAAACAGTGTTATGATTAATACAGCAACTGGCAGAGTTCTGTTGTTGCTGTGGCCAAGTAAAGGGAGATTCCTGTGGTCTTTGGAATGCGACACCAGCAGAGGCAGTTTGGAAGGATTATGAAAGTATCAATAATATGCTCTTATTGTACTTGACACTACTATTATTTGGTTTAGTGGTAATATTGATGATTATTAATTGTCTGGGTTAAATTTTCCTTGATCTGGCGGTTTGATGTTAGTTGATCAAGGGAGCCAATTAGCAATGAAATTTTTTGAGTCAGAGGACAAGGTACTAGCAAGCTGAAATAAACTAGAAGACTGCCACAAAGAGATTCTGGAGTAACTGACCAGAGAGGTCTGATTGCTTCAATACTACTTTAAAAGCCTTTCTACAGTAATATGAGATGGGTTATTATTATTCTGCCTTCCAAGTGATCTTGAAAGGGCTTTTTATAGTTTAAAGGTGGCATCCAGACTAGCGTCTAGCTGCAGATAACTCTTACTAGTTAGACTATTATCCCAAGCTACTAGTTTCAGCCTCCAGAGTTGGATTACAAACCCAAATAAGATTTTGGAATGAGGTAATATCATAGGCTACTAATTTCTCCTCTTTAGCCTAGATATTCCTTGACTTAGTTGAGATCAACCAAGTTGACATCCATAGGATGGGGTCATGTCTTGTGCTCAGTGTAATGCACAAAGCACACAGTAGGTCTTCTGTAACATTTCTTGGTGAAACAGGATGTTGAAATATTCTGTCTTTATTCCAATTGGCAGAATTACGTCTATTTTTGGAATCCCAGATGTCTAGCACCTAATTATAGAAGCTTCTATTTTACTAATTAACTGTAAGCTGGAATGTCTCAGGTATCTTCTGGATTGCAAACTATAATAGTCTTGATATATTCTCTCTGTATTCCAGAGTATATACAGTAGTTTTAAAAGCTATGGCAACAACCAAAAATACCTCAGATTTAAACAAAATGATTTCAGATTTGAACAAAATCCAAGTTGCGCAAGATTCAGGATTCAAATAATTTAAATATTTTTGGTTAATAAATGAACTGTAAAACAAAAAACAAAATTTACTAGCCCATTATGCAAAATTATATCAAACATGAAGCAGTGTAGTTCAAACCACAAACAAAATGAACTGACACAACAAGTGAAATGGATGGATGCTATTCCAGAGTATATTATAATACAATCAGGATTCATATGAGGCACCAACAGGAAGGACTAAAATGATACAAAATTAGAGAAATCTAGAAGCAAGATTCCACAAGCACAAAACAAAATGAAGTCGCACAAGATGTGTAATGTGAGCAGCCTAAAATAGAAAAATAACAGTTTAACAGCCAATCATCAGCTATCCAATTTAGGAACAGAGGCATTTTATTCATTTTCATGGCTCCAGATTTTTATGGAATGGTCTTAAGAAACTTCTAAATATGGACTTGAGATTACAATAAAAATAAATCATTAAATTTTAAAACTTCTACTTTTAGTGATTTCATCCTAGGTTTTTTTGCAATGGTTTTTACTAGCAATATCTTTGACGGCGCCAGCAGCCAAGCCAACAGCAGCCAAGCCAGTCTCAATGGAGGCAAGGCTAAGAACGTGGAAGCACCTGTTTACACTCAATCCTTTGAGGTGGGTAATGAGGAAGCTGACCTGTTACTGACCCCCAACCCATATGGCTTTGACTTGTTCAGTAGTCACGTAGTGTCTAGCTCTGCCCCTGCTCCTGTACCCACCCCCACACAAGCTGCCCACCAATTAACCAATAAGGATGGCAACCTTAATTTGAAACAACTTCCCACCACAAGCCAACTTGCTCCCCTACAGCCAATCAGGCTTCAGCTCCCCTGGCCCAGCGCCCCAAAAGCAGAATAATTACTGCCCAGATTCTTCAGGAAATTGTGGCACTGAACCTGCAGGGTCTATCCTGGGACCAGATAGCCAGCCAGTTGCAATTTATCCCAGCTACTGCCATGCAGGAATTCAACAACCTGATGAACAGGGGGAATCTGATTGGGACATCCAAGAAGCCAAAGAAGGCCCCCAAGTTCCAAATCACTGAGGCGTACCCAATTGAGCTTGACTTCCTCCAGCAAGACCCTAAGCTTCCCTTGACCCAGGTCTGTAAACAACTTGCACACCATAACATATGGGTTTCCAAGTGTATGGTGCAGCTGTGGATGCATGGAAAGGTGGCATCAATCCAGGTACTGACCAATGTTGCCAGCAACCAATGGGATGGCACTGGGGATTCCCCATATGATCATAAATAGAATCCACCCTGGTCCAATGCCTGACAAGTTTTTCCAATGATGTCATCTTCATCTCCTACTACAAGTTATCTATTGTGTTTGAAAATTTTTGGTGAACAAGGAAAAGCCGCTGCCAAGAATATAAGGAAGAAGGTCAAGAAGGGAACATTTATTGGTGCATTTCTGGCTGTTTCAGCCAAGGGTTTTGTCTGCTATTGGACAAACCCAGATTTCATTGATGGCTACTTGTACAGCCACATCCTTGGTGGATTACTCAACTCCTGGGATGGCTCAAATTCCAAATACTGGGTTTTCTTGAGCCACCAGATGGAGGGTAGCTCCACCGCCCTTGAGGCAATCCAGGAACGCGGCACCAGGCCTCCGTGTACCCAGCTGGTCACTCTGACATCCATCTGACTGATGCTGTGTTCTTTAACAAGCGTGGTATGGTGGGCAGGATTCCAAAAGAACAAAGCTGAGCTATGCTGCTTTGCCCTTTTACGGCATCTTGCCTAGGTACACGTCCAGGTATCCTAATTGAGTCACATTTTTTGTTTATTTAAATAAGTGCCCTTTTAAACCTATTTTCTTAAACTCTAGTTAGTAAAAGGAAAGATGTGTCTGGAAGCCTGATAGTATGTATTTCTAGCCTATAGCTGGTAAAATAAAAGATGTGTCAGGCTGGCTGCTTAAAAGAGCAAAGCTGTGCTACGCTCAGCTTCACTCTTTTAAGCAGCCTGCTGGTATGTGTTTCCAATTATAGCTGGTAAAAACTATGATCAAAGAGGGGTTTGAAGTTATATTTTCGGAGTTCAAATTTTTTGGCTTTTTAATGATCTTTATCATAAATCTTTTTAGTGAAACCCCAGGGGTGATGGAAGCCTGCGAGTATGTGTTCCTGGTCTCATACCTAGTAAAAAGCTGTTAAAAGATGCAGCCTCCTTATGGTTTCTTGGTAAAAAATATTTAGATTTGTTAATGAAAAACGTCAGAAATCAATGAGTGTATAAAGTTGAGCAGTGAGCAGGCTACCAAAAGAAAAA
>QTSX02006855.1:0-17925 GCA_014839935.2 Entomophthora muscae
GTCCAGAATTTTATTCAGAAGACACTCTTATGCTTTCACAGGCTATTTATCTTGGGCTACTTTGGTTAGGATAAATTGTTTTACTTAATCCTTGGCTCTCCATTGGAAATTTTACAAAACGGTATCTGAAGCCAAGTTAGTGGTTAATCATTAACTCTATGTGGATTTGGGTGGGAATTCCCCTCCACTTAGAAACAGCTTCTTACTATCCCACAATTTCTGTCACATTACTTAACTCTTCTATGTCTGAGTTTTTGGAAGCAGTTTGTCATGAATTCATGCTTCTTTTCTCCTGTTCTGTTGAGAAACCTGCATTTACCATGTTTATTTATATCAGTTCTTTTCTGAGTTTTCAGTTTGTACTTTTCTTCAATTTGTGGTTTCCCTCTCTGGTTGCAATTTTTGAGACTGGATCTTATGTTTCCTATTCCCACTGTGCCATATCATTTTGGCGCCCATATTGTTTTCCTGCTCCACCCACTGATGAAATTTTGCGTGAATTTTTGTCAGCCTTATCATTCTATTCCAGTTATAGCATTAGTCATAAATCTCAAGTTTATCATGTGATGAAAAAAATTTTCATAGGATGCTCGCAAATGGTTATTGTCCACGGTGGAGCGCAATCCACGTTTTTTGACAGAAATTGCATCTTTGTACCCTTTGTTAAAAAATTTGTGTGTATCTATTGAGGAGCTCAAAATCTATTGTAAGTTGTACACCTTCTAACAGGGTACTACTCTGCTCTCAATATTCCTTCCTCATTTTATTGCCTATTGTCGTACAATTGATGTTCCTGAGTTGAATAAACTCTCAGCGTTGTGGTTAGCAGTTGACCAGACTGCCCAGGATTTGGCAGTTTGGGATTCCTTGTTAACCACAACTTAGGCCCTGGTAAGCCAAATTCTTTCTTTGGTCTCAGATCTGTTGACTTCCAAGAAAGGTGTAATGGAAATTGAAGCCAAACCTGCTGTGCGCTCCTGGTTTTCTGGGACTTGTTCTGCAGTTGTTTTCTCCAGCCAGAGTCAGGATTGTTCTCCCTGTGTTTCTTTGCAGTTGAAATTGACTATCTTGTACAAACCAACAAGGTAAATGCAGCACAAGTAGTGGCCGTCCCTGAGAGTTCATTGGCTATGCTCCAGCATGTTGTGCCTGCAAAGTCTTTGATAGTTGAGTCTGAAGAGTTTCCTCTTGTTCCTATTGATTGTGATCATCCTGTCCTTCCTGTTGCTGTTCAATAAATGATTGAGTGTTATTTTCAGGAGCACCTTGCCTCCTTAGCTGCTGTCTGTACCACTGAAGAGAAGCAAGATCCTGCTGAGGTTGCAACATTTGCAGCAAATAAATCTACTTATGGTTACTTCTTGTTTTATGGTAGCATTGATAACAATCAAACAATCTATTGGCCAGCTATTCTGTTGGATACAGGTGCTTCTGAGATTTTCATGAGTGTTGAGACTGCAGACTTGCTACAACTCAAGTATCACCCTGGAATGCTGGTTGGGGGTAGAAACTGTCAAATGTTTCCCTCTTTTCAGCTTAAGAAGCCGGTGACATTTGTAGTTGCAGGTCAATCTTTTATTTCAAGGTTCTCCATTTGCCCTACTCTTATGTATCCTATTATCTTAGGAGTGGGCTGGTGGAGGGACCATAATGTATTGACCCTGCTAAAAGAAAATGAGCTGCAAGTGGACCACTCTTTTGGCATATCCATCCGTATTCTGTTGTTGGATATGTCATAATTGGAGCAGTCTTCTCAGAAAATCCAGACCATCCCTGTTTCTGCACCTGTTAGTTTGGATTTGCCAGCATGCCTTAAACCCTGGTGTGCGGCATTTGACACCACTAGGGGCAAGATCCTTCCTAAGCATACTCAGTTTGGCTTTGACTTTAAAGTTACTGTTGATATGATTTGTATTGTGTCTCCTATTTACCCTTTGACCTTGAAGGAAGACACATGTTTGGAGGAGTGAACTCGGTACATGTTGGAAAAAGGCTATATATTTTTGAAGCCTTTGCCAATCTGCTCTTCATTGCTGTTTGTTCAAAAATCCAATGATTCTCTTTGACCTTGTGTTGACTACAGGAAATCAAACAACATCACAATCCCCGTCCCCTACCCTTTACCTCTTGAGGCACAAATTTCTTGGTGGGTTGAGAAGGAAAAGGTATTCTCAAAGCTTGATCTGTTGAACCTGCTCAAGCAGATTAGGATTGCAGAAGGAATGGCTGACAGCATTTAGGACTAAGAAAGGTATATTCCAGTTACGCATTATGCCTTTTGGATTGAAGAATGCTCTGGCTTGCTTTCAGTAGTTGATTGACTCAGTTTTGGTAGATCTCCTGAGTGTTTTTGCCATTGTGTATATGAACAACATCTTGGTTTTCTCTCTGGATGAGGAGTTTCATAAGTCCCATCTGTCAGCAGTTGTAGAGCGTATCCTCCAGGCTAACTTGATTATTAAGAGAATTAAGTGTGAATCCTTTAAGTGTAAGGTTAACTTTTTGGGTAATATTATCTTTGAGGATGGTCACACTATTGCTCCTGACAAGGAAGCAGTGGTTTGAGAGTATGCTACTCCTGTAACAGTATCCCAACTCTGAAGTTTCTTGGGAACTTGTACGTTTTTGAAGAAATTTACACCACACTTGTCTGAAGTGGCTGCCCCTTGTATTCAGCTTGTGGAAAGAAAACTTTGGTTTGGATGCCTGAGTGTGCAAATGTGTTAGTAGCAGTCAAGGCTCTCTTGTTGTTGTCACCTGTGTTGAGACATGTGGATCCTGAGCTCCCTTTTGTGGTTTCCACAAATGCCTCTAAATATGCTGTGGCTGGTGTGTTGTTACAGACTGCTGACAATGGGGTTGAGAGACCTGTAGGGTATTTCTCCCAGAATATGGAGGCTCGTGAACGCAATTACATGATTTACGACAAGGAATTGTTGGCTGTTGTGGAATTGTTAAAGCATTGGCATCACCATCTCATGTCAGCACGTCATCCACTTATAGTAAGAACTGACCACACAGCTCTTCTATATTATTGATAAACCAGGGTTTTGTCAGGTTGTCAATCCAGATGGCATGGTGACTTGAAAAGATACAAGTTCTGCTACAAGTTTATTAAGGGATCTGATAATCACTTGGCAGATGCGCTGAGCAGAAACCCTTCCCATCTTCCAGATGCTGGTATGGACACTGAGTTTAACATGCATACTATGATTCCATACAAGGCTGTGGTTCCTTTTGTATTAACACCACCTGCTTTGCTAGCCACCATGTCTTTAACCAAGGGCGCAGACCTAGACTTATATTCCAAAGTTAAGTTTCTGCAGCCCCTGTCTAAAGGTTACAATAGACTATTGGAACTAGCATGTGCAAACCCGGTTGATCAGCCACAGGGATATCACAATATAGGTCCAGTTTTATATCATCAAGGTTGCTTGTGGGTTCCAGAAGGAACCATTCAGGATGAAATCATGGAGGCTCATCATACCTGTCCAACTGCAGGACACCCAGGGAAAAATAAAACAGTGAAACTAATCCACCACCAGTTTTCCCGGAAAGGTTTGACAGTGCAGGTAGCAGTTTTTTTGAGACTGCCTGGTATGTGTTTGGTCCAAGGCAAGCCAGAACAAGACTACTCAATTACTGGTTCCACTGCAGCCTGATGCAGGACCCTGGACGTCCGTGTTGATGGATTTCATTGGTGAACTTCTCAATTCCAATGAGTTTAATGCAATCATGGTGTTGGTAGATTGTTTCACAAAAACGGCACACTTTGTACCTTGCTCAACCACAATTACTTCAGTGAAAATGGCTAGGTTGTTTATGAATATAATCTTCTCCTTACATGGCATCCCAATGGAGATTGTGAGTGACTGTGTCCCAAATTTATTGCTCAGTTCTGGGAAGCTTTTACTGGAATTGTTGGTATCAAATTGTGCCGTTCCACAGCTTTCTGAAGCTTTCCACCCCCAATCTGATGAACAAACGGAGAGGGTAAGCCAAAGTTTGGAGGTATACCTACATTGCTACACCAATGCGCAACAAGATGACTGGTGTGCTAATTTACCCATGGCAGAGTTCACATATAATAATGCCCCACACACCTCAACTCAAGTCTTGCCATTCTATGCCAATGTGGGCTACAATCCCTTGTCCAATATGGGTCCTTGTTTGGTTAGCAATGTGGAAGCTGCAACTAATCAGGCTGCTGCATTGAAGCAGGTCCATCAGAAGCACCAAGTTACTCTTGCTGCTGCTGTGACAACTTACAAGGAATACACAGATTGCAAGCGCCAGGAAGGTCCAACCTACCAGCCAGGGAATCTGGTCATGGTAGATGCTCACAATATGAAACTGAAGGTCCCTTGCTGCAAATTAGGTCCCAAGCAAGTTGGTCCCAGCAAAGTTGAATTTGAATTGATCCCTCTGCTTATTGACTAGATTTACCCCCGGCTTTTAAGATTTTCCACACTTTTCACAAATACTTACGTCTTTTAAGGGTACTGAGATCCCTTTTTCCCAACTCATTCTTGTGGAAGGAGAACCTGAGTATGATTTGAATCGCATTTTGGCTTCTTGTAAGAATTGATGTTGTCTGGAATATTTTGTGTCATGGAAGGGTTATCCTGATTCTGAAAACTCATGGGGTCCCCACTATGATTGCTCCAATTCCCTAGTTCTTATTCAAGAGTTCTACAATTGCCACCCAACCACTATTGGTCACCCCAAGCTTACCTTGGCCGCAATGAAACTTCCCCCGGCCCACAAAAACTTTTCCTTATCCCATCTTCTGGATGATGGTATTGTGACCTGGGCTAAAGTGGAGGGTAATGTCACAGTAAGTTATATAATGCAGGGGATTATTCAGCCAAGTAGGAAAGCTAGGAAATCCATAAAGCCTTTAACAAAACTGACTGATTTAACAGACTTGAATCAAAGGGTTGATCACAAATGGGTTACAGCTGCTCCAGTTTGCCGGTTGAATCTGATTCTTCCCTGTAAGTTGATGTTGATAAATTGATGTAATTTAAGGGTCACCAGATATGAACTTATTTATCAGAATGGTCATCAGAAATTGGTCACCCAAGGGTTCTTTACAACCTGGACCAGATACTCACTTGACAATGTGGAAGGAATAGGAGCTCAGGATCCAGGTGGTATTGCTTAGTTGATTTTTGATATATGTTACAACATCTTTGATTACTCCCCCCTTGGAGAATTAACGCCCTGAGTAGATCACCAAATGGCACACCAAATGGCACACCAAGTGGTTCACCAGCCAGCCAGTAAACTGGTGGCACCATTATCAGTCAAGCCATCTATGATGGGATAACATAATCAAGATCCTAAATGGAACACAACTTGAGTAAGCCTCGTGACCCAAGAGGAACATTCCTCAGATAAGCCCTTTGAGAGCCATGACGTACATGGACAGCATGTGGCTTGTCATGATAATATATATTTGCCTATATTCATATTAAATAAAGTATCATTCTCTTCTTAAAACTTCCCCTTATTTTGTTTATTATACTTCCAAGAAGTATAAACATAACAGTGGTAGCACAGGTAGGTTATCTATACCTACCCAACTCAAAGGAAAAAAATCCTCCTAAGAAAAGGACCCAAGCAATGGTACTCCCTAACAGCTTGAGAGACTACAAAGAAGGAAAAGACGTTCCCACAGGCTTTGTTATCTATGACAATGTCCTTGTACCCGTTGGACAATACAACACTCTCAAAGCCCACAGAATGTTACCCACACACGCCAACCACAACAGCATCACAACAACCTGATATACCCAATATTGTATTCCAGCCTCTGTGTACAGCTTAAATTAGTGCCTTTTCAGGACTACGTTGGGAGAACGCCTCTCTCTGGATTAACAGTACATAAAGCAAATTCAAACAAGTGGAGTACCCCCAAAGACTCTGGGTCAGCAAAATTGCCCTCCACGTTACAGGAACCACATCACACTTTGTAAGTGGATGGATATCACAACACCCCAATCAGAAGGGAGACTGGGAGCTATTCAAGAGTGCATTCCTTGAAAATTTCTTCATGAAGGATTCCAATGTAGTAATCATGATAGAACTTCAAAACTTTAAGATGACAGGAACAATTGAGGAGTACATTGCTGCATATAAAGACCTATGTGACCGTGCACCTAACACCATCAACTTTGATGAACCTGGGCCACAATTGGACTTCTACAATGGCCTTCCCACACACATTAGACGTCATTTTGACATGACCCGCTGCAAGAACCTTGAAGACATATTCTTGGAAGGGAAACACACAGCTCAAAAATCTGACAATCTACATGCAACCAACAAGCGCAAAGAGAGTCCTTTGACAAGAAGGATCCTCAACCCAATAAGCAAAACAACTGAGCCAACAACACTCATACTTGAACTGGGAATTACACTGCACAAGCCTGTCAGGAAAGCACCAAAGATACCAACAAGGAGGTAAAATCTCAGAGGAGTGCTTAGGCGAGCCATCCCCCTAATTTACAAGACTTATACAGGGACTAGGACATGGATTTAATTACCATGATCCAAGTGCCCTCCAGAAATCCTCTACTGTTTGCTTCCCAAACAGGAAATAAACTCCTCACTTATCCTTTCTATTTTTGTAGATATCAGGGCACAGCACTATTCAACACTGGAGCAGATCAATCTCTCATTGATGAGAAGTTTGTCAGCCTAATGAAACTACCCACAGTCCAAAGCATCATCAATAGGGTTGTTATGGCAGATAACAGAAGCACACTAGTCACTCAAGAGGCAAAACTTTTCTGCACCCAAATTGGAGACGTGCAAACCACGCTCAGTGGCCCAATCATACCAATCCCCAAGTATGATGTTATACTTAGCCTGGACTGGAATAGAAAGCCCAAACCTCATATTGACTGGGATAGTGCTACCCTCATCATATAACAAGGAGAAGTGCATCACCATGTTTACCCAACTCACCTTGATACACTCATGAGGGACCATGTATTTGTGAAAATCATGGAAACAGAAGAGGAAACTAACCCTAGCAAAATCAATTGGAGTACCTGCACATAAAAGGTCATCCACTTTAAAAAATACGGAGACTTGACATGAAAAGAACCCCATCCAAAACCAGCTAGTTAACAAGTTCTCTGCTATCTTCCAAGAAACACTGCTAGGACTACCTCCTGACCGCAGCATACAGCACAGAATTGACCTCAAAGGGAGTGTACCTAAAGCACAAACTATCTACCGCCTCACATCACAAGAAGACAACACCCTAAAAGCTTACCTTGATGAAGCACTCAAAAAAGGGATCATACAACCATCAAAGTCACCTTTTGGTGCTGCTGTCTTTTTTGGCAAAGAAAGATGGAGGACTCCGCCTGGTCACCAACTACAGAGCGCTCAACAAGGTCACAATTAAGAACAGGTATCCCCTGCCCCTAATTGATGACCTTTTTGATGCCCTGGGGGTCCCAAATCTTCACAAAGATTGATTTGATAGCATATTATCACCAAATTTGTGTGAAACCTGAAGACATTCCAAAGACTGCATTTAGAACTAAATATGGATCCTTTGAATGTGTTGTTCTCAACTTTGGCATGGCAAACGCTCCCAGTACCTTTGTGACCTTCATGAACAAAGTTTTCAAGGAATACATCAGAAAACAAGCAATCATCTACCTATAAAACATCATCATTTACAGTCCCAACATGGAACAACCCTGGAAAGACATCCGCCTGGTCCTCTGCACCCTTGAAGAAAACCAATTGGTTGCAAACCCGTCAAAGTGTGAGTTCTTCTCAATGGAACTTCCATTCCTTGGTCACATTATCAGCAAGGAAGGAATCAAACCAGACCCAGACAAGATATGCGCCATAAATGAGATGCCAGCTCCAAGAAATAAGAGCAAACTCTGCACTTTTCTTGGAATGGTAGCCTACATAAGAAGGTTTATCCCTAATTAGGGTACCCTAATAGCCCCCTGTCTGCCATCACGGGCAAAACAACCAAGTTTGTCTGGACACTGTTATGTGATCAACACTTCCACCAACTGAAGGAATGTATGGTCACCGTCCCTATCCTCAAATACCCAAATTGTGAGGGAATCTATGAGCTAGAAACCATTGCTTCTGATTACGCTATAGGAGGAGTACTCTGTATCCAAATGGCAGAAAAGGACTTCCTCCCTGTGTCATATGAATTAAGAAAGTTATCTGACAGCAAACAAAGATATCCCATACACAACAAGGAGTTGGTAGTCATCATACACTGCCTCATGAAGTGGTGATGCTATCTGGAAGGAGCCCAAACGTTCAAGGTACTCACCAATCACAAGTTGCTAGTGTTCTTCAAAACACAACAACACTTGTCAATGAGACAAGCTGAATGGATGAGTCCCATACAGAGATACCCCATGCAAATCAAATATAAGCTAGGCAAGGAAATGCTTACTGAAGATGCCCTGTCAAGGCTATACAGCAAACATGTCTTCTGCACTGATGGTAACCCTGACTGGCCCATGTTAATCATGGGGAATCTCCAGGAAGGGTTCCCACCTGGCACCCCAATGGACATCCAAGAGAAGGTCCTTAATAACAAGCACCTGTTCAAAAATGTATATGGTACGCTACACCAAATACTTCTAAATGGTGACACTGTACCCTAATTCCCGTCAACACAAAAGATTGACACAATCCTCTGATATCACAGAGACCTTGGACACACCCACAGCAGAAACTTGCATGAATACCTCAAGACACGCTACTGGTGGCCCAACATGTTAGATGATATTAAAGAGGTACTGGAACAATGTGAAGTCTGTGAGAAGTACGCCCGCACCAAAGCACCACCCAAGTCAGTAGTACCTGGATCCATCACACAACCCTTCAAGGTATGGTCACTGGATATTGTGGGACTAATGCCTGGCAAAAACAAAGGTAAAAAGTACACCATCACAGCTATTAACTATGCAACCAGATGGCCCATGGCGCAAGCCACCAAAGAACATAAAGGCAATGATGTGAGACAATTTATTGGAAAGAAAATCATAGCCAAGTTTGGGAAACCTGACATCTTAATCACAGATGGAGGCACCAAACTTAAAGCCATTGATACCAACATTTACCTTGCAAAAAACAGGATAAACACATCACAGCCAGCCCATATCACCCTCAAGCAAATGGACAAGTAGAACAACTAAACGGCACGCTTGTAGAAGCCCTCAGTAAGTTATCTGCTAACAATCCAAAGGCCTAGGTTGACATGCTCCCAATAGTGCTCATGGTCTGTAGAACACAAGTTAACCACAATACGGGTAAAAGCCCTTATGAACTTGTCTATGGACAAAAGCCTGCTCTCGTTAGTACAGCCACAGGACCACTATTACCTTGGCCCAAAAAGGTGCCAGACAACAGCAACCCTAACGTACAACACGCCAGAAAAGACCAAGAGGAGATGGAATGCCAAAGGGTTGAAAGGGAAACAATCCCATTACAACAAGAGAGATTCCAAGTCAGGGACAAATCTGGGTTATCAATCATGACCAACCCAAGCTGGACCCAGGATTGTGTGGACCAGGCATTGTCATGAAAGTCAAGCCCAACAACACCTATCTCATCAAAGGGATTGGAGCTTGGACTGAACTGAAACGTATGCACCACAACTGCCTCCACCTGTGCAAGGCAAGAGCAGCCCAACAAAACTCCATAATCCCTGCTCCCAACGCCAAACTAAATCAATACCAAGCATGTATCCCCTGACACTCTCAAGAAAATTCCCAAGGCTCCACCTTCCAGCACCCCAGGGGGAGATGTTGAACATCTTTGATTACTCCCTCTTGGGGAATTAACGCCCCGAGTAGATCACCAAATGGCGCACTGAGTGGTTCACTGGCCAGCCAGTAAACTGGTGGCACCATTATCAGTCAAGCCATCTATGACAGGGATCACATAATCCAGATCCTAAATGGAACACAACTTGAGTAAGCCTCGTGACCCAAGAGGAACATTACTCAGATAAGCCCTTTGAGAGCCATGACGTACATGGACAGCATGTGGCTTGTCATGATACTATATATTTGCCTATATTCATATTAAATAAAGTATCATTCTCTTCTTAATTCTTCCCCTTTTTCCGTTTATTATACTTTCCAGAAGTATAAACTTGACATATATATTGAATAATTTTCACTGTTTCAACTCTTAAGAGTTGATTCCTCCCAAAAATTTACTCAATAAAAACTATATATCCCTTGGTCTAACTTAAATTTTTAAAAATGCATCCTGTGGTTAGGTTGTTACGATACATTCTGTACAATCTGATTCTCAACAGAAGCATTTCTGGAAGATGGGGTCCTGCAGTTGGAACTTTGTCATTGGTGCTGCCCAATGTTAATTTTGTGCCAAACCATTTTGTAGCTCCTTCCCCCATTCTTGAAACTGAAAATTGTGTTGCATCTCAATGTCCAGAATTTTATTCAGAAAATACTCTTATGCTTTCACAGGCTATTTATCTTGGGCTGCTTTGGTTAGGATTAATTGTTTTACTTAATCCTAGTATCTCCACTGGAAATTTTACAAAACAGTATCTGAAACCATGTTGATGGTTAATCATTAACTCTATGTGGATATGGGTGGGAATTCATCGCCACTTAGAAATGGCTTCTTACTATCCCACAATTTCTGTCACAATAAGGGCCTCATATGTCCTTCTTGCCTATTCTTACAGTTGAAAGTTTGACCTTTCTAAACTTTTCTTTTAAATAGCTTCCTTTGCAGCTTGGGCTTCATTAAATCAACCTTTAAATTTCTTAGCCTTCAGCCACCTCTGCTGGACTCCCTGTTGCTTTCCTATCACATAAAGGAAAGATTAGACTTTTTCTTTGATATTGCCCATGTAAGAAAAAATTGTGAGCTGCGCTATTTGAAGATAAATGATGAGGATAAATCAAACAAATTGCTGGCTGCTTTACAAGTACCAGGCCAAATTGGGTGGATGGGCTGATGAGTTCTGCGCCAACATCAATATAACAGAACACCACCATGAGCACGGAAATGAGGAACAGCATTTTGAGAGCTAAATCAGAAAAGCACGCAGACAGAGAAGCTTGGTACAAGGCTGGCCACTGCACAGTTAGAGAATCCAAGGCTAACGTCAAGAAGGAGGTGATTAGGCTATCAACAACTAGGGCCAGAAGGCCTAAGTGTTCAAGCATAATGGATTTTTTGAGAAATTCAATGATTTTATTTTCTCTGTGATAATAAGCTATCTATAAACAAGTTTCTAGAGGGGATGGGAAAAGTTTTAAGGTGGTTTGGGATGGAAGCAGGGAATATTTAACGGCCTCTGATTGGCTGGCAAGAATATTTTCAGCAGTTTGGAAACCAATTTTTGAATTTGACTTGGTGATGTCATAATTCAAAAAAATTGGCAACTAGCAGATTGAGCACTACCATCTCAACTAGTGTATATTGTGTGATTTTCTTGTCATAATTAATTGGGGGAAAATAAAGCAGGTTCAGATTTTTCCAGGCTATTTAAGCAACCCCATATTTATCCCATTTTTATCAATAACATCATTTAATTTGTATATTTTTCTCAAGAGCTTGGTGGCAGTTCTTTGCTGTTTTCTGGTTCTAGGAGGAAGCACTATTCCTTTTTAGTTTTCTACTGTAACAGCCTGGTTTAAATTGTCGCTCACTGGTGCCTTGAGGTTAAAATCTGCATTTTATATAATTACTTATTTTGAAGCTTTAGATTTCAATTTTGAAGAAAAATGTTTGGCCTGCCTGCTCCTGTTGCTTGTTGATGTTTTCCTGTGTCCTTTCTGACATTCTTTAGACTACTATGTGCAAAATCCTTGTTTCAATTCCGGGGTTCCTCCTGAGCATCAAGCTCCTTTTTTCTGACACCCTTCCTGGCCCATTCTGCTCAGAATTTTCAGGGGAGTTAGGAAATGTTGCCCCCTCTCCTGAAATTGTTGTTGTTTACTATCCTGCTTGTTTTGTTCTCCCTCTGGTATACCTTTCTATTTTTCTGACGTGTTTTGTCCTTTTTCCTTTCTTTCTTAAAGAATGATCTTCAGTGAATTGTTTACATCTTGGATGACCTTCCTGGTAGATCACAAGGCTTCATCATCTTTAGCAAACATTTGGTCAGAAATTTGATCTCTAATGACAAATTTTCCACTCCACAGGATCCTGTTCTGGTCATCCTCAAGTCTTTCCTGACTATCTATGGACCTTCTGTCTCTAAGAAGAAGCCCAAGGCAGACACACATCCTCAGTAGGGATTGGTTCCCTTGAAAATATCATTCTGGCTGTTGTCAGGTATGAATTTCATGGGAATTAATGCCTTCTTCTCTTACCTGTTCCTCACCTTATCTCTTTTGATGACTCTTTGGTTGTTCATCCCAGTTTCCCACTGGATATCATTTTGGTGGATTTTCCCCCCAAGATGGGAGCCAAACTTAGTTAGCTTAACCTCACACACACAAATACTCTAACATACTTTTGGTAAGGTATAGCTTCCTGCAGGTAAAACTATCTAGAAACAATCTTTTATTAAAAAGAGGATGATCATAAGGTGAATGAGAGGGGGTGAGGCAATTTCTGATTGTTCAGCCAGGATATTTCATCTACAGGTTTGGCAGCTGGATTCTGTGTCTTGATGATGTCATAATTATCCATCTTCTGTTGACCAGGGGGCTGAGCATCAATCTTGCTGGGTAGCACATATTGTGAAATTAGTTTTTCATAATTGAGGCAGTGCAGGGGTAGTCCAAGGGTTCTGAAGCTTCTAGGGCTGGGGCAGCCCTCATCTGTTTTTTTCATCAAGGACCAGATTCAAATTGCTGAAGTTTGTCAACTTCTTGGTCACTTTCCAGCACTGATTCTGGCTTTGTTCTTGGTTATCAATGTCTATGATTAGTTTTTCTGCCATAACAGAAGTTATCTCAATATGAAATCTTAAGATCTAGCAGAAGATGATGAGTATCTAAACAGCTTTGTAACCCCTTTATCTTTCATTCCTTGTGCCCTTACTTACAAGTTTCTGGAAAGTTACTCCTGTGTTTATCATAAACAAAGGCATATTAATTCCTTCAATGCCTTTTGGCATGGACATTTCAAATAACTAGTGGTTTCTTCTTGAAACTACATTGCCAAATACCTGATGGCTAGTCTGACTCACACAGGAAATCAATTTTGGAAAGACTCTGTTCCAGAAGCGGCACTCACTTCCCCTGCTTTGGTGAGCAACCTTGGCTTGACAAAAGCAATAACAGTTGACTATTTAAAGCAGACATATTGATCACTTTTTATTTGTTACATTTTCTATTTAATGTCATTCCTTTTGGCCAATTGATGTAATAAAAATGTTAGAATAAATAAACTACTATCTTGGCATATAAAGCACTGTAAGAAATGTTAGGTTGCATGTTGCAAGCATCAAACTGATTGGTTTGTCAGGTTGACAAGTAAGCTTATATAGAATTTTAAACTTACTATTGTGGCACTTTCAGACCTCGCTGACAATTTGTGGATGAGCTTTGAAAAACTACAGTTAAAGATGAGGGAACCTTAAGAAATCTTTTATCAACAAAAAAGCTATTGTATTGTATAGACTGTTGGGAAAGGCAAAATGTAGCGGCCGGATCAGGAAGTTTGCCCCGGGTGAGAAACTAAGCATGCTGTGGTTTTTATATACTGTCGCGCTTTTTGCATGACAGCGCAACAATTATTAGAGATTATAGGGCACAGGACATTTGCCAGAATACAGTCATATGTGAGGATATGGGTAGTATTGTAGCAGAAGAGCCAGGATTGACAGGACCATGATTATTGCCCAGCAATGGCTTCTGATCGTGCAGAAGCACTTAAGGATTAGGATAAAGGTCAACCAGATTAAGGATAAAATAAATATGATTCCAAAGATTCAAGATTGATTTTATTGTAAATGATTCATTCTTCTTATACCTACTACAAGGGTAATCCCTGGGCTGCTAGCAATATCTTCTAGGACATTCTAACACACCCCAAATTTGGGTAATTATTCATCTAGGTTTGGCGCTTATTGCACGTCAACCAATAGAATATTTTCATCTTCACCCAGCACAGGTGATCCTTGCTGGCATGGAATAATTTAGTAATTCAGGACCACTTCCTACTTTTCTGGCATACTGTAAGCTTAATGCTTATTAATGTGATAAATATGGGAATTTGAGATTATAGGGAATCAAACCCAGCGCCTCAGCGCTCGATGTAAAAGTAGGGCGGCGCTTTGGCACATGCAATATTTACCAGGCGGCGCTGCGGCGCTTGCAATAATTTTCAGTTGATGCGGCGGCGCTTGACGTAAAAGTAGTTTGGCGCCTTGGCGCTTAATCTAATCACTAGGCGGCACGGTGGCGCTTGTGTATATTTTTAAGTGCCGCAGCGGCATTTGTCATTGGCTAGTATTAGGCTTAGGTCAGCAGACTACTGCTAATTCAATTTGCATGTAGCTTATACTACCAATTTATGTTATTTGGTAGCTGAAATTCATATCTGCGAGCTCTGTCATAATTAGTGTCATTGTATTTTGCACTGCTAATTTATAGATCTGGTTGTAGCAATCCCAATCTGTGAGCTCCGTCATAATTGGCATCATTGCTTGGTCAAAATTCCCAACATATACATTCAGCGTAAATAGCGTTAGAGGCTAATGCTATCCTATTTGGAGGGACCAGGGTCTGATCTAGATTAGTTAGTCAAGCGCTATTGCAAGATTAGCATCAGCTGAATTTCTACAGCTGGTGTTGCGTTTTTTATTTTAATTTATGTAATATCCTTGGCACGTTTGATTCTTTATATTCTTAATCAGAAGGCCAGCTATGTGTAGCAAAACCCCCTAAAGTTTGACATTTGTAACATTAGGCAGATTGACAAGATGTAATAATTGACAAATTAAGCATTTGTTGAATTGGTGTTATTTAAAGACACCTCGGGGCATTCATAGTAGGAACTGTGCTATTCCATTGTATCAAAAGGATGTACTCTCAAAACTTCATCCACAACAAAGCTCCAGCGAGTTAATATAAACTTCAACGGTGACTGCTAGGCAAGGATCCCGAGGCTAAGCTTACAATGCTTAATCTAAGAATTTGCTGCTCTGGTAAGAAAGTCACACCTAAATCGTGGTTGAGTTTCAGCTGAATTTGTTATAAAGCCCTTTTTAAGTCATGGTGGCTATAAATTCGCTGCATAAATAAAAAGTATACTCTTCTACAACGTAGTAGATTTAAGACTTGTTGGAATGGAAATAATAGTTGATATCAGCGAAATAGAATCCAAAGCAAAAACCATGACCCAAGTGGAGTTATTGAACTGGCCACTTTAAAATATTGGAAACTTAAAAGGCCGCTTTAGTAAAATAATTGAAGCAATAAAATACAGAATTTACTTATTTTCCAAGCTGTAGTCTGAACCTGGCTATTTGTGAAGTAGGATTAGACTAGGTACAATAGCAACAGGAGGGAAGCAGCATGCGCTATTCATCAACTTCCAGGATATGGGCGCCAAGAGCATCAAGCCAACTTTTAGAAAATTTACTAACAATAGAATATATTGTATAGATCGAGTGACCCAATCCGATAATCACAATAACAATTGTAATAGCAGCGGCATTTCCTGGGTCTGCCCTGTCTTTGATGACTATGCGCTCCGTTTCCCGGTGATAAGTAAAGATGGGCAATCGCAATCCAATCACAGTTAAGGTCCCAAATACAATCATCTGAATAAAAAAGACGAAAAACCCCACGAGCCCGATAAAGACGGTCCCAAAGAAAAAGTGGGCCATATCTATGCGATCCATTTCCAACAACTTTAACAAATCTTCATGGTTAATGTCAATCGTTGGGTCCATATTCCGAGGAGCGATATCCCCCTTCAAAAACAAATATTTTAAACAATACCCGCCAATGAATATCAATAGAAAGAAAATCACTAAAGTGAAGATTATTCTTGCGGCTAAACATAAATTAGAAGCCAATAAGATCAACTTGATCTTACATGTACTAGTCACTAATTTAGCCAGCCGGGCTCGAGAGAAGCTGTATTTATACAAGCAGTTGCTGCATTTGAAGAAGGAACTTTCCGAGCCAAGTAAATTGCTGGCGGCAGTGTTTCTCCAGGCATTAAGACACTCTATGTGAACATATTTCATGGTCCCTTTACACTTACAAGGAGAAATTAGCTTCCCCAAGGCATCTTCTTCTCCACCAAAACATATTCTGCACTGTCGCTCTTGTGATTGAGTTTCGGTAGGCTCAGTATTTTTTTCAGCGCTTTCTTCATGAGATTTTTCTAGCCAAAATGTGCTCTTTAGTATTACATCTTACATAAAAGTATTCGATCGGGGTGTCGAAAAAATGGAAGTTTGTTGATTTTTCTACTCCGCTACAACTGTGCGCATCAATTGGATCAGCCCTAGTTTGACTCATTGGGCTAAGTGGTGTAACTTGAGTTAGAAGGAAGTGTTTTAAAAGCTTGCGTTATTCCATATGATAAAGCGACATATCTTAGTTTGAAATGTTCTTACTTGATATCCAATACTGAAACTTCAGGTACTTATTATTAATATTTGATTCTGAGCTGAGGATGTGTAACAACTCAGGAAGTGAAGATAGATGTGGACTGCTTTTCGCTGAAATCACATAACTTAAAGCTAACTTTACGCTTTAAATAAGCTACCAGGAGTGGTTAAAAGGATAAGTTTGGTTTGAAAATTTAAACAAAATCCAAGAGGCTTGTCAATAGCCAATGGTTTTGAGGCTCCATATGCAGTCAAACCCAGTAACTTTAAAAAGTAGAGTTCTCGTTGGAATTTATTGTTTTTAGCTTGAAGCTGTGGCCCTACGTGTCAAATCAACTATCACCTTTATGGAGCTTATGGTTGGCTTTTAGGGAAAACAGCTGTCTATAAATGCCAAACTAACTTAACAAGCGCAGCCTTGCCTTGCATGAAATCACATCATGTTCCACTTATACCTGATTCACCCCAGTGATATGTAAACCGTTTGCCAAACTCTTACCAAAATGATGGAATATTGACCAGATGTAAAGTATAGCGAATCAAATATCCCATCCATCCTGATTTAAGCTCAACTGGGTTAAAATGTTTGGCACCCAGGTAAAGCCAATCACAACTGCATACTAATTTAAAAGATGATCAAAGGTTGATTTCCTAGAAACAGAAGCTTCTGAAAAAAGTCTGGTAAGCCATACAAGAGGGGAAATCAGCTGAATTTTAAGCACAAAGGCTAGAATTGGGTAGATATATCTTTAATAGCATTAAAAAGCCCATACCCCCTTCAAATACGGTGGGATATGCCGTCTAGAAAGTGTGTTCAAAAACACCATCTAGAAACACCCTATCTAGAAGCCCTATATTAAATTTCTGGCTCAACTGTGCCTGATAACTTTAAACATAGATTAAAGCCCAAAAATACTTTTAAAGAGATTAAAAAACTCATGGCTAGACTCAAACTTGCTCAAGAATTTCACACCTGCAATAAAAAGGAGGTCAGTTAATGGCAACTATAGTGTACAAAGCTCTAAAGCCACCACACCACAAAAATGTAAACTTTTCATATTTTATCTTTGGCTTTAAAGATATTATTGCTAATATAATAAAAACTAAAGTAAAAATTGAATGCTTGTGTTGCAACTGAACCAATTAGAGTTCAGTATTTAATTGGGGAAGACAACAGTCCAATAGAAAGTACAATAATGAATAGAATAAGATGCACTTTATTGTAGAATATTGTGACTAATATACCATATGGGGAAAGCCACCAGGCCACAGGGGGTGGCATAGTGGCGGGTTTCATGTAAGGTTTGGAGCCGAGGAATAACTCGTGTGGGATCAGTAGGTCAAATTGGTAG
>QTSX02006856.1:0-17768 GCA_014839935.2 Entomophthora muscae
TGAAGCTTCCCCAAAAGGTGCTCCTTATCACCTGCAATTTGATATTGCCATCAGATTGGTGCATGTTTTTAGATACGTCAAGGGGTGACTCATTGAGCGCCCCTTGTGTATTGTAGTATATGTTGGTAGGCAAGTCTGGAAACTAAGTTGCAACATTCTTCATTGATTGCTTAGGTTTTGAACCTAGTAAAGAATTTATATTATTTAATAGCTTAAAGCTTTTGCTTTTGTTTTTGCTTTCAAATTTACGCCCAATAGTGCATTTGTTAATCAAATTTGAATGCATTTTCAACCCAATCTTATTTCTAGAACTGTTATTGATCTTATTTCTTGGTTTCACATTTAAAAATTCTGTTTCAGTTTCACTGTGTCTAACCATTTTTCCAGTATTTGATGTAGTATTTGTGAAAGGGATGAAATCCTTTACAGTAGATAGGACATGCCTTTGGTACACTTCCCTTGAGATCAATTTTTTGTTGTATGCCTTGATTGGGTGGTAACCCTGGTAAGGCTTCTCAGAAGACAGAAGGGAATTCACTGACCAGCTGGTCTCAGATGTGGTAATTTTCATGCCAATTCTCTGTATTCTTAAAGTGGATAACCTTGTACGTGCAGGCGCTCCAATTGATTTTTTCTAAGGTCAGTTTCCTCTTCTGTCTCCATGATTTTCACAAATACATGGTCCATCATAATTGTATCAAGGTGAGTTGGGTAGACATGGTGGTGAACCTCACCTCATTGTATGGTGAAGGTAGCACTATCCAAGCCAATATGGGGGTTGGTCTTTATCATCCAATCTAGGCCAAGTATAACATCATAATTGGGGATTGGTATTATAGGGCCACTGAGTGTGGTTTGCATGTCTCTAATTTGGGTGTGGAAAGGCTTTGCTTCTTTGGTGACTGGTGTGCTTCTGTTATCTGCCATGACAACCCTCTTGATGTTGCTTCAGACTTTGGGTAGTTTCATGATGTTGTCAAATTTCTTGTCAACAAGGGATTGGTCTGCTCCAGTGTCAAATAGTGCTGTGCTCTGATATATGCAAAAGCAGAAAGGATAAATGAGGAGTTTATTTTCAGTTTGGGCAGCAAACAGTAGAGGATTGCTGGAGGGTACTTGTATCATTGGAATTGAATCCATGTCTTAGTCCCTGTACAAGTCTTATAAATTGGGGGAGGGCGGCTTGCCTAAGCACTCCCCTGAGCTTTCCCCTCCTTGTTGGTATCTTTGGTGCTTACTTGGTTAGCTTGCGCAGTGTGATTACCGCTTCAAGGATGGGCATTGTTGGCTCAGTTGTTTTGCTTATTAGGTCAAGTGTCTTTCTTAGCTGTGGGGCTCTCCTTCCATTTATTTGTTGTGTGTAAGCTTTCAGATTTTGTAGCTGTGTGCTTTCCTTCCAAGAATACATCTTTGAGGTTCTTGCAGCAATTCATTTCAAACTGACGTTGTAAATTCACTGCCACCCTTGGCATTGGACTGCACTATCTTTCCCAGACGCACTAAGAAAGGCCCAAAAATATCAGCCAAACCCCTTAATTCTTTAGGGGATTTAGCATACACAGTTGATGAGAGATTTGTGCTAGCCTACCCCGCAGATCCATTGCCTTTGGTTGCTCTCCCCTGGGAAGAAATGTTGGTTAATTTGGACTACTTGTTGGCTTGGTGTTGCCCACTTTTGAAAAACATCATATCCAACCAATCAGGCAACACCACATAAACGCTCAAAAACCCAAGTAAATTTCAAATGCCTGGGATTTCCTCTAGCCAATCAGATGGAACTGCAGAATTTAGGATGAAACTTTCCTGTCCTCCTGGCCCTGACCAGCAAATTTTCTCCGCCAGCCAATTGGATCCAAGTCCTTTGGTCATGTGATCTAACTCCCCAGCAACACACTCCTTTTAACACAGCAAGGGGACCTCCAGTCCCCTGCTTGTCTATTTATAATATTATTAAAATTCTGGAACCAGTTGCACTTTATTTCAAATTTATTTTTCTTGGAGACTCTGTTTTAGAGTTCCCACAATCTATAGTAAAGTTTTAGTTGTTCTATTTCATCTTACCTTGTGCCAGCCCTTTTTAAACCTGGAATCTCTTCAGAAGATCCTAACAGAAAATTCAGCATATAGCTGTTGTCTGGCTGCACTTTTGCTTTTGAAATCAGCTTTTGAATCTAGAAAGTTAGTTAAAATTCAAAATTAAATTCTACTTTACTTTGAATCTTTTCTTTAAATCTCTTAATTTTGAACCTGCTTTTTGTTTCCTGTTTTGCCCAAGCCACCTGAGTCCATTCCCAAGCTTTCCAAGCCTGTTCTGCTGCTTGTTACTTGGATTTCACTTGTAGATATCCCAATCTGCTTCAATTTTATTGTCTGCTAATCTGAAAAAACCATCAATCTTCTCCAAATTATGTGAAGTTCACTACTATGATACTCCCTATGCTAAAATTTGTGGTATTTTCCTTGACGCCATTTTTACTGCTCTTGTGTTTGACATCAAAAGACTTATGGTCAAAAATCTCCTCTTCTGCTCAGATTGTGGGCAACAATCCTACCAGTCTCTTGGATTTCCCCAGTGGTCTTCTATTCTCTGGGGAGGCTGTGGTAAAGAGCCTGACCTGCAACAACTTGGATTCAGATGCTGTCATTACGCCTTGCCCACTCCTGTGGGGTAGGAAATGTCAATATCCTCTCTTCCCATCCTGGAGAAGAGCAACTTGGTGCCCCTCCAAGCTCTGGTGATACCTCCTCCCGCTCCCACCTGTACGCCCTGGTTGCTCACTGGCTTAATAATGATGGGATTGAATGCATACTTCCCTCAGCTGCCCCCTGTGTCCTCTCTGTGGTCCCCCCTTTGAGCGGCTGTTCCAGTCCTCCACTGGGCAGCATCCTGGTGGTTTTTTTCACTGGGATGGGAGCCAAACTTAGTTAGTTTAGCCCCCCTCCCTAGAAGACATCCAATGTGTGTGGGGAGGCCATTGTAGAAGTCTATTTGTGGTCCAGGCTTGTTGAAGTTGATGGTGTTGGGAGCTTTGTCACATAAGTCTTTGTACACTGCAATGTAATTCTCTATTGTTCCTGTTGTTTTGAAGGTTATGAGTTTGGTCATGATTACCACATGGGAGTCTTTCATGGAAAACATTTTGAGGAATGCAGCCTTGAACATATCCCAGTTTTCATTTTGATTACAGTCTTGTTTGAGCCATTCACTTAAAAAACGTGAGCCAGTTCCCATGACACAAAAGGCAACTTTGCTGGACCAGAGTCTGAGGGGGTAGCCCACTTGTGTAAATTTACTTTGTGTGCTGTTAATCCAGAGGGTGGCATTTTCCTGGCATAATCCTGCAAATGTCCTAATTTCTGCTGAGTTTAGGCATTGAAAAACAATGCTGAGTATCTCAGGCATCTGTAGTCTTGCAGAAGTTGGAGGCAGGCTCAGGAGTTTATGAGTGTTGAGGAGATTATACTAGTTGGTGGAGACAAGGACGTTGTTGAATATGACAAAAGCCTGCAGGGACGTCCTGTCCTTCTTTGTAATCTCTCCAACCTGTGGGGGGCCATTTGCTGGGTTCTTTTCTTAGGAGGAATTTTTTATTATAGTTGTGTAGGTGTGGATAACCTACCTGTGCTACCACTATCAAGTATATACTTATGGGAAGTATAATAAACAAGATAAAGGGGAAAATTAAGAAGAGAATGATAATTTATTTAATATGAATATAGGATAATATCTATTATCATGGAAAGCCATATACTGTCCATGTACATCATGGAAGTCATGGGGCTTATCTGAGTAATGTTCTTCTTAAGTCACTAGGCTTATTCAATTTGTGTTCTGTTCAGGATCTGGATGTTTTGATCCCCATAATAGATGGTCAAATGATAGTAGTGCCACTGGCTTAATGATTATTTGGTGATCCATTTGGTGACTCATTGGGTGAACTACTCAGGGCGTTAATTCCCTGAGAGGGAGTAATCAAAGATGTTGTGATACCCCCATAAAAGTACAGAGTATGGGCTGTATGGCTACTCCCCACCAAGAAATATTCCTTCCAATCCCCAAGGGGGAAATCCCCAAAGAATATGTCATCTATCAAGACCAGCTGGTGCCCACAAGAATATAAAATTGACTCTTCCTGTGGTAGCACAACACAAGCATCACCCTGTCTCAATCAGATCTTTTGCAACACATGTTAAACCTCCAGCTTGAGTCTTTTGTGGGTGGCGTGGAAGGGGCTGACATTGTTAGGTGGCTCCATTCCTGTCAGGGACCCGCTTGAGGGGGAACAAGCCCCCAATCTGGTGGGCCAAAGCCCCTATGTTAAGTCCTGCAATAACCAAACCAATGGGCACTGTGACCATGGCAAGGTGGCCCAAGTGGCCCAAATAGGTGAATCTACCCACCATGGAGCTGAAACAACCCAACAGGCAATACCCTAACAGGTATGTCAACAGGTAGAAAGATGCGTTGGGTCTAACCAGTAATGGTTCAAGTGGAGGAGGAGGAGTGGTAGTGCAACCATAATGAAACTTTCTTCCCCAGTGGCCTGAGGGATACTTGAACCACCCATTGGCCAGGGACTCCTTCTGGTGGGCATCATCAGGGGAGGAGTTGTGCCAGTCAGTAGTGGTAATAGGGTTATCAAGACCCAATAAAACTGTAAACAGAAGGACTAAAAACCAGAACAGTAATATAATTCCTTTCATGGTTTCAAAATGAGGGATCAGAAGATAAGTGTGAGCAGGAGTAGAGTAGAAATAAGTCTTTATTGTTGGAACAAGTAGAAATAATAAATAGAACTCCCTTAAATACCCCAGTAGAGGTTGTAAACATTTAAGAGGATAAATGAGTTTGGGAGGGTTTAAAATTAAGTCTTACTGGAATTATGACTAAGAGTATTTCATTTACCATGTGGCAGTAGAGCTGGAGCTTAATATTAAGTATAACAACCTGAACCAAAGAGAGGAGCCAAAAACAAGCCACAGGTAAAATCACAATTAAGCAATGGCTATTCTTAATATCCAGGAAGAATAAGTGCAGAGCTTGAACAAGTATAGATCAGTTGAAGTTTGGGAACATCAATTATGGCTCAAACAGCCAATCAGAGTGCAGTTGGTAAGTGACGTTGACTAAGTGGTTATTAACAATCCCAGACATAGGAAGAAACACAAAAACAAAGTTTGAATGAATTAAATCAGCATAAAAAGATAATATATATTGAAATGTTGATTGTATGCTAACATTTGGCTTATCATTAGGGTTCCAGGTTTAATCCCTGTTGTATTTAATCACACATTTAACCTTGGTTTCTAGAAGTTGATTGCTGATTTCCTTGGCCTTGATGTCTTGCTCAGAAGTATACAAATAATTGAAGTATTCAGGGAAGGAATCCCTGAAAATTCCACACAAACCTGCCTTTGCATCTGCCAAGTGCCTGAGCCCATGTGGGTTACCACTGCATCTAGGCGCCTTACTGTGCCTGCTGCAGTGTGGTTTACCAACTGGGCAAGCCAAGAGCAATATGTCACATGGGCAATGTTTATGAACGCTTCCAAATCCTGCTACAGTGAAACCTTTTCACTAATAGTCAATGGTTCAAGCCCCATATTTGCAAATGGGTTCCTGTAGGGCGTTGTATCTCTATTGAAGACCGTTATAAGGCCATTGTGAAGGCCAACAACCAAGCTTTGATGGGGTTCTGCAGTACTAATGATGCACCCTCTAAGTCTCATCCTGCACCTGTCAGTGCCCACAATCAGGTGGGCTGCTGCCAATCCTGTCAGCAGGAGAATGGGGCTAAGTGTCTCTGCAAGGGGGAGCTCCAGCTAGCTCAGATTAAGGACCCAGTAAAAGTCTGGGGTTTGTAGATACAAGAGGTTCTGCAACTCCACTTGACTCACAATCCCAATATCTCCTTGCCAAAAACTGCTACAACTATAATGTGCACAATGTCAAGACCCTTGATGTATTCCAGATCCATAGTGACTACTCCATTGTCCAAGCAAGTCATTCTTCCAATAAAATCACCCGCCTGGCCTGCCTCTTCCGTTTCTGTGGGAACACCCACAAACTTTTTGGTAAACACCAGGGACAATCACACCATGATCAACCAGGAATTTGCAGATTCTCAACAACTGGATTTAGTGCCTAGCCAATTCAAGGCAGTACGTGTAGCCAACTCCTGTAGAGTGACAATCACCCATGAGACAGTACCCTTCTCTGTGAGAATGGGGAACATCTAGGTTAAGCTCTCTGGGCCAATCATAGGAGGGCTCAGCCACAACGTTGTTGCTGGCCTTGACTGGCTCCATCACAAGCGCCCATATATTGGCTGGGATACATCTATAATTACCCTCAACAGAAATGGGGTGGGATTTCATATTTACCCCTTTGAGATGAGCAAATCACTCCAAAATACCATATTTGTCAGGCTCACAGAAACTTATAGATACAACTTCAAAGGGGGGAAGCTAAATTTTATCAGTGTTTGATCAAAGTCATCCGCTCTGAACCCACTGTGGCCCCTCCCTTGACCATCACACCTCCACCAGCACTTGTAGCACTCCTTGAGGAGTATAAGGATGTCTTCAGTGAAACACTGGATCAACTACCTCCTCCCCAAGAGATTTGGCATGCTGTACAACTTCAAGGGTTGTTATCTAAAGCATGTCCTTTATATTTTCTTACACCAAAGGAAGATGAGACTCTCTGCCAGCACCTTGTGGACGCGCTTGACAAGGGCTTCATTCACCCCTTGCTCTCTCCATACGGGGCAGCTGTCTTCTTTGTAGCCAAGAAAGACGGGTCCCTTTTCCTGGTCACAGATTAATGCGCCCTAAATGAGGTGACAGTTAAGAATAAGTACCCTCTGCTGTTGATTGACAACCTGTTTGACACACTTTTGGGTGCAAAGGTCTTTAGCAAGATTAATCTCACCACGGGGTACAATCAGTTTTGCATTGAACCAGGGGATGAAGCAAAAACTGCTTTCTGCACATGCTACAGGTTGTTTGAGTATCAGGTCATAAACTTCAGATGACCAACGCTCCTTCCACCTTTGCCAAGTTGATGAACAAAGCATTTGAGGAATTTATTGGAAAATGTTTGGTTGTGTACCTTGACAGCATTATTGTCTTCTGGCAAGATTAAACCACGCACCTCCAACACCTCTGTGCTGTCCTTGGCACCCTTTGGAAAAATCAGATAAAAGCTAAACCCTCCAAATTTAAGTTCCTCAAGTTGGAGCTGCTATTCCTTGGGCACACCATCTCTGCCCAAGGGATAAAGCCCAACCCTGCCAAAATCAAGGCAATTGCCAGCATGCTGCCTCCCACCAATGTAGGTCAGGTGTGTACCTTCTTGGGAATGGTTGTCTATGTACAAAAGTTCATCCCAAAATGTGGAGAACTAATTGCACCTCTCACTGAGCTCTTAAACACAAAGAAGAACTTCCACTGGACACCTACCTGGGATCAAGCCTTCAAGATGTTGAAGCAGAAGCTCACAACTTCACCTGTACTGTAATTCCCCAACCGTAACCACCAGTACAAACTCAAGACTGATGCCTCTGATAGAGCCATAGGGGGTGTGCTAAGGGTGGAAACTGACAAAAGCTTCTTCCTTCCTGTGGCATAAAAATCCAGAAAGCTCATCAACTCAGAACAATGTTACCCCACACATGATAAAGAATTAGCAACAATTGTACACTGCATCAAGAAATGGCGCTGTTACCTGGAAGGGGCCACCTTTCCTCCCTGCGTCCTGACAGACCACAAGTTGCTCCAGTACTTCAATACACAGTCCCACTTAAAAACACAACAAACAGGCTGGTATGTGCGCCTGTCCACTATCAATTGTGCATCAAATACAAACCTGGGAAAAAGCTTGTCACAGCTGATGCTCTCTCCAGGCTATCTTTACTGTCTATCACAGGAGATGATGGCTTAGATCCAGACTGACCCATGTGTAAAGACCCAACAATTGGGGAAGTACTTTAGCAAAATAAGGTACCAAGTTGGCAACTTGGAAGCCTGTGAGCGCCGTCACAATTAGATAGACCATCATCATCAATCAAAAGACTTTGGTGTGTATGTTATAACATCAGAAATTACCGGCAAAATACGTGAGTACGTAGTATATAAAGGTGTATATGGCTAAAGACTGGGTGGAGTGGGGCAATACCAGCGTAGACCAGGAGTACTGCTTGGAGGAGTTGAGCTGCACCGGCCCCTTGTAGTAGCACTTACCATATAGATTGTTGAATGGCCCATGCTGTTGATCATATTGGTGGCCCCTAATCCCTCGACATGCCGTGAGGACAGCTGAGAAGATTAGATGATTCATCTTCTGATCCTGGGAAAGGGCAGACAAAGCTTAGTGTCTTGTTTAACTTCTTGTAGATTAAAGTCTTTAAATTGATTTATGTGATACTATCAAGGGGTAATTTCACTCAATGATAGCACAAACTACCATTAAGTGATTGAGATTTATTATATACTATCATCCTTAGTGGGGCATGAATAGTAAAAAGCATTAGACAGGGAACCCCAAACACTTGATGTTGTCTGGAATTCCCTTTTGGGATTGGGATTGGGATTGGAGTGTTTTGGTAAGCAATGAACTATTAATCTTGGCATTGCATGGCTTTGGAGCATCTTCAGGCACTTTCATGCATCCAAATTCAACCTCTGCAGTTGATGGATTAATTGTTGTGCTGGGCTGCTTGTCAACCCCCTCCAAATTTGGTAGATTCCAAATTTGGACAGCAGTTCCCCCATTTTTGGGTTTGGGGAAATTGCCTTTTTGGGATTCTCAATTGGGTTATTTCCCTATCCAGACAGGGTAGACAGTCCCGCTGTGGGGGGTGCGCCGTCTCCCCCGGCTGGCGGGGGCGGGCAGCCAACTGCGCAGTCCGCGGCCAGGGTATAAAATCCCATTCTCAACAATTTTGGGATTTTTAAAATTCATTCCTTCTGCCGGTTGTTTTGCAGCAGTTTTCCTAATAGAGGGAACTGCTGAATTTTTTTGTTCTGACTTTTAAGATGAATTTTGCTAAAAATCTTGTCTTGTGAAAGGGTGTTGTCAGGAATATTCCTGACACATGCTCTATCTACATCCTGAGGCCACCCACTATGAAGGCCTTAATTCTGTGACTATCTCCAAGCTAAAGAACAACAAGAGTCAGTTCACCACTGATGCTGGTAATGTCTGCCGCTGGGCAGAGACAGGTGAGAAGATATTGTATATTCCCACCACCCAGCAAGGGGATACCATAATACACTATCACTGCATCTTGGGTCACATCAGAGGATATAACCTCTTCAAAATCATGAAGTGTAAGGCTTGGTGGCCCTGTATGCGCCTAGATATCTTGGACCTCCTTGAAACATGTGTGTTGTGCAAAAAGAACATGTCTAAACCTGCACCTCCCAAGTCTGTTCTTCCTATCAAAGCCATGGAACCAATCAAGCAGTGGGCCCTCAACATTGTTAGACCTCTTCCCAAAGACAGACTTGGGAAGAAGTACATCATCACAATCATCAACTACTTCACCCGTTGGCCAGTAGTGTGGGCAACCACTAATCATACCCCTACCACAATCACCGGTTTCATTGGCAAGAAAATTGTGGCCTGCTTTGGGCAGCCCAAATGCCTCATCACAGATGGTGGCCTCAAGCTCATTGGGCATGTCATGAAGGTGTACTGCGCCAAGAACACCCTCCAGCAAGTGATCACAACACCATATCACCCCCAAGCCAATAGGTGAATAGAAATCCTGATTGGCTCCCTGGTACAACTAATTGCCAAGCTCTCCCAGGAGCACCCAAACACCGCCTGTACTGAACATCTCCCCACTTCTCTACTTATCCTACAATCCAGAATAAACCAGGGTACAGGTTTCAGCCCAGCACCTTGGCCTTTGGGACTCCTGATGGTCTGAAAGGTGTAGAACAAGGGAATTTATGGTCCACAGCTTCCAGGAAACCTCCCTTGATGACTAACCCCTCCCTGAGCCAGTGGCATGCCAAAGCCTGAGACATTAAACACAAACAAATTGAGGGGTACAAAGCACCTTGAGGCAAGATACACTGTAGATGACCCCATCTATGCCCTCAATTCTAACTCAGCCAAATTGGAACCTAACCACTTGGGACCCTTCAAGATAGCCACAGTTTATGATAATCATACCTACCAACCTGAAGAAGCCCAAGAGAACACCAAAAAGCTCCACCACAATTGCTTGTGCCCCTGCTGCGTCATCCCCACACAAAGATTTTTTGTGCGGACCTTCCAAGATCTTCTGCAGATTCCAATCCTGGTGTCTGACAACAAGCAGGGACAAGGGGGGTGTTGCAACTGAGTTCCCCTCCTTGTCTGTCAGCGTATCTGTGACCGTACTACAGTCACATTGGGCTGTGGTTTCACAAAGAGATTGAATTGTGATGAATTTCATAGGTTGAAATTCAAAACAATAGGATTGGCATTGGAGAGATTTTCCAGTGTAGTAATTGATTGCCCAGGAATCAATTAGGCTGTACTAATTGAGGGCCAAAATGAATAACCTGAACAATTCAGATTATTAGACTAGGTGTCTCAAACGCAATTTATTAACTGAGAAGGTTAATTAATATAACCCTTGAATATTGTCATGAATTTGGCCTTATGGACGTCTTAGGGATTAACGTCTGGAGTGCTAGCTTGTAAGGGTATGGTTGTAGGCCTATACATGTATTAATACAAGTCTTAAAGACTCTGAAGTCTTTACCTTTAAATCTAAGGTAACAACTAAGTAGAGTGTAAAAGCAAGTAGGTAATGTGTAAAAGTATATTTATTTGAAGGAAAGGAAGGAATTTTATATACTTGAAAGGCTGCACAATGGATGTAGGTTTGTTATTAACATCTGCACAATTGTTTGGAACATTACAGCATATTCTTGTGTCTACCAGGCTCTTTCATCCACATTCCTTCCATTTGGGAATGATCTGGATGATCTGAAGAGGAAGAGAAAGTGTGCATTACTCCAGAGTGACTGCAGTTTGCAGCTTCCTATTACAGAAGTTGCTAGCAATTCCCAAACCTGGTCCATCTGGATTTAAAATGTTGGCCAAATCATTATAACATCTAAATTTGAAATGCAAATCTGTTAGATCTGGCAGATTTGAGTGCAAACCAAAATAGCCTTGACTATCAGGATTAATTCCACTGATAACCTTGACCATTTTATCCATGCAGTCTAATTTATGCAAATATTATTAATGAGGATTTAATCATAGGTGTCAGGATTGACAATTCTTCCTCTCTGGAAACCCAGGAGCAGGAATTGAACCCTGGACCCTCCTGGACCGCCGGGCCTGTGGACTGCAGGACCGCCTGCCTAAGCTTTTCTGGGATTGAGCCCTCACAAGCTGATACCAAGAATGTTGTCCCATGCAGTAAAAAGAGCCAAACCAAAGAAATTATTGCACCAAATGGAAGAATAATCACAGCGTCTAATGGAGGTACTGATTTGGCAACTATTAGCTTCATGAACTTGAAGTCTACACCAGCAACCAATCAGGAGCTGACCCAGGAAAGAGGTACAGGCCCACGGCCTGGTCCCATGACCACAACACTAAAGCAAGATAATCAGGCAGCCAAATTGAGATTCTTGACCAATGAAAGAACTCCTGGGCCAAGTGTCATTTTGCTGCCTTTGGACCCAAGCACCCATTTCCCCTGACCCTGCCTTTCCCAATGCCCTGATAAACTCCCCATAGAAAAGGTTAAGTTTGGAGGTGGGGTACTATATAGACCAAAGGACCCCGCGCTCCAATCTTATTGCTATTTTTAAATAAAGGTTATTTTATTTTGGCTCACACAGCTATTGCCTTATTTTGTATTTGCTATCTACCAATTTAGTTCAAGATCTCCTGGCCTGCTTGCCCCACTGCCCGCAGTTTTCTGTCCTCCTGGTGTACCCTTTGAACCTGTCCATTTTACCAACTACCCTCTGAAATCTGAATACAAGGAATACACCCCAGAAAAGATACTCAAACTCAATCCTTTGGCCCGCATACAATCTGCAATTAGATACAACTGACAAGGCCTGTGAATATTTTCAACACCCAAGTTGTTCAGAGGGAAATTCAACTATCTCCCGGCTTACAACCTGCCCATGGAACCACCTGTGACCCCAAAACCTATGCCCACTTTCTCGCCCAACCTCCCAACCAACCATTCTGGAAAGCTGTTTGGGATTGTGTACATCACCCTCACAGGGGTGATTGATACTATAATCCTGGCTGCCAACCTGTGGTCCTGGGTGGGAAAGTCTGCCTCCTATCTTTTTAAGTTAGCTCCCCTCTTGTGGTGGGCATTGTCCGCAAAAAACTGTCCCAAGTTACCCCTGAAAACAACGGGCAGCCACCCAAGACTGGATCCTTGACAATAGGGCCAAAATGTACTTGACTGTGTCAAGTAAAGTCTTGCTGTCTTCATAAAAATTAATTAACTGGGAAGGTTGATTAATATATACTGGGAATAATATAGAATGAGGATTTAATTATATTGTTTAATTGCCTTGATTGTGTCAAGAAGATTGATTAAGTTTAATCAAAAGTAAACCCCTGAAATATGGTTTAAGAGCGCTGTTTTGCAAATTTATTAGGTTAAAAGTGCTGCTGCGCCACCTAATTTATTTGTAAAGCGCTGAGGTGCCGCCCAGTGAATGTTTCAGGTGCTGGGACGCCACCTGGGAAAGTTCCTGGGCGCCGTGGTGGCGCCTGGTTCAAGTTTCAATCATTTTAATGGGGTTTTAATGCAAAAAACATTAAATTCAAAAATAACTAAATATAGACAATGGTGTCTATGCATTCAGGATTGATCAGCTGGTTCAGAGTTGGAACAAGGATATCTTGGATTAGGAATATGTATATTCCACAGGGTTTTGGCGCCAGAAGTCCAGAATGCTTTAAGCCAAAACAAGACATTCCACCGTAAGGAAATGGGTGGTTCTGTAATGATTTAGGCACCTTCTCATAGGTTGAGAAGTGTGAAGATCTTTTAGGTAAAAATCTGGATCTGGAATACATAAATTTCACTGGGATTTGGTACCAGGAGCTTAGGAAGCTCCATGTCAAATCAATACATTTCCACAGAAGGAATCATGTGATTCTGGAATGTATTAGGGCACATTTTTATAGGTTAAGAGTGTGAAGATATTTTTGGTAAAGATCTGGATTGGATGACACCGTTATGTCATAAACCATGTGATAGGAATCCAGGTGGGATTCCAGAACCAGAGGGGTTTTTAGCCAAATATACCCAGATTGGTATTCAATAGAAAAAATATAATAATTAATAAAGATACTTATGTGTGACAATGGTTGCTTTCCCCTCAATCATTTTATGTTTTATGTTTTTGACTTTTAACTGAAAGAAAGCTATCATGGAATAAAAGAGATGTGTAAGGTCTTGCCCAATAAGGTGCAAGATTATAAACTATACCATGTAAAGTGTTTGGATTTAAGTTTAAAAGATATAAAAAGTAGGCACAGTTTGTAGGAGTACCTTTAAAAGACCTGCCAAAAACTTATTATTAGACACAAAAGGTGTCATAGAGTTAACTAATCCTAAAAACTATATAAAACAAAGTTTTAAATAAGGATTTGTTTGTAACCAAAGGTATATCCATGTCAGGATATTCCCTGTGGGAATATCTCAATATAAAACTAGTCAAATTATCCCTGAAGTAAAAAAATGGTGATAATAAGCTAAATGCTTGTTGTCTAACTATCTCCATTCTAATTATGCTAGCTGTTTGAGCCTGGGAGGCAAATTTAAGAACTAACAAGGTATCTAATCTAAACCTAAGCTTCTTTTAATTTTAAAGATGATAACCTAAGCAAATTTTGAAGTTAGAATTTGGAGAATGAAAAATATAATTGAAGTAAAAAACCTGTAAACAGTGATTGGGGAAAACCCACTTAGAATTTCAGCTTAAAAAGCTTACTTATCTGGTGTCTTTATTTATAGTCAAGAAAAACCAAGTCTTGGGGAGATCTTCAGGGAAAAACAGGGAGTTTTCTGAACAGATGTGATTGACAGACAGAGGGGAAGAACACATGGTGATGGGGAAGCAGCTGACAATAGGAGCCCAAAGATCTGTATGAAGCAGTGGGTAGAACAGTGGTTGCGTAAGCCAAGGAGTTTAAAGAGTAAAAATAAACCTATATTATAATAGGAATTATATAAAAGTGAATTGAATTTGAGCAATGCACACAAAGGATCAAAATCAAAAGGAAACCCAAGAGCAAAAGCAAAAGCAACCCAAAAACAAGCAAAAATCAAGGTAAGCTTCAATTTAAATAAACTAATAAAAATTTAATTCAAATATAAATTTGAACTTTGAATCTTTTAGAGTTTTTTTGAAACCTGCCCTTTGGGGCAGGGCACAACATTACCCCCTCCAGATCCAAGTTCAGGATGAGCTTGAATATAGGAATCCAAAAGGTCAGCACAGTTTGTAAAGTTGGACAATGGTTCCCATGAACTTTCTTCTACAGGGTATCCTTTCCAAAGAACTAAGTACTGTAACTTCCCATAGTGGTGGTGATGGTTGATTATAGAGTCTACCTTGTACTCAGGAGTTCCTTCAACCAGGTGTGCAGAAGGTATAACACTCTTCTGATGAAGAGTTGGAGAAACTTCTTGAAGCTTGAGGAGGGAAGTGTGGAAGACGTTATGGATACAATACCCTGGAAGAAGTTGAATGTGGTATGCTACCTTCCCAACTCTTTCAGTTACAACAAAAGGTCCTATGAATTGAGGGCCAAGTTTACAGGAAGGCCATTTGATAGGAAGGTTTTTGGTATTTAGGTATACCAAGTTGTTGACCTGGATAGTCTTCCCCACCTGACAGTGTTTGTCAGTGTGGACCTTGTAGACCTCAATGGCCTTAGAAAGATTCTTCTTTAGGGAATCCTGGATAATTTGGAGTTGAACCAGGAACTCTTCTGCTGATGGAGAATGTACAGACAAGCTGACGGAAGGAATAAAGGAAGGAGTATACCCCAAATTTGCCATAAAAGGAGACATTTTAATAGATGAATGAGGAGTGGCATTGTAGGAGTATTGAGCCAAGGGAAGGTGAGAGGCCCAATTGTTCTGTTGTTTGTTGGAGAAGCAGCGGAGAAAACATTCTAATGTCTTATTAGTACGCTCGGTTTGGCCTTCTGATTGGGGGTGGTAAGAAGTGCTGAGGGAGATATGGACACCTAGCTGTGTCATAAATTCCTTCCAGAAAAGAGAAAGGAACTGGGGTCCGTGGTTAGACACAATGTCTCTATGAGTACCATGGTGTACAAAGACATGTTTAAAAAACAGGGAAGCAGTCTGCTTTGCTGTAATGTTCAAATTACAAGGAGCAAAAATGGCCTGTTTAGAGAATCTATCCACAATTACTAGTATAGCGTCAAAACTCTCGGACAGGGGAAGTTGGACAATATAATCCAACAAGACTGACTGCCAAGTACCCTCAGGAATAGGTAGGGGACATAGCAGATCCACAGGTTTCTGGGTGGAGTGTTTGCTTCTTTGGCACACAAGACAGCTGCTGACATAAAACTTAACAAAAGAAGACATTTTTGGCCACCAGAAGTGATCACAGAGTTTGGCCAGAGTCTTCTTATAGCCATAATATCCTGCAGCTAAGGAATTATGGAAGGTAATAGTTAGTTGCTGTTGGAGGTCTGGTAAAGAGACTACCAGAAGATTGTCAAAGTATAACACACCATCAAGCAGAGAGAAGGAAGGATTTGAAACTGTATCATTGTTTGTAAGAGCGTTGATAATCTGAGACAAGACCTTGTTGGAAAGATGGGACTTGTGGATTTGATTCAGTATGTTGGGAGTTGTGGTACTGATAACATTAAGCTCCAGGAAGCTCTTGGGCAGAAGGACCTCTTTTTATTAAGGGATTTGTAGTCTTTGTCAACTTCAGATAGTAAAGGGTGATGACTAAGTGCGTCAGGTAGGGTATTGGGTATACCCTTCTTGTATACAAGCTTGAAGCAAAAATTTGACAGCTCCAGTACCCATCTAGCACGTCTCTGAGAGATGCAACGCAACTCGGTGAAGTAAAGCAAGTTCTTATGGTCCGTGTAAATTAGGAAAGGCTTGTCAAGTCCCTCAAGATAGCGACACCAATGCTTGAGTGTTTTGATTATGACAAGAAGTTCCTTGTTGTTTACGGGATAATTACGCTTGACGGGAAGATGCTTCTGGGAGAAGTATGCAACAGGATGTTGCATCCCATCCCCCAAGCTGAAGGAGAATGCTGCCAACATCATAGTTGCTGGTATCAGTCTCAACCAAGAAGGTTTTGGAAGGATCAGGAATCAGGAGAACGGAAGTGGAGACAAAGACAGCTTTGGTAGCATCAAATGCAAGCTGGGCCTCAGGTGTCCAGACAAAAGGAACAGAAGGAGAAGTGAGGGTAGTGAGAGGCAGAACTAAAGAAGAAAAATTTTCTACAAACTTACAGCAATAGTTTGCCAACCCAAGGAAACCACAAAGTTGTAAGTGAGACTTGAGAACAGGCCAGTTCTATAAAGCATCCACCTTGCTAGGAGAGACAGTGAAGCCGTTCTGAGTGACAACATAGCCAAGGAAATCAACCTTGGTGCAGAAGAACAAGCACTTTGAAAATTTTTCAAATAGGTTGTATTCTTGAAGTCTCTGGAGTACCTGGCGGACGTAGGCAACATGGTTGTCAATGGAAGAGGAGTATATGAGGATATTGTCAAGATAGACAACAACAAACTCATTGAGGAATGGAAGGAGTGCCTCATTCATGAGGGCCTGGAAGGTGGAGGGAGCATAACATAAGCCAAAAGACATTACATTATACTTGTATAGTCCAAAGGGTGTATGGAAAGCTGTTTTCCATTTGTGTCCTGAAGCAACCCAGACCTGATTGAAAGCGCTTTGGAGATCTATTTTGGTATAGATTTTGCTTCCAGCTAAACAGTCAGTGAGGGCTTTGGCAGAGGGGATAGGACATCTGTCCTTGATAGTAATCTTGTTTAGGGCACAATAATCCACACAGGGACGCTTTGAGCCATTGGTTTTACCAACAAAAAAGATGGGAGACAAGCAGGGCAAGGTGGAATGAGAAATTAATCCCTTTGTGAGCTCTTTGTTGATGTATGCTTTTAGAAAAGAGTTGTCAGAGTCAGAAAGGGGGATTGATCTTCCACGAGTAGGAATGGTACCAGGTTTGAGGTTGATCTGGATGTTGTAAGAGCAGTGGGGAGGAAGTGAATGGCATTCACTCTCGCTGAAACAATCCTTTAAATTGGAATATCATAGGGGGATTCTGTCAGAATTGGTACAAATTGTTGACTCATTATGGGAAACAGCAAGCAAGATCAATTGAAAGGAAGTGGGTGAAGAAAGAGGCAAATCAGTGTTGAGGGGTGCAGAACAAAGCGCATTGTTGCAAGTGAAAGTGACTCTGTTGTTAATGTGGTCAAAATTGAGAAAGCACTCCTTGAGCCAAAGGAAACAATTATAAAGGGGTAAGAGAGATTGGGAGTGGAATTACACTTTACGCGGAATGGAGAGCCCTCAAGGTCAAAAGTAACTTGCTGAGTGATGGAGGAGGCGTCAGTGTAAGTACTGTTTCTGACTTTGACATCCAGTGATTCATAGAGAGGAAGTCCAAGGGCGTCTGCCAGTTCCTTCTTAATGAAGTTTGCATCAGCACCGGTATCAAGCAAAGCCAAAACC
>QTSX02006857.1:0-17643 GCA_014839935.2 Entomophthora muscae
ATGAGAATCTTTTTAATACAAAAGTAGTATTTTTTACATAGAATTGTAGAAGAGATCAAAAGTATATAAAACATCAAATTTTCAATTTTTTTGTTTTGTAAAAATAATATTTTTATTAGTAATTCAAGTATGCAAAACTTTGAGTTTTGACTGAAAACTTGCAGTTAAAATGGCGTTTTTGAAGTGGCGTAATTGAGGTGGTGTAGCTCAAAAACATAGTGTTTTGACCATTTTTTATATTGAATTAACAAATTCCCGGTGGAGCTACCTCAACCAGGCCAAAGAGTAAAACTTGACATTTCTCAAAAACTAGCTTATACAACTGGGGTTAAAAAGTACCCAGTTGTTTAGAGGAGATCAAAAAATATATATTTGCAAAGTTTCAGTTAATTTCTTACATTCTTTATTAAATATGGTTTTTTACGTGAAAATGTACTTTTAAAAAGTGGAAAGCAAGAATTGTGGTGGGAGAATCAATATAGTATAGCATGGCAACATATGATAATTTCCCCTTATTTTCCCCTATCCATTTTGCGCAATGAATCAATTGGGTGATATGAAACTTGGTGGAATTTGAAGTGACGTAAATCAAAATGGCGTAATCACCCCCTTCCAAATTAAAATCACTATTAAAATATTTTTTTAAGAGATCCCTTATCAACATATCCATGTATAATAAATTTATAAATTACATATAACAAAACTGGTTTTTTAACCCAGCAATGAAAATCACTAGAAGGACTATCATAGTGGCAGTTATTTTAGGTTGTTCTTAGCATAAGTGTCTTGGATTAATACTATAGGAACATCTTCTGACACTATACAACAAGCTTTATTTTAGTTTGGGTATAAGCTTATTTTAGTTAAATATAAATAACGTGATTTTAAATGAGGTAAAGTCAAGATGGCATAAACACGCCCCACACTAAGTGATTTCATACGTAAATAAAGCTAGCAAAATAAGATTTAATTAATCTGACCTAAAGTGACGGAATTGAGATGGCGTACTTTTGAGATGCTGCATTATAAGAGTATATGTAAATTTTAACTATTTTATTGTTTATTTTAATTTTTTGTGATTTGAAATCACTAACACAAAAAACACCACCTTGAATTAAATTCAAGATGGCATAAATTGAAGTGCTGTTTTTGAAATGGCGTGTGCTACCGGTTAGCCACCATGCTTTATGCTTTATGAAATCATAGAGATTTGGCTCTTTATATGGCCCAGGTCTTGATGATAACATAGAATGGTGTCAACTCTTTGGTGTGTGGGGATGAATGAGATAGTGCTTTTGTCAGTCATTTTTTGATGTAGTGTTCTGTATACGTTGGTAAAGAGATGCTTGTTTTTGATGACAGTCTCTTTTATGATATTGGTAGTACCCAGGGGAAACCCTCTTTTTTAATTCAGAGTACCAGGAGGGGCCATTCCGGGTCCAGCCCATTCTTGCCTCTTGTAGCCCTGATGTACAAGCGCAAGAGTTCATCTGCCATGACAAGTTCTGGTCCAGGTTTGTACTAGATGATTATATTGAATCTTTCTAGAAGCTCCATTCAACAGGATTGTTGGAAGGAAAGGTTTGCCTGTGTTTTAAAGTATATGAAGGATTTCTGGTTGAGTTAATGAAGTGAACTCTTTCTGCTGTTCCAAGTAGCAGTGCCACTTGTCCAAGACATTGTACAATTGCCAATAACTCTTTGTCATGTATGGGGTATTGACACTTGCCATCTGTCAGTTTACCCAGCTTGTAGGCTACTGGTAAGAAATCACCATCATTGTTATTGATTTGTAGTACTCCTCTAATAAATACATTGGAGGCATCTGTCTTCATTTTGTATTCTTCATCACACTTGTGGTATTGTAAGATGGGCGTGATTATGAGCTTCTCTTTAAGACATCTGAAGCAAAGGTTGCATTGGGGGTCAATATAAATTTGGATTTGGTGCCAGTTATGGAGGACAGAGGTGCAGTTAGGACTCCACAGCTGGGGATGAACTTTCACACGTAGGTGACCATTCCCAGGAATGTGTGGAGCTCTGACTTATCCTTTGGAGGTGGCATTTTACAGATGGCCTGAATCTTCTGGTTATTGGGTTTAATGCCATCCTTTGAGACTATGTGTCCCAGGAATGGTAGCTGTTTGCGGAAAAACTGACACTTAGAGGGTTTGGCCAGCAGTTTATGTTGCGCCAGGGTGGCAAAGACTGCCTCCAAATCTTTATGGTATTGTTTCACCAAGAGGCTGTAGACAACAATGCTGTCCAAATATACCAAGGTGTGCTTGCCAATGTGGGGGGCAAACACCTTTTTCATAAAGGTAACAAAGGTTGATGGTGCATTTGCCATCCTAAAGTTGAGCACAACACATTTTTAAGAACCATACTTGGTGTGGAAGGCTGCCTTGGGTATTGTCTTCTTTGACTTGGATCCGGTTGTAACCTGCCATTAGATCAATCTTGGAGAAGACAGCTGTCCTGCTGTTATAATTTCAGGCTTACACAAGGCCTATGGGACAGGAACCCCTGCAATGGTAGAGCCTAACCCTGTTGTCCTGGGACTTGCTGACTATTAAGTGAAGACTTGAAATAGATATATAGATAAAGCTTATTTATTAAGAATGGGAATGAGGGGTTTATATAGTCACTCATCCTATCTTCAGAATAAACAGAAGGCAACATGAACAGTAATGTGAATATTCAGGAAAGGTTCTATTGATCCTATTATATCATGTGATAGATCTAAAGAGATCAGGTGATACTGGATAAGTCTCTGAATAAGGTTCAAGTCCCTATTTACAGAGATATGAGCTCAACAAGGCAGGTTCTGGTTTGGAGCTTGATAAGAGGAACAATGGATTATTATCCAGTAATAAAATCACAAACACTGCAGTATCTCTGGGAGTAATGAAAATTAAATAAAATTAGAATAAGCCTTTCTAGGGTAGTTTTGCATGAAAAGTGTGATAGTTCAATAATATTTATAGGCCAGATATTTAGTTAAGCCCAAATTGATAGCATCAATGATATTGCATATACAGAGCAAATTAGTACTAAGCATATCATAGTGAGATAACTTAATACCAAAATTCATAACACCCGCCTAAGGCGTCAAAGAGATCATCAATAAGTGGGAGCAGGTATCGATTCTTGATGGTAACTTCATTCAGTGCTCAGTAGTCAGTAACAAGTCTAAGGGACCTGTCCTTCTTTACCACAAACAATACGGCAACGCCAAAGGGAGATTGAGATGGGAAGATAAGTCCTTTCTTCAGTGCTTCCTTGAGGTATGCACACAATGTGTTGTCTTCATTCGGGGTAAGGTGGTATATATGTTGTGCCTTAAGTACTGCTCCCTTGAGCTGAATGGTGTGTTGTATGTGTTTTTCTGGAGGAAATCCTGGTAAGGCTTCCTTGAAGATCTCAAGGTAGCAGTTCACAATCTCCTGGTCTTGGGGAGTGGCTGTGTCTTGGTGGTCCTTGAAGTGTATGACCTTGTACTAGAAGGAGTCCCAATTAATTGTTTTGAGGTTGCCCTTGTGACAGTCCACATGTTTGGTGGTTTGCAGGCGGAGAAAATATTGGCCAAGCAAAAATTTGGTTGTTTTTGCAGGTAAAGGCCAAGTAGGTAACATAGGACTACTAGGGTAAGTAAGGCCTGGCTGGTAGGTAACAAGGGACTACCAGAGGCAGATGTTGCCTCCACCCAGAAGAAGATATTGGCTGCTTTGGGCTATAGTTCTTCAACTAGCAGGGAACTGTGGCTGTGGAAGGGGAAGACTGAGATAGCAAGCTGGGAACTTTTTCTGTCTGGGGGGAGAAGGTTTTGGACCCCTGGTGGGTACCGCAGGCTGCCAGGGAGGGGAAGAGCTCTTAGGGCTCTACATACCCTGATACACTTACAGGAGATCTGTGAGCAAGTATCCTACCTAAAAGAGTGGTAAGGTGTCCTTGTTTATGCCCCTATGGGAGCTTTGGTGGAGAACCCAAAGTGAGCATTGGAGGGTGTAGATTTGCTCAGAGGTGTCACCAAGGCGGTTTGCTTGGGGAAGAAAGCTGCAGAACTTGGGTGATCAGGCCTCTGGGAAGTAGAGCTGATTACTCTGCAACGGAAAGCTCAGACTTAATCACCTGGGTGAGTAAAGATAACACATAGACATTGATCTATGATTGAATGGCCTAAGTGAGTACCACTTTCAAGGGCCCAGTCAAACACCAGTTTAATGTAGACTCATGCCTGGGTCTACAAGTTCTGGTAACAAGGACTGAGATAAAGAACCAGGGTGGTTCACAGAATTAACAGAGAAGACTAGTAAGAGGGACTGTTTGATCACAGTGAAGGCTAGTTTACAGACTGTTAATTCATATTGAATTGTGGGAACCAATATGGTTCAGAGTGCAGAGGGAACTAAGGAGGTTCCTGGTGAGGATTTGTTGAGGAACTAGTTGAGGATAAGCTGAAGGACCAGAAGATTATGATGCAGGACTAGATGATCATGATACAGGAGCTGGCTGAAGAATCAGATGATGATGATGAAGAACTAGTGTTCTGGAGAAATGAGCCAAGATTTTCCAAATTGATTTGCTGAGGTGGTAAAATGTGGAATTTTTGCCTTGGTTTAGTATTAAAATCAAGAAGAAATGTGGATAGAAGTGTGGGTAAGATATTTATTTATTAAGTTCCTAGGATAGACAAAGATATGTTGCTATGAGAGCTGGTTACAAAATTGTTTTGATGGGATGTTTTCCTTAGATTTTACAATATTTATAGGTATATGGGGAAAATATTGAAGAGGTCCAGAGAGAAAGTTTAATTATTATTCTCTTTTAAATGGGTTTAGGTTTAATGAGGAATAAATGGTGGAAAAATGGACAGTTAACGCTTTGGTGTGTGAAGAGTTGTCAATTTGAGCGGTTTGAGCTGTGGAAATTATTTTCATAGTTGTATCCCAGTGGAACTTCAGAAATGGTCTATTTATGCGCTCTGATTCATTGGTTGAGTTCTGGAGGTTCCCTGATGAAAATGATTGGTTGGAAGAAAAAGTTAAAGTATAAGTAAGGAAATAATGAATTAATACTAAGTTTTGAGAAAGTAAGTATTAATCTCAAGTTATTATAAGAAAAAGTGACGGCAATGGAATATGAAGAAAGCCATTTTACAGGCGGAACTGTTGGTAAAAGAACACTATAAGAAGGTGGCTGTCTGGAAAGTTACAAGTCTTTGAAGGTCTTTTGGAAGTCTTTTGAAGGTCTTTCTGGGTCTTTTTGGAGCTTTCCAGGTCTTTGATGGGATCTTCTGAGGCCTTTTGATTTCTGAAGAGATTTTGACTTTGTCCAGAGAGCTTGGTTGTATTATAAAGTGAAATAACAAGGCCTGAAGCATAAAGAAGTGAAGCCCAAGATAACGGAGAGGATCCAAGAATAAGAAGCTGGATCCTAAGCGTGGCGCCTGAGTCCAAGTTTAAGGTGCAGGAGTCCAAGTCTAAGAGGCAGACGTCCAAGACTAAGGTGAGGAATCCAAGACTAAGCACAAGGAGTCCAAATATTATTAGAGGACTCCAAGTTTTGCAAATCCATACTGTTTCCTTGATCCCCTGGGCCAAATACATAAGGTTTCTAAGGGGATCTTCCTTCTAGAGTGAATAAAAGCCCATTTTGACCCCTATACATATTTCTGAGATACATTTCCACTTACTAGAGAATGACAATCCCTTAGCTGATCCCTGGCTAAAATCCAGGACACAATTTGGGGACTGGTGGACAGGAACCCCACAGTCCTGTTCTTTACATATCTCTATGATATGCACAAAGATATGATCTTACAAGAGTTGGTTCACAGAGTTGGGGTAGACTTGGTGGTGTACTCCATCACGCTTGATGGTTAAAACTGGAGTAACCCAGGCCACATGCAGGTTGTTTTTTGTATCCATTCCAGGCCAATTACAACATCAAATCTAGGGAAGTCAATGACAGGTCCTTTGATGGTGAAGTGTAGATTTTCCAGCGCAATAGAGAAAAGGGAAGTCTCACATGTCACAGTGATGTGGTGTTTATCAGCTAGAGCCATGTTTTTAAGCTGCAAAGGATTAGTGGTTAGTTTGAACTTGTCTACAAAGATGCTGTTGACAAGTGTGAAATCTGAGCCTGGGTCTTGGAGCGCCAAGCCAGTGTAACTGTGAAAGCAGAAAGGATAAGACATCAATTTATTAGAATGCCTGATGATAGTATAGAGTACTGGGTCCTCCAAGGAGACCTGGATCATTGGGCATTGGTCTACATCTTTTGGGCTGTACTTGTTATTGGGCAAGGCAGGAGTTTGGCAGGGAGAGCTTTGCTTGCTTAATGCTCTCATTGGGCTTTTCCCTTGTCCTGATTGTCCTGCGTAGTACTGACCCTGAAGTGAGTGAAGTTTGACTGTCCATTATTCCCACTACTGTGGCCATTTGATCCCAAGGGCTTGTGGCCTGCACCATTGTTGTTGCTACTGTTACTAGGTGGAGGGCAATCAGCACAACCTGACTGGTGAGAGTCCTCAGGTCTCTCTCTTTTTCCAGCCTGAGCCTTGTGAAGGGCATTTGACGTCTGCTCTGCCTTCTCTGCCTCACAGTAGAGACTCTGCAGATTGCTTACTTGTTCCAGGTTGACATGTCTCATCACGTGCAGCTTAATTACGCCATAGTACATGAGGTGCATAACTGGATTGTCAAATGCCATGTCAGGGGGGGGCAAGGTGCCCGTAGGTGGAGCTCTTTGTACACACAGGTGAGTTGATTCACTGTGACAGTCTGGATCAGGTTCTTCACTTGACGTATGATCATGAGGGAAGTGTCCTTAATTAAAAATCTTTCTAAGAAGTCCCACTTGAAGGTCTCCCAATCTTTTCTGGTGTGATCTTCATGCCACTTGTTGCACCAGGTTCCTGCTTCATGCATAAGGCAGATGGATATCTATGCAATCCAGAATTGTTGCAGGCATTCCATTTGGGCCACTTTGCTTTGGGAAGATTGGATCCATGCAGCAGCATTGTTGACATTGGCTCCAGAAAATGACTTCAAGGCAGCACTGCACAGGTGTTGGGCTACATGAGCAGGCATGATACTTTTATCTGTCACACAAGGGGTGGCAGTAGGTGCTTTAAAGAACCCTTGTGCTGATAGGGCGTTAAAGGCAGGTGACCAGCATCACCATGTTTTGATACATTACAAAACCTTCTGGTATTTTGGTACCCATTGTGTAGGGCGTCCAGTTGATGGGGAGGCCAGACATAATTCTTTTGTAGATTTTTTGACTGTGGCAAGTTCGGACAACAGGCAGAATTGTGGGGGAAGTAAGATGGAGAACCTATTTCTGCTACCAATAGCATAACTGTGCTGTTTTAGCAAAGTTACAAGGGAGAAAAGGTTAGAAAATAGATAATTATCTTTATTTGGAGATAGGTATTATATAGTTATTATGAATCCTTTTAAGAGGAACATGATTATGTACAACATACAGTTAGATGGTAAAGAGGAGTGGCTTTTTCCTGGTAAAGGGTCAGGTGTCAAATCAACTCATCCATCAAATAGTATCATTGTTTATTCATGTTGTTGCTTTTGGGAACTTAAGTCAACTTTCTTTTTTGGGAGCAAGTCATAGGGAAGTTGTGTTGCAGGTCACAAATCTGCTTAGTTGGAACCTTGTGGCGTGTTGATACTACTGTTTTGACAATCCTAATGCTCCTTGCCCTTTCCAAGTCCCTTTTTGAAACTTCACCCAAGAAATTTAGCACTGATGCTCAAAAGGTCCATCATGTGGCTGAGAAGCTTACCAGGAAGTCCCAACTCTGATATGCCAAAGTGACCTTTCAAGGAGAGGATCCCCTCAACAATTATGACCAGTTCTGTGACACCCTTCTAGTCTTTGTATCCCCTGTCTCAAGCCCTGACCAGCTCAGAGATCAAATATCCTCTCTGTACCAAGGGAAAAAGACTGCCCAAGACTACGCCAAGGAATTCACCTAACTCAAGAACACTGTAGGAATAAGTAACAACAAGGCCTGCTACACATTCCAAAAGAAACTTTCCTGAAAATTAAAAAACTTCCTTGCTCATCATGAGTTGTCAACCAAGTTTGACACAATGGTCAAGAAAGTGATCAAATGGTCCTCAAAGGTGAAACAGCTCCCATCCTGGAGCAAGCCCCAGTCCCCTGAAACCACCACCACTACCTACACCAAGGAGAGCCAAACTTCCCAGACCAAGATCTAAGGTGAAGCTCCCAAAGGACTGATCCCCCAGGAAGGAGAGGGCTACCAAATCTCACCTGAAGAGAAACAACATCAAACCCAGCTTGGCCTTTGCATTTATTGCAGAAATCCAGACACTCTGCCAAGTATTTCCAATCCTTAGCCAAGATACAATCTCCTATCACACTTTTAGCTAGTTCTTCCAATAAAGAATCCTCTCAATCTTATGCTCTATTACCATTTGAGTTAGCCTCCTCCCAGCTCATTCAGGGGGGAAGGCCCTTCTAGACACCAGAGCCATGGAAAAATTTATAAATAGTACCCTGGCTCAAAAGCTAGGACTCCAGGAAGTCCCCTCTGCTTGGGTTTCCTTATCCAACAAATCTTGTTTTCAAGTAACAAGAATTGAGGAGGACCTCAGCGTCAAAGTAGGGGAAACCCACTTTAGCGCCAAGGTCTCCTCCTTGTTAAATCTGGCCTTCTCTCTGATACTGGGGCTCCCTTTAGCCAGAGCTGCTAAGGTTGTATTGAATCTGGACTCTATGAGACTCACCACCCAAAATGATGGAGTCACACCCACTATTTCCTTTGACCAGACTGGCCACAAAGCTTACTGACTTTGGAGGACACTGTTAACTTATTTGATGCTATGAAAGAAGTAAACCAGTCCCAGATTCCTCCCAAACTTCAGGATTTGGTAGAAGCCTTTAGTTGAATCCTCTTGCTCCCAACTACCTATTTGCCACAAATCTGACTTATGAATTTATTTGGTACCTTGTTCAGTGCCCACTTGGGGGGAACTTTACCCAGTAAACTGTGCCCAAAGCTTAGCAATTGTTGCGCTTTTTGCATTACAGTGCCACAATTATTTGAGATTATAGGCCATAGGGTATTTGCTTGGATAAATTCATATGTTAGGATATGAATAGTATTGTATAAGAAGAGCCAGGATTAAATGGAACCATAATTATTGTCCAGAAATGGCTTCTGGTCATGCAGAAGCCCTTAAAGATAGGATAAAGATCAACTAGATTAAAGAGAGCTCAAAGATGGGTCAAAGATTTATTTTTATTGTAATTGATTAATTCTTCTTATACCTTCTGAAAGGTTCATCCCTGGGCTGCTAGCAATGTCTTCTGGGAAATTCTATCACACCCCTAATTTGGGTAATTTTTAATCTAGGTTTGGCGCTTATTGCACGTCAACCAATAGAATATCTTCATCTTCACCCAGCACAGGCAATCCTTACTCACATGGAAATAATTTAGTTACTTCAGGATCACTTCCTACCTCCCTGGAATACTTCAAGCTTAATTCTTAATAATATGATTAATATAGGAATTTGAGATTATGGGGAATCAAACCCAGCGCCTTGGCACTTGATGTAAAATCAAGACAGCACCTTTACGCCTGTAATATTTACCAGGCAGCACTTGACATAAAAGTGGTTTGGCCTCTTGGAGCCTAATTCAATTGCTAGGCGGCGCCTGTATCTTTTTCAAAGTGGTGCGGTGGCAAATCATTTATTGTTTAAGCATTGTGGTGGCACTTATCATTGGCTGATTTAAAGTTTAGGTCAGCAGACTACTGCTGATCTAAAACGCATATGATTTATACTACAAATTTATGTTGTTTGGCAGCAGTAATTCATATCTGCAAGCTCCATCATAATTAGCATCATTTGATTTTTATACTGCTAATTTATGGGTTTGGTTGCAGAAACCCCAATCTGTGAACTCTGTCATAATTGGCATCATGGCTTGGTCGAAATTCCCAACAGCCATGAAGACATATCTAGAGGAAAATGTAACAAAGTGGTTCATGCATTGCTCAAACTCCCCTTGTTCATTACATATGTTCTTTGTTAGTAAATCAGATAGATCCCTGAGACCTGTGGTGGACTACTCAAATCTTAACAGCATCACAATCAAGAACCAAAATCCTATTCCCTCTTCCAAGACCCTTATAGATCAATTAACTGGGACAAAAGTTTTCTACAAACTTGATCTTCAAACCGCCTACCACAAAATTTGAATTGCAGAAGGTCACAAATGAAAGACCCCTATAAGGACTCTTTTTGGGTTATACAAATACCTAGTTATGCCCTTCAGTCTTAAAAAATGGCCCTGCCACCTTCCAGGGCCTCATGAATAAGGTTCTATTTCCCCTACTTGGATACCTGCGCAGTGGTATACTTGGATGACATACTCATCTACTCCAAGGACCATGACTCCCATCAGACTCACCTCTGACAAGTTCTAAAAACCCTCATAGAGGCCCAGCTCTTCTTTAATCTGGAGAAGTATGAATTCTATTAAAAAAAGAAGTTGAGTTCTTAGGATATAATATCTTGGAAGGAGGATTTGATGTTGCCCCCTCCAAGGTCCAATCTGTAGCAGATTAGCCATTCCCCACTTCCTGTACCAAACTTTGCAGATTCTTGGGGTTGGCAAACTTCTGCCATAAGTTTATCAAGGACTTCTTGGCCATTAACCTGCCCCTTACCTAACTCACCTTGGATAAATTTCCCTTCTCTTGAAATCCTGAGGCCCATAAGGCTTTTGATGTCCTGAAGCTGGCCTTTTCTTCAGCCCCTATTCTCTTGTGCCCAGACCTGAAACACCAATTTTTTGCTACAGATGCCTCAGACTTTGCGTTGGGAGCAGTACTGCTCCAGCTTGGGGAGGATATAGAACTTCACCCTGTTGCATTCTACACTTACAAGCACCTGGAAAGGGAGTGAAACTATAATTTCTATGAAAAGGAATTGCATGCAATAGTACGTGCCTTGGACCACTGGGGAATATACCTACAGGGAAGTAAACACCTGGTACACATCTGCACAGATCATAAAAACCTTTTATACTTTACAGAGAAGAGCAAGGTTTTCCCCTGCCTGGCCTAATGGGCTATTGATTTAATGACCTATGACTTCCAAATTGAATACAACTCCAGGTAAGAAGAACATTGTTTCTGACTGTGATGGTCCACATGTAAACGGTCTTGCAGGCAAGGGTTGATTTGGCTTCAAATAAAGACGCTATGCTGAAGATTGACAATGTATTGTTGGTTTTTTACATCTAGAGGCCTAGTAGGGAATAATGGCTATTAGGGGAAGGTAAGGCCTAGCTAGTAGGGGTATAGACTACTAGAGAGCAGATTTTGGTCTCCACCCAGCAGGAGATATTGGCTGCTGTGGGCTAGAGGTCCTCACCCATCAGGGAACTGTGGTTGCTAGGGGTAAGTGAACGAGATAGCTCAGCAGGAAACTTTAGCTGCTTGGGGTGGGAGGTAGTCCATCCTGATGGGTAGCATGTGCTGCTCAGGCTGGAAGATGTTTAGACCCTGGTGGATAATGCAGGCTGCCAGGATAGAAGTGAAAGCCAGTATGGTAGGGAACTTGCCTACCAGGGCTATAAGTTTTGGACCCCTGGCAGGTAGCACAGGCTTCCAGTGAGAGGAAGAGCTCTGAAGGCTCTACATACCCTGATACACTTACAGGAGGTCTGTGAGAAAGCATCCTACCTAACAGACTGGTAGGATGTCCTTGTCTATGTCCCTATGGGAGCTTTGGTGGAGAACCCAAAGTGAGCATTGGAGGGTATGGATTTGCTAAGAGGTGTCACCAAGGTGGTTCCTTGGGGAAGCAGCTGCAGAACTTGGTGTGATCAGGGCAACTGTAGTAAGTTTGACTCCCTGGTGATCAACTCCCTGGTATTCAACACTTTGTCAAGTACCAGGGAGTTGAGTGCTGCATATGTGAATCTATTAGTATTTTCAGCTTAACTGATTTTAAGCTAATTTTTACTAGTAATTTAGGGGTTTGGAACCAAAAACCAAGTTTAAATTTACTTGAACTTGACTCTGTTTAATAATTTGGTTAGCTAAAATACCAAATTAAGGGACAATTTATAAGTAAATTTACTAATAGAAATGAAAAAACCTGCTTTCAACACTTTTTGAACTAAATTTTAATTTTATTAATAAAACACATATGCGCCTATATAAAATTTGTTATCTACTGTTATATTTTTATTATTAGTGTCCATAGTTGTTGTTTAAACTCCCAAGTGTCACTATGCTGGATTTAGTGGTATAGACTTTAATCAAATACCCCACTTGTTTTACATTATGTCATTTCTGGGTTTGTGGATTAAGTGGTACCACATAAATTAAGCCTAATTTATTAAGAGATTTCATATGTACTTTATAAAAAACAGAAACTTGACTCTCCCTCTGTTTGACTCTATCCACTTGCCACACAATTGGTTTTGGATTTAACTAATCAAAGGCTTAGAATTAAGGCCAAATTAATATGTGACACACTATGAGCGCCACTAACACTCATCCACTCAACACTTTAACTTGGGGATTAGTACAGAGAGCTTCTTAACATTTTAACCAACACTATGGTAAATGATTCACTCCCAGCTCCTCACAGCATAAATTAAACACTAATAAACGCCTTCCTACTCATTTACTTTTTTAACTTATGTTTTATTTTTTATTTTTGAGCATATAAAACTTGCCTTGCTTTTGGGTTAACTTTCAAACACGTTTTAAATTTAAGCAAGTGTTATATGTAAAAACATAGTAAATTTGATTTTTCTGCTCAACTCCAGGCAAACTTGACAGTGAGAATTCAGCTTTTCCCAGCTGATTGACAGTGCCAAACTTGACACTTTACTATGTTTTGAATTTTCAACTCCCAATATAAAAATCCACATAATAATTATTTTTTGCAATTATAATCTACTACTCTTCCTGCTACTCTCCATATAGCTTTATATACTTTTTAATTATACTTTTACATTGATTTAGCACTAAGATGTTATTCTGAACCTAAATCTTTGATGCTTCATCATAAAATCACTTATTTTCTATGTTTTAACCTTTATATCTATACTTTGAGTTTCTATTTTTCTTCTATTTACTTTGTTATGTTTTTTTCTTGATAAATAAAGCTTTATTTGCATACTTTTTATTTAACTTTTACTTTGCTTTACCTCTTTGTGTTTTATAACTTTCATATTGTTTTATTTATAAAACTAAAACTTTTCTTTAGCCAAGATCATCTAAATCCAACAAGCCTACCAAGCACCAAGCCTCAAAGGGCTCAAAAGAAACTGCCTCCACCCCCAAGCGTGTCAAGAAGCCTGCAAAGGCAAAGTCTCCAACTCCATCTCCCCCACCCCATCTCCTCCATCTCCTCCACCCTCATCTTCACCTTCCCCCAATTCCTCAAATAAAAGTGATGACTCCCTCACTGATCACTCTTTTTACAAGTCAGAGGCCAACTCTGAACCCACCAAGGAGCGCTGTACCAAGAAGTCAAAGGCTGCCAAGGAGCCCACCTCTTCTTCTGGTAAGAAAAAGGAGGCTTCCAAGCAGGCCTCAAAGAACCTTCCCCTCCTCCTCCTGATGGCTCTTCCCCCCTCCCTCATCTGATCCCCCAGGATGAGCCTGAGGAATATCCCAAGAAGTTCAAAGCTTCTGGTCACATGGCTTGGGATTCACTGGCCATCCACAATATCTGCAATGTGGACAGAGATTTCAAAGTCCCCAAGTACTTCCCCTGTTTTTCCCCATCATTTCAGTAAAGGGAGGCCCTGGCTACGCCACAGATAATTACATTTTCAACTGTAATAATCAAAAGCATGCCACCAAGAGCAAGCACTTTGTATGTGAAGATAAGACTTGCAGGTCCCAGCTGAACACCAAGGGTTGGGAGAAGGTTACTGCTGAGAAGGGGGAGCACACTTTTGAGCCCCCCCTCAATCACCTTATAACCCAGTATGCTAAAGTGGTACCTTGTCCAAGTGATCCCAACATCCTCTCACCTCCAGGCATCTCATCTGGCCATCAAGGCCCTTCAGCACCTAAAGCCCAACAACCTTAAGTTGGTGCCAACCCAAGAGCAGTTGGTTAAGTTCATAAGCAATAAGCAAGAAGCGAATTGCTGCCAATCCCCCTCCTCCCAAGGCCTCAGATGTCCTCTCAGAGCTTACGCTCACCCACAAGCTCAAGCAGCTTCCAAGTGGGGAGCACTTCCTCCTTCACAACAATGGGCCCAGCAGCAAAGACTGCATAATCTTCTATGCCACTCAGAAGAACCTGATGGAGTTAAAAAGGGCTTCAACTTGGCTAGTTGACAGTACCTTTGCCACTTGCCCCCAGATGTTCAAACAGCTCTGGATGATCCATGCCCAGATTGACATCCAGGTGATTCCACTTGCTTTCTTCCTTCTCCCTGGAGCCACCAAGGCCATCTACACCTGTGCTTTATCCATCCTTTGCCAAGCACTTTCCTTCCTTCCTGATGACAACAACAATGCCAATGAAGACCCACCCTACACCCGCGCAAGCCCTCCTGCCTCTGACAAAGACCAGGCCACCCTGGACTTGGAGGAAAAGGTAAGGCTGAGAGCTCTGGGGCCTCAAATTTGCATCATGTACTTCAAGCCTGCTCATTTCAATGTGTTTGAGCAGCTGTTCATCAGGGAGGTGTCAGGGATGCCACTTCCACTTCTACCTGCCAAGCAGTTGCTTGGAATGTGCAGGCCCATGCCAAGCTTAGTAGGTTGAGCCAGAGGGACACTTTGGACACCTGTAAATTTGTGCTGGCACAATTCAGTGCCTTAGCTTTTTTAAAGCCAGAGCACACTTTGCAGGGGTTTTAGGTTCTCTCAAAGGATCCTTACATAGCAAAGCACCTGGAGTTCAAGCCTTTCCTCAAGTACTTTGAGCCCCAGTGGATTAGGAAGGCTGTCACACAGAGGCAAGGCAAGGCCCACGCCAAGGCCAGTTGGAACGTTTACCAGGCGGCCATCAACAGGGAGCTCAAGACCACTTCAGCACCAGAGGCTTATCACAAGCATCTATAAGGCCAACTTTGGGCTTTATCCAAAGTTCAATAAGTTTTTCTCCCTCCTGCAGCATGAGCAAGAGAAAACCATCTCCAAGCTCAGAGATCTTTCCAACCACGTCCCCCCACCAAGCCTACAACCCGCTCCACCCTCTTCACCAAGGCCATCCAGGGTGCGGCCAAGCACAAGTATAAGGCCTCTGAGCTCAAGCAGCAGCTTGAGCCTATTGCCACTGCCCTCCTAGAAGGGGCTAAAATGAAAAGGGGAAAGAAGAATGAAGAGTAAAATTGCTTGCTTGCTTGGTTATATGATTTTTACTTTTAACTTTTAACTTTTTAGCTCTAATTTTTACTTATCTAGCTTTGATCATTCAGTTTTTAGTTTTAATTTTGTAAGTTTTTTTGAAACAATTAGATAGCAGTGATTATTTTATGTATACATGGTAAGTTTGAGATGAATATTTATAGTTGAAAGTAAGTGAAATATCAAAAATTTTGTTAATTTACTAATAAACAAAAGATATTCACATTTATACTTATAGAACTATATCAAATAAATATTAATGTTTCTTCATATTTTGCATAAGCTCTATTGTTGTGTTGATATTTATTCTTGGTTCATTGAAATTTTATTTTTTATGGGAATCAAAAATATTTTTATAATAAAGAGTGTAAATTACATAGTAAAATGAGAAATATTTGCTTATTTCTCCTAATTTAAATTATTTAAAATACACTTTTTATTGCTTTTTTGAGCTCTTTGGGGTCACTTTAGTATACCATAGCTCTAAGGCTTAATTTTTTATATTGAAATTTTTCAGTAAATCAAGATCCGTTAATTAAAAAAGTGTCAATTTCCAGTTGTTGATCAGGGAAAAGGCTGAATTCTAACTTTACTATAGTGTGGAGCACCAGGGAGTCAATCAGCTAGGGAGTCAAACTTACCACAGCTGCTGTGATCAGGCCTTTGGGAAGTAAAGCTGATTACTTTGCAACTGAAAGCCCTAGACTTAATCACCTGGGTGAGTAAAGACAATTGACATAGGCTTAATTGATTTATGGTTGGAAGGCCTAAGTGGATTGCCACTTGTGAGGGCCCAGTCAAACACCAGTTCAATGTAGACTCATGCCTGGGTCTACAGGTTCTGATAATAGGGACTGAGATAAAGAACTTAGGTGGTTCATAGTATGGGATCAGATAGAGAGCTAGTAAGAAGGACTATATGATCACAGTGAAGGCTTGTTGAGGGACTGTTGGTTCATGTTGAAGTTTGAAACCAAGATAGGTTCATTGTGCAGTTGGAATCAAGGTGGTTCATAGTGAGAATGAGCTGAAGAGCTTGAAGATGTGGTTTAAGAACTGGAAGAAGGACTAGAGGATGACTTGGAAGGACTAGCCAAGCTGGATTCAGGAGCTAAAATGCTGATTTTGGTTTCTTAGAGGAGGAAATATTAAGAAAAGAAACAGTTAAATAATGATTTAATACTGCCTAATATATGATATAAAAGAACTAAATATCATATGAACTAGAAAAAAAGAAGAAAAGGAATGATTTACATTGTTTAAACTGGATTTTATTTAGATTTGATTGAATGGGAAGGAGCCAGAAAGAGGCCAGAAACAGGATGGAGAAACTGTGGGGCAAATATGAAAATTTTGCCAAAACAACTAGGAGAGATAAAAGGTGAGTAACAGGTGATGTTCAAAGGCTCAAAACGCTGAAGAAAATGAGGGGAAATATAGAGAAACATGGAAGAATCAAGGGTTCAAAAATCCCCTATGTGAAACATAGGCAAAAGCACTCAAGATTTGCCAGAGAAACGTGACAGGAATCACAGCAAAACCGTTCAAAATGCGGAGCAGTTGTTTACCTGGAGCAAGACAGCTTCAATTTCAACCCATAGTCAAGAGCAATTCATTTGGTTAAACTGTTTGGCAAAACCATTAAATCAAGGTGTATGATTGGCTGCAAGCCAGAGTTTGTTTAATCAGTGTTTTGAGGGCTTTAACTTAAGGGTTAAAGCCTTAAAAATGAGGTGCAGAAGCAGAAAATTCAGGGCTTTCATTGACTGAGGTAAGTAAAAAGGTTTAATATATTGTAAAAGAATCCGGATAGTTTAAGCTTTGGAAAACCAGAGTTCTGAGAAGCTATTTTGGACTGAAACCAGGAGCTATAAAAAGGGAAGCTATCTGAGGCTTTTCAGGGACTGGATCAAGTGGATTACAAAGGCCACAAGGACTACAGAAGGAGCTGAAGACCAAGATAAAGGTAAAGAAGCCCAGGATAATGAAGCCAGAGCTGGGGATAAGAAGCCAGAGCTGTAAAAGAACACAGGAGCCCACAATAAAGGTGCAGGAGCCCAAGACCAAGTACAAGGAGTCCAAGAGATTGTTGGAGGACTCTAAGTATTGGCAACCCTATATTGTTTCCTTTACCCAGGCATTATATCAGAAGGTTTCTAAGGAGATCTTTCTTCTGATTGTAAATAAAAGCCTATTACAACCCCTGCCCAGATTTTCAGTATTCATAATATGAACCCTATGAGTGAGCTA
>QTSX02006858.1:0-17553 GCA_014839935.2 Entomophthora muscae
TTTGGGCTATCTAAACTAGCTAAATCTAAAAGCCAAAGTTTATATAAAATAAAGTATAGATAAAATATACTAATAATTCTAAGGCTATATAAAGCTTACTAAACACCAGCTTCAACTGCTAAATAAAGGTAATACCAAATTATAAGTGTTAAGTTTAAGGTTAAAAGCTGTGTTTATTAAACTCATATGGGTTGATAATAAGCCTTAATAATTCAGCTCAATGATGTTATAGCAATTGAATAGTGTAAATTGACTTTGGGAGCCTATTGTCAAATCATATCAATGAGTGAATCCCATTGACTCAAAAGCAAATTAAAGCAGAGCTTAAAAATTTGTAACAGTAGGCTATCATTATTAGAAATCATATGTCTTGTTTCACATAAGTGGGTCTTTAAATTCTATCAATAGGTTTTAATTTGACAGAATCTACTCTGATGTTGCCATTTGATACAAAGTTGCTCATAAATAAGGGTTTCCTTTCCATAAACCATTTTTTTAGGTTTACATACAGCTTATTTTAGAAAGTTGTTCATGCAATTGAGCAAGATGTTCTTCTTTGATTTTTAAAAAAATCATAATATCTTTCAGGTAAAATATGGTTTTGATAGCACATTAAGGGCTTGGTTCATAATATTTAAATATGTAGCTGGTGCATTTTTATTCTAAAATTAATTTATTAAAGCCTTTCAGACATTTCTGACTGCTAAATAAAGCATTCTAGTCAAAAGGATGGGAAAGAAAAAAAGAATTGTGGGGAGGGGGCAATAAAACCATAAGGTCTGGAGGAAAACCTTGTGAGAGGGGAGGAGATATAGGAATATGGAGGACTCAATCTGATAGGAATACTGCCACTTGGTTGCAGTGTGGGAGGCTTATCATGCCTGGAATAGTAACCATCTTTATGCAAGGTCTATGAAGATCTTGTTTTTGGGATTATCAAAAAGACCTGGCTTAAAATTTATCCCATCATGTGGATGAGTAGGCCAATGTAGGATTTTTCCAGTTCTGCTTTTCTGAGAAGGAGTGCAATACAGCAGTGTGTATTACCCAGAGAGCTTTAAAGAACACTGTTGCACAGAAGGAATATGGAACTCTTACTAGGATTTATCTAAAGAGCTGTCTACTTTTAACTCATGGAGTGATGACTGGTAGATCCTAGACAGGTGCATTATTGAACATGTTATCTTCTAAACTTTGGTAATGACCAGACATGTTAAGATCTTATGTGTTATGGTGTCAATGACCCTGCACCTGTTGCATACAGCGTCATTAATGACAATTATTATCTTATTAAAAACTATCATAACCAAAAGGAATTGAGCCCTGGTTGAACCAGCCTGCAGGCTGCCATCTCTGAAGGCCAGACGCCTGGATGCTCATGTTTTTACGCTGGAATTCAAAATCAATAATTTGAATTCCATCTTTGCCAACCAAAAAGAGTTATCATTCTAAATAAGACATCTCTTAAACACTCTGGCACAAGTGAAAGCAGACTCATAACAGCCTGGGAATTGATGACTTATGCCAACAAAATATTCTGCATTAAAAAATAAAACCCTGCTAATTCATTAGATGTAGACCCTAATAAAGTAGTGCATGATAATAAGGGTTTGAACCTGTAAGGACTTGGGCTTCCTGTTTGCCTAAATATAGTAAGGATTACCAGAATAGTTGGGAATATTTACAAATTTTTGACTTAAGAGGAATATTATATCTCATGTACCACCTTGCAGCTACAAGTACCCAGCCCTTATGTCTAGAACCCCCTGGGTCAGGGGCCCAAGAGTTTGTTCATTCAAAAGATGATATAACTCCTGACTTGAAATAATTGATATTATTGTTTTGAAATAAAGAGTAAATGAACCTTTGGATTGCTCAATTATTGCCATGCTTTGTTCTAGTATTCCAAAGTCTAAAAACACCCATCAAGTTCAGTCATTCATCTAGATTTTCCAGACATCCAGCTCAAGGACCCACAGCCCAACTATTTTAGACCCCCAGGCTTGCCTTACGGGCCAGTACACTTCAAAGAGTATCTCCCAAAACAGATTATAAGGACTTAATCTTAGATAATATCATTTTGTCTGATTCCTTGGCTCTTAACAAAAAACCCTAAATTATCAATAGATAAAGGATTTGGTACATCATAAAGCCCTGGGTATTTAGCAACAAGTACAACTATTTACCTGTGTACTTGGTACCTATGGAATCACCTCTAATCTCAAGCCCAATGTCCTGCATTTTTTGTGCTTACCGCTGAGGCACCTTTCAATGAACTGTTTGGAATTTTCTATATTACCCTCACAGGTCTTATTGATTTAAAGGCGCTATCTGTGGGCCCTATGGTCCGTGTTAAGACAGTTGTTATCTTAATTAATCAAGTTAACATTAATCCTGTGATGGGCTATGACCATTAATATTTTGGGCTACTCTAGACTCACAAGTAGAAGCCCAGCTCACAGTGTTTGGTATCCTGACATACATAGTTAAAAAAGGCCTTTCTGTCTGCTATTCTTTAGACCCTACAGAGGCCTTTAAAGGTGTTTTTCTCACCTTTAGGTTTAGTATCTTTTTGCGACAGTACTTTAAGTGCATTTTTGTTTGATATTTACTGTTACACTGGGGGTAGATCTCTAAGATTTAAGGGGTAGCAGTGAACTGGGGAAGTTCCGGGATACTTGTGCCTGGATGTGCTAACTGTCACAGTAAGTTCCATAATGCCAGGGATTATTCAGCCAAGTAGAAAAGCTTGGAAAGCCGGAAAGCCTTTAATAAGACTGACTGATTTAACAGACTTGAATCAAACTGTTGATTGGAAATGGGTTACAGCTGCTCCAGTTTGCCGGTCAAATACAATCCCCCCCGTAAATTGACGTTGATAAATTGACGTAATTTAAGGGTCACCAGATATGAACTCATCAAACAGCATGGTCATCAGAAGTTGGTCACTCAAGGGTTCTTTGTGACCTGGACCAGATACTCACTTGACAATGTGGATGAAATATGAGCCCAGGATCTAGGTGGTATTACTTAGTCAATTTTTGATATATATTGAATAGTTTTCACTGTTTCAACTCTAAGAGTTGAGTCCTCCCAAAATTTTACTCAATAAAATCACATATCCCCTGGTCTAACTTTACTTTTGAAATGCATCCTGTAGTTGGATTGTTGAGCTACATTCCCTACAACTTGATCCTTAGCTAAATCATCACTGGAAAATGGGGCCCTGCTGTTGGAACTTTGTTGTTGGCACCGCCCAATGTTTATCCCATGCCTGCCAATCTTGGAGTTGTTCCACCTGTCTTTGAAGCTGAAGATTTAGTTGTATCTCAATGTCCTGAATTTTATTCTGAAGACACTCTGATGCTTTTACAGGCAATTTACCTGGGGCTACTCTGGTTAGGATTGATTATTTTACTTAATCCTAGTATCTCATTTGGAAATTTTACAAAACAGTATCAGAAGCTGTGTTAGTGGTTAATCATTAACTATATGTGGATTTGGTGGGTTATTCCCCACCACTTGGAGACAGCTTATTATTATCCCTCAATCTCTGTCACACTAACAGTTTCATGAACTATGGCTTCCATACTAATTGATCCTTCCCTTTTTAGATGATGCCTGTTCTGAAGGATTGTAGGCTTCAGTGTCCCTTATACACAGCCAGCATGGACTTCCATAAGGGTGTTGTAAGTGAACCAATAATAGTTCAGTATTTAAATTGGGGAAGATAAAAGTCCAATAGAAAGGACAAGAATAGGAATAAGATGTAGTTTATTAGAGAATAGAATAATTGATATACTATATAAAGAATCCATAAGTCCACCAGGGGGTGGCACAGTGGCAGGTTTGACATAAGGTTTGGGTTAGGAATATCTTGAACAAGGAATCAGTCTGTTGAATTGGCTTTGCTCCTAATTAGGAGATAGTGCCTGTAATTTTCTATTTCACTCAGATTAGTTCATACTGTTAGTCACGTCATGGGGCATCTCTTCTAGCGCCCCCTGTGTATTATGAGATATGTTAGCAGGTGGCAAAGTAATCTCAGTTGCAACAAGGGGTTTACCCCTTGGGGCTTATTTTTATGGATATGGGTGATATCCAGTTGTTTTGGAAGGGGGTTTAATCCAAGTTCTTTCCCCCTGGATTCTTATTGCATATGTTCAGTGGAGAATAGCATTTGAGAAGATAGGACTATTGCCATGATGTGTCTAAATATCTTTGCAGCTATCCTCTTTATGTCACAAATGTCTAACCATCCTTTAAATTTTTTTACCTATTTTCAGGAAACCAGGCATAAGTAGAGGTATTTGGTGACTCAGGATGGGTTGCCTCTAAGCTGGTGGGTAATGCCCACCATAGGATGAGTGCTAACTTGATAATGTAAGCTAAGAAACACCCCAGTAAATACCAGGGCCCAAGTTGGGCACCATAGAGTCCACCAATCCTATCAAAGTAATATAGAGTACTCCAAACAGCTGAGTGGACGTGGTCTTGGTAGAGGTGGTAGGTTCCATTAGGTGGTCTGGTTGCAGGGTTAAGGGAGGAGTCATGGGGACAAAGTAGGCAGGCAGATAATTGTACTTGTCTTTTAACAATCTTGGCAGCCTCACGTACCACTTTCCTTTGCAACCTATAGCTTTGGTCTCTCTAGTCCTTGCCAAGGGGTTGGCAATGAGTATGTTCTCCAAGTTGAACTCAGAGTAGGCTGGGTTTGGCGGGTATTTGATGAAATGTACAGGTCTGAAAGGGGCTCCAGGGGGACAGTATAGTGCTGAGGGAGGTATGGCAGGTTGGTCTCTAGAGTGGACGGTTGCCTGGTTGTCTATTTGGCCAGAGTTGAGATGAAAAATCACTAAAACTAAACAGGGTAGGATTTGCTTGAACCAAAGTTTCATAAAACTTTATTATCAAAAATGACAATGGGGTCATCCCCATACCGCCAGGTTTCTTGTACCAGGTGGTTTTGCTTCTTTGCTTTTCACAGACTTCAGGCCCGTGGGCAATTTGCTGGCATGGCATGGATCTTGGATTAGGGTCTTGAGGGCAGCAGGTCCTGGTTGGGTTTGCTGTAAGGTCTTGCCCATAATGGCATAAGGTTATAAACTAGAGTGTGCAAGGCATTAGGATTCAAATTGAAAAGGTATAAAAACGTAGGAACTGTCTGTAAAATAATCTTACAGAACCCTACTAAAAACCTATATTGGGTCACAAAAAGGAGTAATTGAATTTAAGAATCCTAGGAAAAGAATATAAAATAAGGTGTTTAATAGTGAATAATTTGTAGCTAAGGGAATGTCAATATTTGGATATTCTCCATCAGCAAATTGATGCATATAACTATTGAAAGATTCCTTAAGGGAAAATAATGGATACAACAAGCCTAAGGATTGTTGTTTTACAAGTCCCATTTTTAGGAGAAAAGAAAGAATAAACTTTGAAAATGAATTTCAATAAAAATGTATAAATTTCTAAAAAAATAATATTTTAAGTTAAAATTTGGTAAAGATTGGAAGGTTAGAAATCACTTAGAATTTTGGCTTAAGCCTACTCTTCACAAGCTCTTTATTTATAGAAAATTCTTTGCCAGTTGAGTAAATGATAGGCATAGGGGAAACAGCCAAGAGAAGGAGCAACTGAAGATAACTGACAGAAAACCTGGAGTAGAAGCAGAACTGAACCACAGAGCAGCTGGAGATCGGCAACATAAGCTGGGGAAGAGCCAGCAACTACGTAAAAGGAGTTGCAAAAAGGTAATTTAAATTTAAGAATTTTCTAACTAAAAATAGAAAATATAAAGCTATTGAATAGCAAGAAAGGCTGAAGACCACAACAATGACAACTTGAACACAAATCAACGTAAAACCCAGGTAATTAGATTAAAATACTTAAATATTAACTCTTAATTCAAATTCCAAATTTTTAAATTTAAAGTAGGAAGAAAATCAAGAGAAAAAAAATAAATACAATAATTTATAAGATCCTGCCCTTTGGGGCAGGGCTTGACATTTGCTCTGGCAAACAGAAGTGATGATGCTTAATTTTGCCGCTGCTGTTCACCATGTCACCTGAGCTGACAAATTGCATTGCCCATTCTGGACTGGAGACTGGCAGCTGGTACTCATTGGCAAGGCTATTATTAGATCTTGTCTCAACCTCTTTTAGGCATGCCATAACCTCTGTGTAGATCTGGGTCTTCAGTGGCACTGGTTTGGTGGCAATCTGGCAACCATTCAGGGAGTCCTTCTTATTAAGCCGGCAGGTTGCGGAGTAATTCAACAACTCAGGTCTGTGATTCACCAGTTTGGCGGGTTCCCATCCATCCTGGGTCTTTATTGGCACAAGGTTGGCGGCAATCTGGTGACCATTTGTGGAATCTCCTTTGACAAGCTGATAGTTTGTGGAGTAATTCAATAACTTGGGTCTGTGATTCACCAGTTTGGCAGGTCCCATCCATCCTGGGTGACTTGAGTTGTCTTCAGAGGGTCAGGGTTTGATTCTCAGGTTTTCAATACAAGTATTAAAATGTCATTCATAACAGAGGGAATAAACTTTTTGGAGCAAGTTTCTCTGGAAGAAATATTCAGCTTAAATACCGAGGGGAGATTAGGGGAGGAGTATAGTGTTTAATCAAAGCTCCTAAAAATTCTTGTGATGTAATAGTTCTTTACAGACTTGCAGCAAGCTGCAGCTTGCAAGGTAATGAGAAATAAAGGCTGAATTAATGGGCAGGTTGGGTGATTCATTACTGGGTTTGGCTTGCTTGGAAATCTTGGCTCTGATGTAGGATAGTTCCAAGGTTTGGGCAGTTTTCTGGATCTGATTAGTCACAGGGGTGACTATTTATCCCCACAGGATTTATTATTCACTTAATTTGGGTTTGATTAGTAGTCTTTTGCTTAACAGATCCTGATTTAATACTTTCCACATTTATATCATTAATATAAAATGTATTATTATTATTGTTGCACTTTTTGCATTACAGTGCCACAATTATTTGAGATTATAGGACACATGGCATTTGCTTAGATACAGTAATATGTGAGGATATGAGCAGTATTGTATCAGAAGAGCCAGGATTTAATGAAAACATGATTATTGTCCATAAATGGCTTCTGATCACGCAGAAGCACTTAAAGATTAGGATCAAGGTCAATCAGAATAAAGATATATCAAAGACAGTTCAAGACTAAAAGCTTATTTTTATTGTAATTAATTCATTCTTATTATACCTTCTGCAAGGTTAATCTCTGGGTTTCTAGCAATGTCTTCTGGGACATTCTAATATGCCCCTTATTTGGGTAATTATTAATCTAGGTTTGATGCTTATTGCATGTCAACCAATAGAATATCTTCATCTTCACGCAGCACAGGTGATCCTTGCTGGCATGGAATAATTTAGTTGCTTCATGATCACTTCCTACTTTCCTGGCATACTTCAAGCTTAATGCTTATTAATGTGATTAATATGGGAATTTAAGATTATGGGGAATCAAACCTGGCGCCTTGGCGCTTGATGTAAAAGTAAAGCACCTGCAATAATGTTTAGTTGGCGCTTGACGTAAAGGTAGTTTGGCGCTTTGGTGCCTAATCCAATTGCTAGGCGGCGCCTATATCTTTTACAAAGTGGTGTGGCAACAAATAATGTATCATTAAGCGCCGCAGCGGCGCTTACCATTGGCTGATTTATGGTTCAGGTCAGCATACTACTGCTGATACATTATGCATATGGTTTATACTACCAATTTATGTTGTTTGGCAGCTGTAATTCATATCTGCAAGCTCTGTCATAATTAGCATCATTGATTTTTATACTGCTAATTTATGGGTTTGATTGCAGAAACCTCAATCTGTGAGCTCTGTCATAATTGGCATCATTTCTTGGGGAAAATTCCCAACATATCCCCCACTTGACCAAGCACTACTTCCTTTCTTTCCCAGATGAACTCAACTAACAACAACAGCCAGAGCATGCGCCAAGCGTACAACACCATGATGGCTTTGATGGGCAAGGCAGAGCACAACACCTTCCATAAAACGCCCTGATCTGTGCGCATTGCATTCTTAAACTGTCTTTTCTCTGGTGACAATCAATTTTGCAAACAGGACTTTGAAACCACTGTGGCTGGCTCTGCATCTAATACTGCCCCCAGTTATAACGCTGGGGATCTATTTGATGAGGACTCTATGTTTGAGGAGCTTCTTCCTATCAGCAATGTGCCCCCAATTAGAAGTCCCTCTGTTACTTTGCGCCCCTTCCTTCATTGCCTGCCTTCCTCTGGTGCACCTCCTACCATCTCATCAGTCATGCTCTGTGCTCAACGCAACTCAGATGAAATCCCAATAGATTATCCTGACTTGCTGAGTAAGCTCAGTGTGTGCCACCACAAAGAAACTATGTACAGCTTTGTACAGGCAATGCACTCTAACAAGGACGCCATGACCCCCATCTGTGCCAGTGAACTGTATCATGGCAGATACAATGCTTCATGTTTGGCTGCTGAGGTGCACCTTGGCCTACAGTCCTCCTCCTTGGCACCTGGTGAGATCTCTGCTCAACACACCCATACAATCACCATCTGCAACAAATATATAGATGAGGTGGCTCAGATTTGGGCCCTTGAACTTGCTGCCAATCCTTTGTTCTATCAGACCCTGGACCTTCCCATCCAGACCAACACTAGCTGGCACTTCTTGGCCACATTTAAGGTGTTCCTCCAGGTGGTGGGTACTGGTGACGCCAGCCTATATCTTCCCTTGGCTACTGCTGTGTGCCACTTCATATGGTATGCCCCCAACAGTTGCCAGCCAGGGTGTGCTGGTTGTTGCCTAGAGCACTATTTTGCTCTGGCCTTCAGATCTGTGTCCCCTTGCCAATGGCTTACTCCTACATAGAGGACGCCTTGATGGACTGCCTATCAATTGGGGTCACGTTCTCTGCTTGCGGTGATTGGGGTTGCCTAGTGCCAGTAAGCCAGCTTTGCCTCCCTCTCTGTAACTGGTCCTCCATGTCTTGGAACTCCCAGTTGGCCTGGGCTCAAATGCTAGTTATCATAGCACATGTGCTTCAGCGCCTCAATGACAATTGGTACCTCTTCCCCTCCCACAAGCACCCTGTCATAAATATCCAGCGCCCTGCCAAGCATCCTCAACGTGCCAACTTCCAAACCACTCCCCCTGCTGCATCATCCTCTCAGCAGCACAGAGGCGCCCCCAAAGCTAGAGACTGTTCTCACTAGCCTTTCCTTTGCAATAAACTTGCTTGGCTTCTTGTTCTTTTTTATTATCTTTTATTATCTTTTCCTTTATTCTTTTAAATCATTATCTTTTTGTATATTTTTAATTTCTTATTTTTCATTTTCTTCTTTTGAATCTTTCTTGAAGATATGGCGCTCATTCAGTTGACTGAGCGCCCAGTCTTATTGTTTGTGATTGTGTACCTGTTTGAGTCTTGCTGGCAGCTTTGCAGGTCTGGTCCCCAGAAATTTGACTTATGGGTATTCTTCTGGAGTAGCATATTGTCCCCCCTTTCCTAGAGGAGACTTACATAAAGTAGCTATAATATTAATTGCGCTGAGAACTCATGTACAACTTGTTGTCTTGATGGGGTTTTTGGTTGGTGAAAGAGTATGTAACTTGTTGTTCATTGCCAATGAAGAGGTGATCACCGCGGCTCAAGTCTTTGTGAGAGTGGGGTATTATTTGAGTCCTTTGCCTTCTTGTGATGTTGGCCTAGTGGAAGTGTTGGGTATAGTTTGAACCTGTGAAAACTCCTGTTTACTTTCACTATACAAAATGTGCTTTGAGCATGCTCATACAGCAAGATTGGTGTAACAACTTGCTGCTTGGTAGTGCCTTCATGGAACAAAGTATGCCTTAAGCGCGCCATACAGCAAGGTTGGTGTAACAACTTACTGCTTGGTAGCGCTATTGTGCATTTCCACAAGAGCAGTGAATTGTATTCATGGAACCCTAATTATATATCACTTTAAACTTATTCACGGCGTGAGCTGAGGACATGAACAAAACCTTCCCATTGGTGTCTTGTGTTTCTTCCTATGATGCTGGTCTTCATTGGCACCCTGTCATGTCACCTGTGGTTACCAATGGTTTTCCAATTGACTCCTTTTTTACAGGCAAATGTGTGCCCCCTGTAGTGAGCACCATTGTTGCGCTTTTTGAATTACAGCGCCACAATTATTTGAGATTATAGGGCACAGGGCATTTGCTTGGATACAGTAATATGTGAGGATATGAGTAGTATTTTATCAGAAGAGCCAAGATTGAATGGAAACATGATTATTGTCCATAAATGGCTTCTTATCACGCAGAAGCATTTAAATATTAAGATAAAGGTCAAAAGATCAAAGATAGTTCAAAGATGATTTTATTGTAATTGATTAATTCTTCTTATACCTTCTGCAAGGTTAATCTCTGGTCTTCTAGCAATGTCTTCTAGGACATTCTAATATGCCCCTTATTTGGATAATTATGAATCTAGGTTTGGTGCTTATTGCATGTCACCCAATAGAATATCTTCATCTTCACCCAGCACAGGTGATCCTTGCTGGCATGGAATAATTTAGTACTTAAAGATCTCTTCCTACTTCTATGGCATACTTCAAGCTTAATTCTTATTAATGTGATAAATATGGGAATTTGAGATTATGAGGAATTGAACCCAGTGCCTTGGCGCTTGATGTAAAAGTAAAGCGCTGCTGTGGCGCCTGTAATAATTTTCAGTTGGTGCTTGACGTAAAATTAGTTTGGTACTTTGGCGCCTAATCCAATTGCTAGGTGGCGCCTGTATCTTTTACAAAGTGGTGTGGTGGCAAATCATGTATCATTAAGTGCCGTGGTGGCACTTACCATTGTCTGATTTATGGTTCAGGTCAGCAGACTACTGCTAATCCAATATGCATATGGTTTATACTACCAATTTATGTTGTTTGGCAGCTGTAATTCATATCTGCAAGCTCCATCATAATTAGCATCATTGATTTTTATACTGCTAATTTATGGGTTTAAAAGCAGAAACCCCAATCCATGAGCTCTGTCATAATTAGCATCATTGCTTGATTGAAAATCCCAACAGACATTAATAACAAGGACTTTCCCAAAGAAAACCAAGGCTGTGATCAAGTACCAAGATACCTGCAAAGCATTTATTACCTACTATCCTAATAATAGAAAGCTTGATCACTTGTAAGCTATATATGTGCTCTTTCCAATAAGGTTTGAGCCATCTAACCAATCAATATTTCTTCTTCTCTATTTTTTCTTTTGATTTCCATATATTTTACTATTCTTAGGTATTTGGCTTTTTTTACATAGTATAAATATTACTTAGAGATAGTATTGCTGAGAAGGGCTTATTTTGAATCACTTGACTTTGGAGCTTTGTGCATTTTTTTGCCACTAATTCAGCCCATCTTTAATAAAACAATTGAATCCTGAGGTACTATTTAGTCTATATATAGCTTTTAGAACATTTATTATGCTTTTATTATTATTTCTTCAAACATAAACACCTGTTGTGATAGTGTTTTTTATTTTCAAAGCTTTAATTGCGCTGCTGCATCTACCACAGTAGTTTGCAAATCTGGGTTGGTTTTGCTTACAGATGAATTGATTTTGCTTATTGCCACAGCTTTGAGACTACTGTATTAATTTTAAGATTTAATTTGATATGAATGACAATACCCAGCACCTAAATAAACAGCTTGCTAGTGGAATGTTGAATATGGGCCTGGCTTTCCTGGAGGCCACCCACCCAGCCAACCTAATGCCTGATAGGCTTTTGTCTTTAAAGTCTGCATCTGAATGCAATCCAGTTTAGAGCCCAACTTTGACTAAAGCCCCCACTCAGGAGCTAAAAATAAAATTTCTAGTCAACACATGACTCCATGAACTATGCTGAAATAGCAACCTGCCCAACTGGCCTCTTGTTCAATCTTCCATGAGAGGTTACCAATGAAAGTCAACCAGGACTCAGCCATCTGACTGCCACCAATTTTCAGGAAGCCAGTTTGTTGCAACTGAACCAATGAGAGTTCAGTATTTGATTGGGGAAGACAACAGTCTAATAGAAAGGACAATAATGAGTAGAATAAGGTATCATTTATTGTGGAATATTGTGATTAATATACCATATGAGGAAAGCCACATGGCCACAAGGGGGGTGGCATGGTGGCTTGTTCCATGTAAGGATTTGAGCCAAGGAATAACTTGTGCGGGGATCAGCAGGTCAAATTGGTAGCGCGCCTAATTAGGAGAAAGTGCCCGCAATTTGATGCTGCCATCAGATTGGTCCATGTTGTTATATACATCAAGGGGCGGCTCACTGAGCGCCCCCTGTGTATTGTAAGATACGTTGGCAGGCAAGTTGGGAAACTTGATTGCAACACAGTAATGGGTAGAAGCAGTAGAAGAAACAGGCGGGGGAACTTCTGGGCCAATTGGGAGTTCCACCACAATATGGGCACTAATTTGATAAAGTAAGATAAGGATCACCCAAGCAAGGACCAGAATTTAGCACTGTTGATTCCACCAAGCATGTGAGATTAATATAGAGTACTCCAAACAGCTGGGTGGATGTGGCATTGCCAGTTAAAATATGTTTTAGCAAGCAGTCAGGTTGTGGAGTTAGAGGAGGGGTCAGTGGTACAAGGTAAGCAGGCAGATAGTTGTATTTATCTTGGAACAATATGGGTGGTCTTATTTACCACTTTTCTTCACAGCCAGTGGTTTTGGTGGCTCTAGTTCTTACTAATAGGTTGGCAATAAGTATATTCTCCAGGTTAAACTCAGAGTAGGCAGTATTTAGAGGGTACTCAGTAAAATGGATGGGTCTGAAGAGTGATCCAGGAGGACGGAATGGTGCAGGAAGTGGTGCTGCAGGTTTGTCACTAGGAAAGGCAGGCGCCTTGGGGTCTGAAGGGCTAGAGTGAAAGTGGTAAAATACTAGAGCTAGATAGGGTTAAATTTGCTTGAACCAAAGGTTCATTAAAATTTATTATCAGAATGACAATGCTGCTCTTATCATACTGCTGGGGTTTTTATACTATCAATTTTTGCCTCTCCAAATTTGCATACTTTAGGTCCATGGGCATTCCACCATCAGGTTGTTAGAAATGGGGCAGGGCTTTGAGGGTGGCTAATTCTGGGCTGGCTGGCTCTGGTGAACAGAAGTGGCAATACTTTGTTTCACCGCCTCTATTCTTTGTGTCACTTAAGTTAGCCAATTGTATTACCAATTTTGCACTGGGGGCTGGCAGTGGCTGGTGCTTATTGGAGGGTTTATTTTCAGGTTTTTTAACCTCTTTTTGGCAAGCAGAAACCTCTGTGTAGGTCTAGACTTTTGATGATGTGCATTTGGTGGTAATCTGATCTCCATTCAGGGAATCTCTTTAACTAAGCTGGCAGGTTGTGGGGCAGCTTATCAATTTGAGTCTGCAACTCATTGGGTTGTCATGTTCCTGTCTATCCTGGTTGGTGGAAAGTTTTCCCTAAGGATCAGGGTTTGATTCCTTGGTTTTTAACACTAGAATTGAAATGTCATTCTTTACATCAATGCACATTCTGCCTGCCAGCCAGCCTGACCTTGGGAAAACCACAGAGGAACAGAAGATTCTCAACAGCTATTCTCCCAAGCCATCCAATGAACAGCCCCTAGATCTCAGCAGCATTATGCTGCCCCCAAAATCCTGATCCCAGATTGAAGCCTGGAAAGGGGCACTTGTATCCTACCAGTACATATCCAGGCTCCATTGCCATTTTGAAAACACAGTCTATGAAGCTTTGGTTCACCCATATTTTACCCTTCTTGCCTTAGTTTTCTACTGCTTACACATGGCATCTTCAGGCTCACCTTTTCCCTTAAGTCAACCTGTTGAACTACCCAACAACCTACATCCTGTCTCATACCTATCCCTGGATCACTCTTTGGCCCAGTGCATTTCACTGAGTATCCTCAAACCCTGACTATAAGGAACTTGCTTTAGAAAACCCATGTTGTCAGATCCCTTGGCCCAGACCAGGAAACCCTCCCAAGTTAATAGAGAAGAAGTTTAGGGCACTGTTCAGCTACTGCTGTTCAACAGCAGATATAGCTACCAGCCAACTTAACTTGTGCCCATGGATCCCCCTTTACACCTGAACCCAACTGTGTGTTTGCTTCTTCCCCCAGTGGGAACCCTGTCCACTCAGCTTGTTGATGTTTTGTATTTACACCTATGGGGCTAGTAGACTTGATGGTTCCTGCTGATGGCCCTTGGTTTGTATCAGGTTGCTCCCTCTCTTACATTATTGAGTTGGTGCATATCTGGTGGTAAGCCCTGTTGGCTGGTCCAACTATCCCCACAGCTGACAGGTGGTCCCATGGGGCCTGTTATCCTGGTATCTTTTTTTCAGAATGTTGTAAACTGAGATGTTGTATTTCAAGATGTCATGCCCTATGTTGCAGCTGAACTTATTACAGCCCAGTATTAAGATTGGGAAAGACAACAGTCTAGGTAGAAAGGACAGAGAATAGGAATAAGGTGTAGCTTTGGGAAACAGAAGTTGGTATATCAGAAGGGAAGCCACTAATTCACCAAGGGGTGGCATTGTGGTAGGAGCCAAGTATGGTGTGAAGGACAAATATCTAATTGAGGGATTGGCACTTGGAATTGGTTACACATCTGATTGGGATCATTGTCCGTAATTTGACACTGGTGGCAGAATGCTCAATGCCGTCAGTTATGTCATGGGGCAACTCTATGAGCACCCTCTGTGTATTGTGATATATGTTGGTGTGTGGGGAGTCAATCTTGGTTGCAACACCTACTGCAAAATTGATAACTTCTGGATATGCCCATTTGTTCACCAATAACTGAAATATAACTTGAAATTAGCTAGTTTACCAGCTAGGATACAAAATGTTTTCTATCTGGGATACCAGTGGACGGTCATGGAAGGGTAAAACTGAGCACAAAACAGCTCTGGTCTTTTGACAGCCCCCACCACTCTAAACATGTGATCCTGTAAAGTACAGGCATCAGCTCCCCACCACTCCTACTTGTTGAAAGGCCACTTCCAGAAATCATTGTGTGGGAGAAACCTGATACAAATAAAAGCGTGAACTTAGGATAATATCGATCTGTAGCCACTTTGTAAATAAACCTCTCGCTTTCCCTAAAGCGATGATGTCGTTTGAAAATAAACTTGGTTTTGAATAAACAATTTGACCAAGAGGGGGTTGTATTGAGAAGATGGTAAAAAGGTGTGCTTAGATTATTCATCAGCTTGATAATAAAAATATAATCTTTTTTCAACTGAGCGAATTTACATCTTTTCAAAGTCTGGCCTTTAAAGCTTGTCGAGTCCTTATAAGTTTCCCCAGGTTCCCGAACCAACCTATTATTATAACCTTCCCAAGGCGCCACCTTTATTGAATTCCTATCTGAAAGCAAGCAAAGTACGACCTAGGGCTGCTTGGGCCAAGCCCCGGGCAGCCGCGGCCAATTTCTGGTTCTAGGTCACTCATATCAAACATTTATTTAAAAATGTTCAAATATATAATATTTCGTTCTGACGAAAGCGGCAATGTGCCGCTAGCTAGCCGGGGCTGAGTCGAAGCATCCCTATTACGACCATAAAGCATATTTTCAAAGGGCATATTTTTTCTTGCAGCTCATTGCTACTGCAAAGCAATGTAATTTTCATTTTCACCGTATTATAAAAGAGCTCTTCTCAAAGCTTCAAATATTTGGGTTACTTACTTTATCTAACCTTAACTTTATCTAGATAAATCCAAAAAGGCTCATGTGTATCGCAAACTATGAACAATAAGATTGGTATTCAAGCTTTTGAAAGGCTCCAGCAGGCTGATGGGTCTATTCCGCGTCCTGGTTCCTGTAAAAAATGTGGAAGAGGTAAATAAATCCCCTTTAACTTGCTCATATTACTAGTTGGGCATTTGACCTATGAATGTCTAAATGACATAAAGCTTCCCCCTCCTCCACCACCCAAAAAGACAATATATGATCACGCTATCAAGCCCTCTAGTGAAAATGATACTGCAGAATCTAAGAGGCATTCTGAGAGGAAAGGCAAATCTAAGAAAAAGAAAAGCAAAAGTGATAAAAAGAAAGATAAGAAGAAGCGTCACCGTCGCCGTTCCCCCTCAACCAGTAGCTCGTCTTCGTACGTTTATCTTGAAGCCATCGTTTTCTTTTTCTAATATCCTTTTAGAGGCGAAGACAGGAAAAGACGCTCCAAAAAAAGGTGATAATTTTTGGCCTTGAAACAAAAAAAATGCTTTTAAATGATTGGTTTTCATTAACACCGATTATTGTAGGACTCCTTCACCTGAACGCCATCCCAGGTCTTCTCGCGAAGCTAAACCTCAAAGAGAAACCTTCAGGGAACGTTCTGCTTCACCATATCATAGGCGGACAGAACACTCATCTCGTGCTGATAAGTAATTGATTTAACTATGTGTCTTAGTTGCTGGTTTATTTCTTTTAATCAAGAAACCCTTGTTTTTTGTTTAGACTCACGTTTCAAGCCTTTTAAGTTTAAAACCAATATGCATCCTTTTGTTCTTTGAACATTTAACCAAATTTTAAAACCATTTATTTGAATGACAGCAAACTTATACAATCATATTTATCTCTTTATTTACAGTTACTATTGACCATGAAATCTCATTTTGCTCACGTTTATTCTTACTTAGGGACTCCAATTCGTTACAACCCAATCGATATGATGACACAAGTGAAGCTAAAGGTCCAAGTCGCTCGTATATCAATCCCGAAAGGTATAATTTGCCCTAATTTCAAAAAAAGTTTGATCCCTGTGTATACTCCTATAATGTATTGACATTTTTTAGGCTTAGGATGATGCAGAACAATAGATACAGCAAACCTTAATCTTAAGTATGTGAACTCTTACAATTCAGTAAACATGCTATTACTTCAATCCCATGGTAAATACTTGTTTGTAGTCGCTTTTAATGAAATTCTCCTCCATCTTTAAAACTCTAAATATCTTTCTTTTAGATTGGAATTTATGTATAAGGGCTTTAAATTTTATATTTGACACTTTACCTTTGCGACTATTATGAAGCAGCATTCCTCTAGCCTTACAAAAAAGTTGATTATTTACAGAGAAATGAGCTTCCTTCTAAGAACTCTATGCTACCACCAAAATTATTCTACCGCACATTTTATACTTTACTAATTTTAATTAGCATCTTAGCTTTCAATCGCCCTTATAGTGTTAGATTTGCTCGGCTTTTGAATAAAGAAATTCCACGACTCCATGCCCTCTTTAGGGTGTAAATTAAGCAATTTCAAATCATCTAAATTCTCAGTCGTAGCTCAATATAAACCATTTTATCCTCAAATTCATGCATAAAATGTTGAATTTGAAGTAAAACGGTAGAGTTTCAACACGATTACTTACCTTGATGATTGAAATCTATTTTCCCCTTAGCTAAATATTCTATAGAAAGCATAAAATTAATTTGAATATTTTAATGATTAAAAAATCTCCTATATATTGTTTACC
>QTSX02006859.1:0-17445 GCA_014839935.2 Entomophthora muscae
ACAAGATTCAGGATTCAATTAATTTAAATATTTTTGGTTAATAAATGAACTGTCAAACAAAAATCAAATTTCACTAACCCATTATACAAAATTAAAGCAAACATCAAGCTGTGTAGTTCAAACCATAAATGAAATGAACTGACACAACAAGTGAAATGGATGGATGCTATTCCAGAGTATATTATAATCCAAGCAGGATTCATGTGAGGCACCAACAGAAGGACCAAAATGAAAAGAAATTTGAGCAATCTAGAGTAAGATTCCACAAGTACAAAACAAAATGAACTCACACAAGATGTGTGGTATGAGCAGCCTAAAATAGAAAAATATCAATTTAACAGCCAATAAACAGCTATCCAATTTAGGAACAGAGGCATTTTATCCATTTTCATGGCTCCAGATTTGTATAAAAAGGTTTTGAGAACTTTCCAAATATGGGCTCAAGATTACAATGAAAATAAATTATTAGTTTTTAAAATTTCTACTTTTAGTGATTTTATCATAGGTTTTTTACAATGGTTTTTAATAACAACATCTTCAACTGCGCCAGCAGCAAGCCCAGCAGCAGCCAAGCCAGCTTCAATTGAGGCAAGGCTCAGAACGTGGTGGCACACGTTTACACCCAAGCCTTTGAGGCAGGTAATGAGGAAGCTGACCTGTTACTGTCCCCCAACCCATATGGCTTTGACTTGTTTGAGAGTCACTTAGCGTCTAGCTCTGCCCTAGCTCTGCCCTTGCTCCCACCCCCCACCCCTGTACAAGCTGCCTGTCAACCAACCAATCAGGATGGCAACCTTGATTCAGAACAACTTCCTGCCACCGCCCAACCTGCCCTCCCTCAGCCAATCAGGCTTAGCTCCCGCCACCCAGCGCCCCAAACACAGAATAATCACTGCCCAAATTCTTCAGGAAATTGTGGCACTCAACCTTCAAGGTCTGTCCTGGGATCAGATAGCCAGCCAATTACAATTCACCTGGGCTACTGTCATGCAGGAATTCAACAACCTGATGAATAAGGGAAATCTGATTGGGACAGCCAAGAAGCCAAAGAAGGCCACAGAGTCCCAGATCAATGAGGCATACCCAATAATGCTTGACCTCATCCAGCAGGACCCCAAGCTTCCCTTGACCCAGGTACAGAAGCAACTTGCACACCATGGCATTTGGGTGTCTGAGAGCATGGTGCAGCTCTGGATGCACGGAAAGGTGGCTTCAATTAGGGTTCTTACAAATTTTGCCGGAGGCCAATGGGATAGCGCTGAGGATTCCCCATACAAGACTGCAATTGAATCAACCATGGTCAGATGCTTGACAAGTCTAACAGATGACATCATGTTTGTCTTGTACTACAAGTTATCAATTGCATTTGAAAATTTTGGTGAGCAAGGAAAAGCTGCCACCAAGAATGAAAGGAAGAAGGTCAAGAAGGGGACATTCATTGGTGCATTTCTGGCTGTTTCAGCCAAGGGTTTTGTCTACTATTGGAAAAACCCTGATTTCATAGATGAGTACTCATACAGCCACATCCTTGGTGGATTGCTCAACTCCTGGGATGGCTCAAATTCCAAATACCAAGTTTTATTGAGCCACCAGATGCTGGGAAGCTCCACCGCCCTTGAGGTCATCCAGGAACGCAGGCATCAGGCCTCTGTGTACCCAGCTGGTCATACCAACGTCCATCTGGCAGATTTTGTGTTATTTAATATTGGAGATACACTCCAGGAGCGCTGCCCACAGGCTTTCAACGGCCTCTATCTTGGGGTCCTTGATCACAATTTTCTCTTTGGTCACCAAATGGTGGCTGACTTGTTTGCGCAAATGGTTTTCCATGTGAACATGGGCTACCATCACACAAGGATAAGCGCCTCCCACCCTGTGCCACAGCCACCTACCAGCCCATCCAGCCAATGATAGATGAGGAGTACAATAAGTGGTATATGGCGGCCATCATGCGCAATCCTCCTGCCTCTACCCCTGCCACCAACACCCCCACCCACCCACAAACCCAACCCATTCAATCCCAGACCCCCCAGTCCAGCACTGTCTCTACGTCTTCCTTCCTGCGCCATTCTGCCTACTAGGCATCACTCTTCCCTGCCTCAATAAACCCCCTAGTTCCATAAAATTTCTATTTATATTATCTTTATTTTGAATTTCAATTGTTTGTGTTCTCTTTGTATATAGTTGGCTATAATCTTTATGTTCAACTTATTTCTATAAAATCATATATTTACTATGTTGTGTATTTAGATCCTGAAGACAGTTATTTTTAGCACTTAAACACATCCCCTTGTGAAAATATTAACAACAATTTGGTGATCAGCTAAATTTGAATTAGAAAATTTTAGGTTAATTGTATTTAGATAAAGTTGTTACTGATCAGAATTCAAAACCTTAATGATAAACTTTAAGTCAATCAGGAGCCAAGTGATAAAGTGATTGTTGTGACATAAAGGGTCATTCAATAATTATTTGATGCATGTGCGCTAATTAATATGATTGGCTGGATGTTTTGCCATTTTACGCCATTGCCGCTGTGGTAAGTTGTTGATGGCAAAACATCCAGCCAATCATATTAATTAGCGCACATGCATCAAAGAATTATTGAATGACCCTTTATGTCACAACAATCACTTTATCACTTGGCTCCTGATTGACTTAAAGTTTATCATTAAGGTTTTGAATTCTGATCAGTAACAACTTTATCTAAATACAATTAACCTAAAATTTTCTAATTCAAATTTAGCTGATCACCAAATTGTTGTTAATATTTTCACAAGGGGCTATGTCATGCGCCAAAAATAATATGGTAATCAAAGAAACAATGCCAACACAAAGCAAACAACACATATTGAGATGAGCGTAAAACATATAAAAAATGGGTAAAAAGATGGGATAATGTAGTAGATGGGAAAACAAAAAGGAATAAACAAAGAGGCAACAGTATCAAAATAATACAGAATTTATTGGGGCAAAAGCTATAAAAATACATGGAAAGGTTAGTAAAAAATCAATGAGAGAATTGGAGAAGCTGCTAAAAGACCTTGACTCAGCAATTACTGAAATTAAAGAGATTGACTGAAAAGTCAAAGCAAGAGTTAAGTCTGCCATCCTTGAAGGGGACAGAATAGACAAGGTGTCCACAAAGGCCCTTATGTCCAAAATACCAGACACCCCAGAGAAGACAATTGAGAGCTTACTAAATATTCAAAAAACTGTGGTTGAGGGCCTCTAGTTCAAGGGATACAATCTTTCTGCATCATTTGTCTGGGTTGATGACTTGGAGATGTATGACCACCTCAAACCTGCCAAGCGTGCCAGGGCAGAGGATACCAAATTGCCTGCACAATTGATTGCGCCAAGAATGGCAAAGCCAGATGAAGCCGCCGGCAAGGAAGAAACCCAAGAAGGTACCCTAAAAAATTATAATTAATAAAAATTTTTTAAATACTTACCTTTTTTTAGAAGATTTTGATGGTGAACTCTGCCAACCTGGTCCCTTTTGTCCCCTCACCTTCTATGCCAACTATGCTAATCATGTGGCAAGGCAGCTTTTCCTGTCCCCCCTGTCTTGCGGGAGCTTGAAGACAGGATCCATGGTACATTCCCAATGTCCAGGGAGGCATTGGCTGGGTTTTTGCATAGTGATGGGGCATTTGAGTGGGCAGTTACTGCCTACAAAGATGCCCAACTGGTCCGCCTGGACCTGGTTAACCTCAGTGGAGTTTACTGTGTAAACTCCATTGAGCTTGTTTAGGATGTCCTGGCAATGCTCCCATTCAAGAATATACCGGAGATGAGCCAGGCCCATGTGGCTACTTGCTTCTGTTTCCCAATGGAGCATCCATCTCTTACCTGTTGGAGAAATTTGGGCACGCAGTGTCAAAATTGGCTGTTGCAGATGCAACAGCTGTAAAGAAGACAAAAATCCTCCTGGCGGACTTCAGGATGGCCTGGAGTGCCACAAAAAGAGGGTCCCTGCAGCTATGGAGCTGACCTTTTCCAAAACCAAGCACAAGAAGATTAGCGCTGTATACAACAAATTGTGCGGCTTCACAGAAGCCTTTGCTGGGCAAAGGCTTCATCTGGTTGTTTACCTGGGGTTCCTATTCTACTTTGGGATGGGCACGTCTGTAGAGGACCTAGACAGGGTCCTTCTTGGGATTGACAAGGCCAGGCTCTCACTGGACGGGAAGAAGGTCCCCCCTGGGTACAACTCGGTGGATCACATCATCCAGGATGCCCTGGTCCTGGCTGGCATCTTTGGGTTTGCAGCCCTGCCAGAAAAGCTGCTCCTCCATTCCCACCTCACCATCCTTCCTTTTACCAGAAGGCACAAATACTTTAATACAGGTGTATCCACTGTCCACATTGTGGCAGTGGAGTCTATGCACCACCTCCATTGCAGGGTGGGTACATACTGCCAAACCCATTATAGGTGCACTTAATTTTATATCTATATCATTAAATATATTTATACTCTACTATATTTTTATATTATAAATAATTTTTCAAATAATATTTTAGCAAACAAGATTTGCAAAATATATTGCAGAAATGGGTTTATAAAAGTATTAAATAATATGTTAATAAAATAAATTTCAACTTGAAAATTCACATTTAATTTTTATAAGACTATTTTATATTTATTTGACAAAAGTGATATAAATATATTTGCGTAATCCAGTATCAATTGTTTGGGATAACCTCAGATGACATATTAAATAATATATAATAAAATAAATAAATTACTTACATCTATTGATGGATCTTCTGAATGTGATTGCAGGCGTGGAAACATCTAAATATAAAATGATAATCAATAAATCTTGATAGTAAATTAGATAATATAAAAAAGTTGGACATACTAAGCCTCTAATTGATTGGCTGTTTGGCTAGGCATGCAGGGATGAACAAATCAGCGTGGCCATAGGATTTAGCCACGGTCTCAGCTGGGAGGGTGTGGATCCCAGCGTGCAGCAAATTAAAGAGGTCCTCAGTCCCATTTGGGGTTCTTCGCTTGACAACTCACTTGAGCCACCCAAAGACTTCCTTGATGGGATTTAGGAAGGGCTAATAAGCTGGGAGGAAGAGAAGGCGTAAATTTGCTGTGGCCAATTGCTGGGGGCCCACTGCAATGCTTGTGTCAATCATTGGGAATTCTTCAAGAATGTCAGCCACTTTGTGGAGACCAACATTGTCCAACACAATGACATTGGTGAAGCCCAGGCTTGTGCGCCTCAGGTGCTCCTGGACCAATAAGAGAAATGATAGGAAGGTCCAGCTATTGTGGGAGCCTAGTATTATTTTGTATAGCTCAACCCCCTTTGGACCAAGGAGAGCCACCATTGAGTATGCTGTGGCACAGACTGCAGCACACTGAGCCATCCCATCATTGGAGCCTTTGGGGACATAGCCATACTCATTGCGCATTGACAAGGCAAATGTCAATTTGTCAATGTAATAAAATTTGACCGTTCCCTTGGCTTTGAGGGCAGTGTATGCCTCAGCGTAGTTTTTCCATACGTCAATATTGGCTGGACTGTTTCTGTTGTAGGGGGATACCCTGAGCTTTTTCCAGGAAAAGAGCATTCCCTTGACCAAATGATAATAGAAGGAAATTGAGGCCTTGATCCCAAAAGCAGACTTGACCATGGCCTGTATATTTGCCTGTTCAAGATGGCAATCTTGGGTTATCCACTGGTGGATTGCCCATTTGTGCTCCTTGGTGAGCATGGTTGAAACATGTAAGGATTTCTCCACAGCAAGGACTCAGCAAGTATCAATGAACTTGTTGAAGGTCTTTGAGGCATACTTGGGATCCACCCCAACAAGAGCTGCAGCCGCCTTGTAATTACCAGATTCCCGCATGAGCCAGAGAAGGATGATGCGCTTAATGTCAGGAACGCGCTTGTGAGCGGGCTTTTTTAGCGTTGGGGATTGGCTTGTTGGCGTTGGGCACTTCACAGGGCATGGGCACCTTGGTGTAAAACACAGCAACTTTCTTTAACACCAGCTGTCCCTCATTGGTTTGGTAGAACTGGGACTCCTTGTCATCCTCCTGATTGCCATCACTGACGTAGGGCTTGTAGCTAGTATCAAGTACAGGCTTCACCTTCTCCAGCATGGCTAACAGGACCAACTCTTGCTGGTACACAATGTCAAACAAATATGAAGTAAGTTCTACCTCCTTGTTTCTAACTGTTTTGGTAGTGGTAACCTTGGTGGGCTTCCAGGTCAGCTTTGGGACCAGAGGGTTTATGCTCTACACCCTAGCAGCTTGTGCTCCTTGAACCAGCTGTGTCAGTGCAGCGTCACTATGGAACTCTCCTCTTCTGCCTCCCTCCTGAGTAGGCACTTGTGTTGTACTAAGTCTATTCTTTGACCCCCGGCGCACAACAGGTGCAATGGTAGTCTGTTGCTGTGTACCTTCCATTTTGAAAATTTAATAAAATATTAAATAAAACTTAATTAAGTTACCCCTAATTTTAATTTTTGCTTTTATCTGTTTATGGATATTCAATTAGAGTTTTTCCCACCCAATATCCCAATTATAGCCTTTTTATTTCTTATTTAGTTGTTTTTGGTTTAGCCATGCCCATTTTAGACTACTCAAAAAAGATCCACCCATTTTCCTAGATTTTCCTGCCAAATTAAAACACCCAAAACAATATTTTTAAAATTTATGTTTCAGATCTTGTGTCTTATTTTAGATACCTTGGTATCATTCTTGATTACAACCCATTGCACAAACTGATTGAGTGATTTTGTTTACATTGTGAGTTGCTATTGTGTTTTGTTTTTGGATTGAGTTTTGACACACCACACTTGGGTGTATTTTGTCACTGATTCACATAGTAAACATATGTACACCAAAAGTCAACTCATACTATATTGTTTGTGAATCAATGTATTTTGGATTGTATTTTGAATGATTTTGCTTTGCGTGTGAGCCCTTTGTTGCTGTGTTGACTCATTTTGCCCATTAACGCCAATAAACCCTGTTAACAGAGTGTATATTTTAACCTGAGAGTTGGATTTTGTTTAAATCTGAAGTATTTTTGCTTGTTGCCATAGATTTTAAAACTACTGTAGCTGTGGTCTGTAAAAAGCCCATCAGATTCCTCACCCCCAGTGGAGTGAGGTTGGATCTTCTTGGGGAAGAAATTGGGGAGGGCTTCTTTCTGGGAGAGGACTTAGGTGTAGCCTTCTTGGAAGATGATGTATTATGCTTAGGGGTCTTGGGAGCCTTGGAATAATGCTTGTTTCTTTGGGATGCTTGAAAGTATGATTGACCAATAAATAATAAGTAACAAGTTCTAAAAAGAAGCAATGTGTTTAAAAAAACAAAAAAACTATAAATAACATCATGTATAATTTTACATCTTGTTAAGGCTTTTAGTGAAATTTTTAAATAAAAACTGGGGTAAAAGTATTTAGTTTATTAAATTTTTAAACAACAAGGACAAAGTTAAAAGACATATGCAAAAAGACTAAATTAGAGTAAATTTTATCTCAAGAAATCCAAAAATATAAGAGGGGAGATGTAAAAAATATGACATTAAAAATTCATGATATTTTATTGTGTAAAAGTAAAATGTTTATATGTGGCAAGTGAAATGTTTTGACATTATGAAAGACAATTAGTAAAAATATGTTGAATTTACACTTTCAACTAGGAAATTGTAGGCATTATTGGAGATGGAATCAGCACTTTGAACTTTTTTTCAAAAAGCTACTGTGATTTTTCCTAGTACACTTAGTTAAAGTTAAGTAAACCAACAAATATAACCTGCTTTTGGTGCTTTTTTTCATATGATAGAATTAAAAATATAAAACTATACAAAAGATAGCCAATATTCAATATTTATTTGCTAAAATTTATATTTAGGTACTGGGGATATGATATTTTACCATCAGGTATATAAGAAGTTGTTAAGAAAAGTTGTATTCAGAGATGAAAAGGGTATATTGTCAACTTCCTTAATGGCAACATTCTCATTAGGTTGTGTTATAGTAACTTAGGCTTATTTGTACCAATTTAATTTGCTCAACTCTACCCCTGTGATTTATCACAAACAAATTTTATAAATTCTGGATTGCCAAAATTATTGTTTACTATAAAATATATAGCAATTTACATAATGAATTTGGCTTAAATTATAGGATTGCTGTTAGCCATCAATCCATTTATGGCATTGAATTCAAATTAAGTGACAGGTAAATTTATAAGATGTACATTTCAACAAACTGAAATATGTTCTAAGGCTATTTCTATATATTAATATAATTTAAAAACTTTATAAGCGCCATAATGATCTTTATATTTTAAGTGTGTCGGTTCTATTATAAACATAGGTTATTCTTAAATGTCAACATTGACACTTTTACATTGTGTATTTGAATTGTTAAAAAATAAAAAACTAATTAATAAAAGTAATGAAAAAATTGGGTTGAATTGAACTTTTTATTAAGCTTATTATTAAACTGTGTTGAAATGGTCATAATTTTGTGGTGTTTTCTGGGTTTGCACCCCTTAGCGCTTTAAAAAATGGGAATTAAGCTAGTGCAGCTAGCAAAATTATTAGTATAATTGAATTTTCAGTTGACATGACTACTGTCAATATTGGCGCTATTTTAGGATATATAATCTATCAGAGCCAGCTGTATCTCTGGCAGACAACAATGTATTTTCTGTATAAGGACTCTTATAGACCCCAGCACCAATTGATCAAGAGTAGTAATAGGCAAACCAAATGTGATGTGAGCCAATATTGACACTAATTAAAAGGTGCTGTTGTTGAGAAATTTACAGATGCCTCAAAACTCAGCAGCCTGGATGCAACTCTAACAAAGCAAGCCCACTCAAATGGAGCGTCATGAACACTTATGGCTTCCAGAGATATCAATCAGACTGACCCAAAGCCCAGGAGATTGATGTGACCAGTGGCACAGGGAGAGCACTAGGAAACTCTAGAAATTTTTTACAAAAGACATAAAGGTCTTTTTTGTGTTGAAAGATGCTGCACTTAAATTACCTGAGAAGTCAAAACTTGGTCCAAAAGGAAAAGCCAAAACTTTGATAAAAGCCTATGAGGACTAAGTCAGCAACTCTGCCTGAGATGGCTTTGAAAATCCCCTGAGCACCCTAAATACTAAACTGCACTGAAGCCACATACCATTTAGACCTCAGGAGCTACACTGACTCTAAAGCTTGTACTGTGTTACAGAAAGAGAGAAACACACCTCAATTACTATTAATATTTGTATTTAAAATAAATTTATATTCAATTACAGTCTAATTTCCTTTTGATAACTCTGCTACTACAGCACAATCATGACATTATAAACCTAAATAAAAATGGTCCTTGTACAAAAAACCACTTCCTCATAGTCCCCAGGATATTAATGTGAGATGGATTGATCTTAATTTGAGGTAAGATAAAGGTTTGTATTGAAAAAATTAAAGGAACAACACACCTTAAATAACTATCTTAGATTGTAAACAACCCTCAGAAGATGACAACCTGATCTACAAGGAAAAAACCACAAGTCAAAAGCAGCAACTGTGGTAAGTTTAACTCACTGGTGATCAACTCCCTGATGCTTGACTCCCTGGTGCTCAACACTATAGCAAAGTGAGAATTCAGCTTTTTCCCTAGTCAACAACTGGAAATCAACACTTTTTTAATTGACATATCTTGATGTAAAAAAACCTTTATTATAGAAAATTAAACTATACACTTATGGTACACTAAGGTGACCCCAGAAAACTCAAAAAAGCATAAAAACTGTATATTGATTAATAAGAATAAAGAGAAATTAATTATTTCTCATTTTACTATGTAATTTACACTCTTCACTATAAGAATATTTTTTAATCCCATATAAATTAAAATTTCAATGAACCAAAAATAAACATGAATACAACAATAGAAGTTGTCTAAAATATAAATAAATATCAATATTTATTTGATATAGTTCATATAATCACAACTGTGAATATCTTATGTTTTAATAGTAAATTAACAAAAATTAAGATATTCCACTCACTTTCATAAATAACTATTTATCTCACACTAAACATATATATATAAAATAATCATTAATATATAATTAAATCAAAAATAGAAAAATTAAAACTAAAAACTAAATGATCAAACTGAAAAGTAAAAATTAAAGCCTCTAAGTTATAGGTAAAAAGTAAAAACCATTTAAGCAAGCAAGTTTATTATTCATCCTTCTTCCCCTTCTTCATTTTATCTCCTTCCAGGAGGGCAGTGGCAATAAGCTCAAGATGCTTCTTGATCTCAGAGGCCTTGTACTTGCGCTTGGCTGCACCCTGGGTGGCCTTGGTGAAGAGTTAGGACTTTGTGGTGGGCTTGATGGGGGACACAGTTTGAAAGATCCCTGTGCTTACAGATAGTCTTTTACTGCTCATGTTGGAGGAGGAAAAAGAGCTTGTTGAACTTTGGGTGAAGCCCAAAATTAGCCTTGATATGCTTGTGGTAAGCTTCAAGAGCCAAAGTGGTCTTCAGCTTTCCATTTACCGTAGCCTGGTACATGTTCCATCTGGCCTTTGCGCAGGCCTTACCTTGCCTCTGCGTGATGACCTTCCTAATCCACTGGGGCCCAAAGAGCTCAAGGAAATGTGTAAAATCCAGATGTTTTGCTATGTAGGGATCCTTTGAGAGAACCTTGAACCCCTGCACAGTGTACTATGGCTTTAAAAAGCCAAGGCATTAGATTGTGCCAGCATAAATTTGCAGGTGTCTGAAGTATCCCTCTGGCTCAACCTACTAACCTTGACATGGGCCTGCACATTTTGAGCAACTGATTGGCAGAAGTGGAAGTGGCACCTCTATACCTCCCTGATAAATAACTTCTCAAATCCATTGAACTGATCAGGCTTGAAGTCCATAACTCAAATGTGAGGCCCCAGAGCTCTCAGATTTACCTTTTCCTCCAAGTCCAGGGTGGTCTGGTCTTTGTCAGTGGCAGGAGGGTTGGTATAGGTGTGGGGGGTTTTCTTGGCATTGTTGGCATCTGAGGGAAGGAGGGAAAGCTCTTTGCAGAGGATGGCAAAGTGCGGGTGTAGATGGCCTCAGTGGCTCCAGGAAGGAGGAAGATGGAGAAGGGAATCACCAGGATTTCTATCTGGGCATGTATCATCCAGAGCTGGTAGAACACCCGGGGGCATGTGGCAAAGGTACCTTCAACTAGCCAAGTTGACGTCCTTTTCTACTCCATCAGGTTTTGCTTATTTGTGTAAAAGATGATAAGGTTCTTTAAGCTGGGCCCATTGTCATGCAGAAGGAAGTGCTCCTCATTTGGAAGTTGCTTAAGCTCATGGGTGAGTGTAAGCAAAGAATGGAAGTCAGAGGCCTCGGTTGGGGGGATAGGCAGCAATGCAAATGTCACTAATGAACTTAACCAACTGCTCTTGAGTTGGCATCAAATTGAGATTGTTGGGCTTTAAGTACTGCAAGGCCTTGATGATCAAATCAGAAGCTCAGATATTGACAGAGGTGGGAATTACTTGAACAAGATACCACTTAAGCATCCTCATAATTAAATGATTGAGGGCTCACATGTGTGCTCCCCCTTCTTGGCTGTGACTTGCTCCCAGCCCTTGGTGTTCAAGCAGGCCCCACAAGACTAATACTTACATATAAAGTGCTTGCTTTTGGTTTGGCTCTTTTGATTGCTACAGTTAAAGATTTAATCATCAGCAACAACCCAGGGCGGCCCTTCACAGACATGATGGGGAAGTAACAGGAAAAGCGTTTGGGAACTTTGAACTCTCTTTTTCCACATCACAGATGTTGTGGATGGCCAGTGGATCCCAAGCCACATGAATAGAAGCTTTGAACTTATTGGAATATTCCTCAGGCTCATCTTGGGGGTCAGATGAGGTAAGGGGAGAAGAGCCATCAGAGGGAAGGGGAAGGGTTCTTTGAGGCCTTCTTTGATGCCTCCTTTTTCTTGCCAGAAGAAGAGGTAGGCTCCTTTGCAGCCTTTTCTTTCTTAGTGTGGCGCTCCTTTGTGGGCTCAGAGTTGGCCTCTGACTGGTAATAGGAGTTTCAGTTAGATCATCCTCAGATTTATTGGGTAATGTCACAGCCCATAACAGAGTCCAACTGAACTCCCAAAGGGGAAGCAGGCTGGACCTGGAAGGCCACATACACAATAGGCGCAATTTGGATCAGGTAGTTTACTGCAGTAACTAAGGGGCACCAACTCCCAGTATGGGGTACAACCTGGTTGGCCAGCCCCAATAATTTGATATAGACAAACCCCAACTTACTGAAATCCTGAGCAGGAGGCACGTTGGGTGGAGGGGGAGTAATAGGAATCTTCTTCATGCTAAGCAGGACAGTCACTCTTGGGTGGCCAGAAGGAAGATCCAGATGGTGGGGGTGGAAAAACTCCAAGTCAAGAACTCTAGGCTTTTTGACCAAAGTGATGGGAGCTGAACCAGGAGGGAACAGATAGGCGTGTTTATAATGTGTAGTAGATTCACAAATAGATGCAAACAGAATAATTATATTAAAGCAAAAATAGATAATTCCTGAAAGAAAATAATGGGTCCTGGCATATAAGTTGTTTAGTTTGAGATTTCAACAGTGAGGATGGCTTTTCCTCCTCACTACTTATACTTACTTGTAAAAATGCAGCCTTTTGTGCCACCAGGGATCTGATAGCATCATTTACAGTCAAACTGGCAATTTTGCTTAGGAATCATGTTCTAGAGCTTAGTGATGTATTATTTTTGCTCAGAATAACAGGAAACTTGCTTGAGCTGAAGCATGCCAAGGTGCCACAGCTATTTATAGACTCTGCAAGCAATTGAGTGTCCAATTGCGTGATTAAACAATCTCAATCCCAATGTATCATTTCCTAATAATTAAGAGGGCCAAATTCATTAATAGAATCAAAGCCAGGGATTCAAAGCTTGTGTGCCTCTCAAATCCCAGGTTATTTGTTAATTCAAAAGAGGGGTTTCTTGCTGGATGACAATTGATAAAGATTTCCAGGATGTGGGTTGTTTGGCCTCTAAGAAGGCCAGCTGGTTGTCCAGGGCATTCTGGGCCCTGACAGGTGATGGGTGGTGAGGGGGGAGATGAAGGTAAAGATGAGGATGGAGAGGGCAGGAGTGAAAGCAATAGAGTGGGGGAGAGGTAGTCAGTGATTTTGCCTTTGCATTTGTAGGCTTCTTGGTGTGTTTGGCAGTGGTGACAGGTTCCTTGGAGCCCTTGGAGGCTTGGCACTTGGGTTGTTTGCTTGTTTTGGATGATATTGTCTAAAGAAAAGTTTATTTTTATAAATAAAATAGTTGATAAGATATATCAAGCATATAGAGGTAAATCAAAGCAAAAATTAAGTAAAAAGTATGGAATAAATGTTTTTTATCAAGAAAAAACATAACAAAGTTAATAGAAGCAAAAAAACTCAAAATATAGATAAAAAGGTTAAAACATAAAAAATAAGTGATTTTCTGATAAAGCATCAATGATGTTAGGCTAGCATAACATATTAGTGCTAAATAAATGAAAAATTATGATTAAAAAATAAAATAAAATAAAATAAAAGATATATAATGATATGGTGAATAGCAGGGAGTGTAGTAGATTACAATTGCAAAAAAATTATTATGTGGAATTTTCTATTGGGGGTTAAATATTTAATTCATAGTAAAGTGTAAAGTTTGGCACTGCAAATAACTAAAAAAAGCTGAATTCTCACTATCAAGTTTCCTGGAGTTGAGAAGAAAAATCAAAATTACTATTTTTTACATATAAAACGTGCTTAATTTAAAAATGGGTCTGAAAGGTAACCCAATAGCAAGGCAGTTTCATATGCATAAAAATTAAAAAAAATACAACATAAGTTAAAAAATTAAGTTGGAAGGTGTTTATTAGTGATAATATTATGCTGAGAGGAGCTGGGAGTGAATTATTTACCATAGTGTTGGTTAAAGTGTTAAGAAGCTCTCTCTACTAATCCCTAAGTTAAATTGTCAAGTGGATGAGTGTTGAGTGGCACTCATAGTGTATCACTTATAAATTTAGCCTCAATTTTGAGCCTTTTATTAGTTAAATCCAAAACCAATTGGGTAGCAAGTGGATAGAGTCAAACAAAGAAGATGTTGAGTTTCAGTTTTTTATAAATTCAATATTAAATCTATTAATAAATCAGGCTTAATTTATGTGGCACCACTCAATCTACAAACCTGGAAATGACATAATGTAAAACAAGTGGGGTATTTGATAAATGTATATATCACTAAATATGGTATATTGGTGCTTGGGAGCTTAATCAACAACTATAGGAACTAGTAATGAAAATATAACAGTCAATAATAAAATTTATATAAGTGCATATGTGTTTTATTAATAAAATTAAGATTTAGCTTAAAAAGTGTCAAACTGGCCACTTTTTCTTTTAGAGTGTCAAACACAGGTTTTTTCATTTTTATTAGTAAATTTATTTTTTAAAGTGCCCCTTAAATGGGCTTTGAGCTAATCAATTGATTAAATGGAGTCAAATTTGAGTGAATTAAATCTCAGATTTTGGTTTCAAACCCTTTATTACTAGTAAAAATTAACTTAAAATCAGTTAAGCCAAAAATACTAATAGATTTACATATGCAGCAGTTGACTCCCTGGTACTTGACACTTTTTTCAAGTACCAGGGAGTCAACTTTGCCACAGTTTTGCTTGCATTCATTATTAATTATTCACAGAGGCTTTGGTTTAAGATGATCTAGAATAATATCCACCCATTTTTTAACTTTATATGAGGCCAATTCTCCTTCCTGCTCAAACATATTCCTAAGAGGTATCAGTAAGCACAGCCTCAATTGAAGCGGTAAATAGGCATTTCATTTTTAATACAATACATATAGGGTGGGATAAGCTATCTAGGAAGATGCCATCTCAAAAATGTGTCCAAAAACGCCATCTAGAAAACACCATCTCATACCCTATCTTAGCTTTCTGGCTAAACCATGCCAGATAACTTAAAATATTGATAAAAGCACAAAAATATTTTAAAACTATAAAAAGACATATTAATAGACTCAAAATCATCTAAGAATTCTAAATCTGCAATAAAAATGTGGGGTCATATAATACAAACTATAGTGCGCAAAACTCCAAAGTCATCATATCCTAAAACAGTAATATTTTTGTATTAAATTTTAACTCTATATTAAACATGTATATACTAAAAATAAAGTTAAAATCAAACATTTGAAAGAAAGAAATTTATTTTTAAATAAAGTGGACTATACATTAGATCCAAGGGCTGTTAAAATGCCTTTGAGATGGGTAAGGTGGCCTTCTCTGGTTTAATAGGCCAAAACCTCCTCAGTAACACTTGTGAACTTGACCTGCTGGCCAGCATGCTTGGATACAACAGCTTTGCCTTTGAAGGCCTGGGAGTATAGCTGATCTCTGTGAGCATGCTGAATCTTCAGCTTGTTGACAATCACATTGAACATAGGATTTTTTCACCTTAACCAGTTGGGAAATCTGATTGTACCAATCTTCAAGTGATGAGATGGTCTTAGTTATGCCTTCTTTGACCTGCCTATAGCAGTTCCAATTAATTGAGTCACTGCCCTTGCAGATGCAGCAATGCTCCTAGAATACACCCACCCACTGGTGCTCAAAGTACTGGATAAAAGGATCAAATGCTTCTTGGTTCTCAATAATGTAATTGTCATTGAGAAGCTTGTCATAAAAAAAAGGTTAACCTCTTCCTTTCTGACCATGGCCAGAGAAGCAAAGCAATTGAAGATCTTTCTGGCCTCCTTTGTGCCATCCTTAAAAACCATCTTATTGAGGGCTGGGTTTTTCATCAGGTTATTGCGCAGAGCCTGGCGGTAGTGAAAGAAGCAGCCTTGGGGCCTGCTCCTAAATACCTTGATAAAGGTGTTGGCCTGTGCATCCTCAAAGTCAGCCCTTAACATGGTATTGTAGTGAAGGGACTCTAGCGCCTTTCTGGTTGTGGCCTGCTGCTCCTGGGTGGCCTCTGGGCTGACCTTCTTCTTCTTGAGGCCCCTTTTCTCAGTTGGCTCTTTTTCAAGTGTGGGCAAGATGGCATCCATTTTTTGCTTGAGTATATCCAAGGCGTGAATTTAAGTCTCCTCTCTTTTATTAGGGAGAAAGAAGAAGATAAAGGGGATGGTGTGTTCTTTGACCTGAACATGGATGACTCAAATCTGATAAATAGCTTTGGACAAGAGTTAAAAGTCCATTGGCAAACCAGGTATCACACTTTAGAAGGCGTATAAGATCCTCTTGTGTGAAAAGCACAAAATACGGTTTGGTGAACATTGCCCATTGTTGTGTAGCAGAAAGGGCTTTTCAAGCATGGTAGTCTTCTGGCTTCTGAAAATACAAGCTCATCAATGCTTATAGCGCTGAAACCAATATTGGCATCAATTGACTGTTGATCAGTCACATACCGTTAGAGTCTGGTCTTTTCTTCAACCTCCTCTCTCTGATCCTCATTCAGGTAAAGGAGAGCATGCATTACCAGCTCAATTAAAGTCAAGTCCTTGTTGAAAGGAATGGCTTGGAAAAGGTACCAGCACATAAGATAGTAGAGGATTATATCAGAGCCCAAACAGTCATTCTCAATGATGAGCTCCTTGACTTGGGTAAACCCAATTGTAGTTAATTATGCAGGGCAGCCTGGACTATCACACCAGTAGTGATGGTGTGTCATATTTTTTCTCTGGTCATTGCAGGTGAAAAGGAAGCTGTCCTTGACAAAACCAGCACCCCCTTTTTGGTCATAATGTGAAAAGAGTTAATGAAAACAGCTGGAACTTTAAATTGCCCATTGATGTTGCAGATATTGGCAACTGTATGTAAGTCCCACTCTAAGATGGGCTCCTCCTCTATGGCTGTGGAACCATAGTTGCCAGAGTTATTTTAAAAGACTCTTTTATTCTCATCTTCATAATTGAAGTGGACCTGCTTCTCCTGGGGATCAGAGGGGTAAGTAGACAAAGGGAGAGTGAGGAGGGGTGGGGCTATCAGCCTCAGGCTCCGGGGAAGTTGTGGGGGTTATTGCAGGCGTTTATTCTTTAAGAGGCTGCTTAGAGAGAGTAGCCTTGGTTTTATTTCATATTTGGGAGCGCCTTACTCTTAGGAGACTTGGGGGTAGTGTTGGTGGTAGGCTTGGGAGGCATCTAAGAGTGAATTTGCATCAAAAACGTTCAAATTTGGGGACAATTTTTAAAGAAAAAATGAGAATTTTTAAATATAAAAAGTAGTCAATATTTTTAAGTGGAATTTTAGAGAAACTCTCAAATTATATAACATCAAAATTTTATGTTTTTTATTATGTAAAAATTAAAATTTTATTAGTAGCGCAAGTTTGAAAAACTGTGAGTTTTGACTGAAAACTTGCAAGTGAAATGGTGTTTTC
>QTSX02006860.1:0-17282 GCA_014839935.2 Entomophthora muscae
CCAAGGCGCTGGGACTGAACCTGGTGCCCTTGTTGATTCTTGCTTGTAAAATAAGTAGAGCGTTGGGCAAGTGTTCAGTCCACACGGCATTGGGGTGCTCCTGTGAGAGCTTGGCAATCAGTTGAACCAGTGAGCCATTTAATTGTTCTACACACTCACTGGCTTGCGGATGGTTTGGAGTCATGACTATTTGTTGTAGGGCATTTTTGGCGCAGTACACTTTCATGACCTATCCAACAAGTTTGGGGCCACCATCTGTGATGAGACGTTTGGACCACCCAAAGCAGGCCACAATTTCCTTGCCAATGAAGCAGGTGATGATGATGGCAGTGTGGTTAGTTGTTGCCCAGGCCACTGGCCAACAATTGAAGTAGTTGATGGCAGCTATGATGTATTTCTTCCCCAATCTGTCTTCAGGGAGGGGCCCAACAACGTCAAGGGCTCACTGTTTGAAGGGTTCCATGGCTTTGATGGGCAGGATGGACTTGGGGGTGCAGGTTTGGACGTATTCTTTTTGCACAGCACACATGTTCTGAGGAGATCCAAGATATCTTGGAGCATACACGGCCACCACACCTTTTGTTTCATGATTTTAAAGAGGATGCGTCCTCTGATGTGACCCAAGGTGCAGTGGTAATGCAATATTGTGTCACCTTGTTGTGTGGTGGGAATGTAAGGCGTCTTCTCACCTGTCTCTGCACGGCAGAAGACGTTGCCAGCATCAGTGGTGAACTGACTTTTGTTGTCCTTCAGCTTGGAGATGGTTACTGAGTTAAGGCCTTTATAACAAGTTGCTTCAGGATAGAGGTACAACATTGGCCAATCTGGATCCAAACCATCATCACTGGTGATGGACACTACGTAGAGGCGTGATAGGGCTTCAGCTGTGGAAAAGCTCCTTCCCAGGCTTGTACTCAATATACAACTGGTAGGGGGATAGACGCTTGACCCAGCCTGCTTGGTGGCGTATTAAGTGGGACTGTGTGTTGAAGTACTGGAGTGACTTGTGATCTGTCAGGACACAGGGTGGAAAGGTAGCCTTTTCCAGGTAACAGCGTCATTTCTCAATGCAGTGCACAATTGCTGCTAACTCTTTATCATGAATGGGATAACATTGTTCTGAGTCAGTAAGCTTCTGGGACTCATATGCCACGGGGAGGAAGACGCCTTTGTCAGTTTCTACCCATAGCACACCCCCTATGGCTCTGTCAGAGGCGTCAGTCTCAAGTTTTTACTGGTGGTTCCAATTGGGGAACTGCAATATAGGTGCAGTTATAAGTCTTTGCTTCAACGTCTCAAAGGCTTGATCTCTGGCAGTAGTCTAATGGAAGCGCTGTTTAATGTTCAGGAGATAGGTGAGGGGTGTAATTAGTTCCCCGCAATTGGGAATGAACTTGAACATGTAGGCAACTATGCCTAAGAAGGTAAACACCTGGCCCACATTAGTGGGAGGCGGCATGCTGGTGATTGCCTTGATTTTGGCAGGGTTGCGCTTTATCCCTTGGGCATAGATGGTGTGCCCAAGAAATAGCAGCTCCGACTTGAGGAACTTGCATTTGGAGGGTTTGCTTTTAGCTGATTTTTCCAAAGGGTGTCAGGGATAGCACAGAGGTGTTGAAGGTTTATGGTTTGATCTTGACTGAAGACAATAATGTGTCAAGGTACACAATAACACATTTCCCAGTCAATTCCTTAAATGCTTTGTTCACCAACATGGCAAAGGTGGAAGGAGAGTTGATCATTCCAAAGTTCATGAACTGACACTCAAACAATCTGTAGCGTGTGCAGAAGGCAGTTTTTGCCTCATCCCCTGGTGCAATGCGGACCTGGTTGTACCCTGTGGTGAGATTGATATTGCTAAAGACCTTTGCACCTGCAAGTGTGTCAAACAGGACGTCAATCAACGGCATGGGGTACTTATTCTTAGCTGTCACCTCATTTAGGGCGCAGTAATCTGTGACTAGGCAAAGGGACCTGTTCTTCTTGGCTACAAAGAAGACAGCCGTCCCATATGGAGAGAGCAAGGGGCAAATGAAGCCCTTATCAAGCGCGTCCACAAGATGCTGGCGGAGGGTCTCATCTTATTTTGGTGTAAGACAATATAAGGGATGTGCCTTAGGTAACAACCCTTGGAGTTATACAGCATGCTGGATCTCTTGAGGAGGATGTAGCTGGTCCAGTGTTTTACCAAAGACGTCCTTATACTCCTTGAGGGGTGTGGCAAGTGTTGGTGGAGGTGAAGTGGTCAAGGGAGGGACAGCAGATGGTTCAGCGCGGATAACTTTGACTGATCATTGATTAAAGTCTAGTTTTCCCCCCTTGAAATTGTACGAGCCTGTCTCTGTTATTCTGATAAACACAGTATTGTGGAGTAACTTGCTCATTTCAACAGGATAGATCTGAAATTCCACCCTATTTCTATTAAGGGTGATAAAAGATGTATCCCAGTTGATGTAGGGACACTTGTGACAAAGCCAGTCAAGGCCAGCAATTACGTTGTGGCTGAGCCCTGTCATGATTGGCCCAGAGAGCTTAACCTGGACGTTTCCCATTCTCACAGAAAAGGGTAACGTCTCATGGGTAATTGCCACTCTACGGGAGTCAGCTACTTGCACTGCCTTGAATCTGCTTGGCACATGGTCTAATTGTTGAGAATCAGCAAACACCTGGTCAACCATAGTGTGGTTGGCCCCGGTATCTACCAATAGTTTGTGGGTATTCCCACAAAAAAAGAAGGGGTAAGCCAAGCAGGTTACTTTATTAGGGGATTGGCTTGCTTGAAGCATGGGGTCATCACTATGAACCTGGAAGACGTCAAGGGTTTCAACTTTGTGTACACTGTAGTTGCAGGGATTCTTTGCAAGGAGGGATTGAGAGTGAGGGTCAAGTAGGGTTGTAGAGCCTCTTGTAGCTACAACCCCCAGGCTTTTCCATGGTCCTCAATTTGCACTAGCTGGAGTTCCCCCCTCGCGGGGGTGTTTGATCCCATTTTCCTGCTGACAGGGCTGGTGGCGGCCTACTTGGTTGTGGGCACTGCCAGGTGTTGAACGGGGTTGAGGTGGAGCATCATTTTTACGGCAGAAGCCCATCAAAGCCTTATTGTTGGCCTCCACAATGGCCTTGCAACAGTCATCAATTTAGGTGCAACAACCTATGGGGACCCACTTACAGATATGGGGCTTGAGCCCATTGATTATCAGGGTCAGAAGCATGATGTTTCTGTTGGTTATGGCTTTGAGGGCGGCGGCAAGAGCTTGTTGCAAGGCAGCAAGGTATTCAGGAACAGATCCAGTCTGTTTAATTGCTAGAAGGGGAGTTCCCACCACAATAGGCAAGAAGGTTTTGCTGTAGCAGGACTTCACAGCGTCCCTGAATGCTGCCCAGGTGACCTCAATTTCTTGACTGGCCCAGTTGGTAAACCACACAGCGGCAGGCCTTGTGAGGCTCCCAGATGCAGTGGCAACCCACATGGGCTCAGGAACCTGACAGATACAGAGGCGGGTCTTGGTGGAGTGAAGCCAACTGACGATGTTGGCTTCTTTGACCCCACCCGCAAAGGATTCCAGCTGGAGGTTGAGCATGCGCTGTGAAAGGTCCAACTGAGGCAGGGTGATGCTGGTCTCACGCTGTCCAAGGCAGAGTCAATTATACACACTTGTAAGAACAATCTGGTCTTGGTAAATAACGTACCTGTTGGGGATGTCCCCCTTGGGGATTGGCAGAAAGGTCTCTTGATGGGGAGTAGCCATACGGCCTGTACTCTGTCTTTTCTTAGGGGGGATTTTTCTTTTAGGTGGGTTGTGAACCTACCGCTGCTACCACTCTTGTAACTGAACCAATAAGAGTTCAGTATTTGAATTGGGGAAGACAACAGTCCAATAGAAAGAACAAGAATGAATATAATATTGTGATTAATATACCATATGGGGAGAGCCACAAGACCACAATGGGGTGGTATAGTGGGATGTTCTATGTAAGGTTCAAAGCCAAGGAATAACTTGTGCGGGGATCAGCAGGTCAAATTAGTAGCGCTCCTAATTAAGAGGAAGTACCCCAATTTGATATTGTCATCAGATTGATTCATGTTGTTAGATACGTCAAGGGGTGACTCATTGAGCGCCCCCTGTGTATTGTAAGATACATTGGCAGGCAAGTCTGGAAACTTGGTTGCAACAAAAGGCATGAGATTTAGTCCTAGTGTGTTGGCTTTTGGATCTCCTGATGGTATAAAAGGTATAGATGAGGGCAAGGTTAAAACAGCCATCCAAGGGAAACCAACTCTCACAGCCACTCTTCATTAGTCTGGTGGCAGGCCAAAGCCTGAGACCTCAAACAAGAGCAAATTAAAGGGACAACAAAACACCTCAAGACAAGGTATGCTGTAGGGAATCCTGTGTACACCCTCAATCATAATTCTGTAAAACTTGAACCAAATCATCTTGGGCCCTTCTGAGTGGCTGCTGCTTACAGTAACCACACTTACCAACTTGAGGATGTCCAAGGAAACACCAAAATACTCCATCATGATTGCTTGCACCCCTACCATGATATCCCTGTCCATAAGGGCTTCATACATAATTTACCAGTTTTGTGTACTTGGGAGCAGCCAAGAGACACAACAGGAAATCCTAACGCTAGGATTGGGTTTGTACTAAGATGGATGTTAGTCCTCAGGGATGAATACAGGATTTGCCTTAAGGCCCTGGGAATGATAATGATCAGAAATCTCCTCTATCTAAAACTAGGGAGATAGTTCCAAAGTACAAAATTAATCACAAAATGAAGATATGAATAGAACTTAAATTTTATTGAGTGAATCTAATTGATGCTTATATGTCAGTTGTTTACCACAAAAAGGTAGACAAACAGGTAGATCACTGGTCACTCTAATAAGTGGGTCAAGGATAACTCATGTCATTATTCAGCATGTAAATGAGTCATTCACTTAATTTTGATTGAAATCCATTTTGAGTGGAGAAAGGGAACTGAAGGATTTCACACTCAAATTGTGACTCCTCTAAAGGCAAAATCAAAAGAGAGTGGATATTGTGATTCACAACAGTTAGTATTGCCAATGATTTGGCCTTGGCCTTTTTATGATGACTTCTTCTCTGTGCAACAGTGGATAGTTGCAAGGGTAAGGGCATTCAGGAGGACATAGAAAGTGATGTGCTAGTAGGAGTGCTGGGTTTATATGAACTTTTAATAGGAAAACTTTACAACACAGCATCTATCTCCCTCCCAGGATCTTAGAAAACTCCACTTCTTCTAATGCAAGGATAGGATAATTATTCTTAGAGTTTTTAATTGAGACTTTGAACTTCTCTTCTTGGTTTTTTAATCTCTGCTTGGAACGTCTATATATCTCACCACTGGTTTTCTATTCCTTTTTGGGCAATTAATCATATTAAGGAAGGATGTTTGCCTTTTCCAGTAAAAACTAGTTTATTGGGGTGGAAGTTCTGTATGCTGATTGTATATTAAACTATTTATCACTGTAAAAGTGACATTGTAATCCATTAGACTTGGTGTATGATAGAATGACTAGTATTCTCACACTGGATAAATGATAGGTTGGCTGATTGACTCATGGTTGTAAGTCTAGTCAGTATTGAACTTGATCATCCAATCAGAAGTTAAGATTGACTAACATTAAAGAGGAATCAATATAAGCACAATAAGATCCTGGTATATTGTGGCTGTAACCAAATGTCTCATAATGGCAACAGCGCCCATATAAACACTTTGTTGACATGGTCACTGTTGACTCAAAACTCTAAATCTCCATTGTTTTTTGCTAGTTGCGCTAGCTTAATTCTTTTTTTAAAGTGTTCAGGGGTGCAAACCCAGAAAACACAACAAAATTGTGGCTATCTCAACACAATTTAATATTAACCTTAATAAAAAACTCAATTTAACCAGATTTTCCCTTTACTTTTACTAATAAAAATTAGTATATTTTTTTTGTTTTCATGACGTAAAAGTGTCAATGTCAACACTTTTTAAGCCAAACTTATTTTTAATACTAAAACTGAAACATCTACAGTAAAAAAATGAAGTGCACATTTAAAAATATTTTTTTATTAAGTTAATATATAGAAAAAGACAGTGCACATACAGTTGATTGTTGAAATATTCATCTTATAAATATATATATGGCACTTTTTCTGGCTTTAATATATTAAGTGGATTGGTGGCTAACAACAATCCAATAATTTAAGTGTGAGTTACTATGTAAGTTACTATAGAATTTATTATTAAAAATAATTTTGACACTCAGAAATGTTGTTTATTTGCTTGTGATCATCCGCCGGGTGGAGTTAAGCAAATTAGAGTGGCGCAATTAAGCTTTAATTAATATGTGCCAGGGATCCACTCATTGGGAAGCCTTGCTCCAATTGAATGGAGAAGAGCTCCCAAGTTGAATTTGATCAGAGTGAAACCTACTAGAATCCCTATCATTAACATGTGTAGAAGGTGACCAAATAGGCAGAATCTTCCCAAGAAGGGAGTGAAGTGATTGAGGAGATAACAAACACTGGTGTACCCCAAGACCAACCAGGGGGCCTTGGGGTGAATGATAGGTGGGAATCAATCTGTTTCAAAATAAGGGGCATGTCTTTGATGCGGACCAAAACAATACCAAATTGAGTCTTCATATTTGTCAGTAGGAGTTGGTTCGAGGTTTTTGAAGTTAACATTTGCTTGCCCATAACTGATTAATACACAAAAAGTCCATACAAGGAAGATGAACTTCATGTTGTTGGGGAAGAACCTTTAGAATCTACTAATCAAGTTTTTAGAATTAAAAATATAGATTTATTTGGTTGATAGGAATAAAAGAAATTGTTGGAGCAATTTGGATGGGAAGAATTTGTCAGTTTAAATACTGACTTCAAGTGAGGAAGGGAACATTGTGGTTACCAGGTGGATCTGCAAGAGTGATTTGAGAAGTATTGCCTTGCAGGACTGCAGCAGGCTGCAGCCTGCAATGCAAGAAGAGGTAGGTTGGGATATTGCATTGCAGTATTGTACCTTACTATGGTTGGGGATGGTATCTGGGGCTGGATGAGCAGTATTTCTTTGGCTTGGGTGGTTCATTGGGTTTGATTGGATACTTGGGTCCCTTAATCTCTGGTTTGGACAATCTTTGCATTTAATTCCTGATTGATTGGCTGTTTTATGTTTATCAGAGCCAAAATTTAATGCTAAAACTTTATCATTATTATTGTTGTCCAGAGCCTTAATTTTTGATTTTGAATTAGAATTTATGTTTTGGTCTTGGTTTTCATGTTTGCTTTTGTTTTTGCTTTCAAAATTGATTCTAATACATTCATTTATCATTTTTGAATGTGTTTTCAAATTGATTTCATTCAAAGATTTGGTTTTGTCCTTGGTTTCTGATTTAGCATTTAAAAATGCAACTTCTGGTTTCTTAATAATTTTAAAACAATTAAGATCTGATTTTCAATTTGTGTTAGTGATGGAATCCCTTACAATATGTCACCTCATATAAAGAATATCGTAAGTGACGTTGTTGACACTTTACCCTTTTCATTATCTTAACCAACTGTTAACAACATTTAGTATACCAAATAGTAAAATATCATATTCCTACCCCAAAAACATCATTTTTAATAAAGAAATAAGGAACTTTGATAATTTTTTAACTTATTTTCATATTTTTTTTAATTTTATTATGTGAACAAAAATACACAGAAAACAGTTAATTTTTGCTAGCCCGCGTAAATTTAATTAAGTGTGCCATGTTTTTTCATAGTAAATTTTCAAAAAAATGTCAACAGTGGGAATGTCGTCAAAAATAATGTCTACAATTTTTGTAATTGACAGTGAGAATTCAGCTTTTTTTACTAATTGTCACTCATAATGTCAATGCTTTTCAGTTCTCACATATGAAACTTTGTGTTTTACATAATAAAAACTTCTAATTTTTTGATATGTTGTATTTTTGACTTTTCTCTTTCATAGTTTGTAATTTTTTAAAGTAAAATCTATATATAAACATATTAATTTTACATTTTTCTCTTAACTTTTAACTTGTTATTTAAAACTATAATAAAATATAAACTATACAAGTATTTTTTAACTTTTAAATGCTAATAAAAACCATATAAGGTTTACTTTTTATATATTATGCTTTTTAAGTTGTTTTTTTTTTGTTTTTAAATACATTGCTTTATTTTAAACCCTTTTACTTATTATTTTAGGACAAAAACACCTCTAAGCAGCCCAAAGAAACCAAGTGTCCCTCTAAGCCAACCAAACCCACCAAGAAGAAGCCTGTATCATCAAAGAAGGCCACTCCCAAACCATCCCCAAAACCCTCCCCTGAGCCCTCTCTTGAGAAGAGCCCTGATTACTCCACTTGGAGAGAGGAAACTGATGGTTCAGTTACTGACCACAGTTTCTACAACTTGGCTTCTGACAAGGAGCCAACCAAGAAGCGGTGCCAAGCCAAAAAGACCCCACCCAAGGATAAGTCTCCTGCACACAAGGAGCAGCACAATAAGCCCCTTCTGCTTTACCACCACCACCAAAATCCCCCCTTCAAGCTCATCTGGGGATGATACAAAGCCCCAACCCAATTACTTCCCTGTCTTCTGCCATGCTCCTGCTGGCCCCTGGGACCCTATGTTGGCCCACAACATCTGCAATATTGATGGCAGGTTCAAGGTTCCTTCCCCCTTATCCAAGTACTTCCCCATTATGAGTGTGAAGTATGGGCTGGCCATGGTGGTCAATGGGTACATTTACTCCTGCAACAACACTAATCAGGGCTTCAAGAGCCGGTATTACACCTGCAAGACCCCTCTTGCCCAATGCAGATCAAGACTGAGCACTGGGACAAGGTCCAAACCATAAAGGTCAAGCACACTTGTACGATGCCCAATACAATCATTGCCCATCTCCTGAAATGGTACCTTGTGCAGACCATGCCTACCTCCAAAGATCTTTCTGCCACCCATCTGGCTGTGCTTGCTTGCAATTACCTCTCCCCAACCAACTTAAAGAGGGTGCCAACCCACACTCAGTTGGTTAAGTTTGTTAGTTATAGGCGCCAAGCCTTAAACCCCCTGGTCAAGAGTGCCATCACAATTGAAGACCTGGTCCTTTCTGGTGCCCTCAAGAAAACCAAGGATGGAGATATGTTTCTGCTCCATGACAATGGGCAGGAAGTGGAGGATAGGATAATTGCCTACACCACAACCCAAAACCTAGAGCAGCTCAACACTGCTACCACTTGGACGTACAATGGCACATTTGCAACCTGCCCAACCCTTTTCAAGCAGCTTTGGGTCCTGCATGGGCAATTTAACGCCCAGGTTATCCCCCTTGTTTTCTTTTTCCTGCCTGCTGTCAAGACAGAGGTCTATGCCAGAGCATTCAAACTTTTCTGGGATGATTTGGGCTCCCTTCCCGCCAACCAGCTCCCCCCTCCCACTCATGCCACAAGGGCTGTGGTGATCCACATGTGTGCTGTTTTGCAGGCGAGGGTTGATTTGGCTTCAAATAAAGACAATATGCTGAAGAGTGACAATGTGTGGTTAGCTGGTGACACTGTAAACTAGTAGGTAACATAGGGCTGCTAGGGATAAGTAGGGTGAGCCTAGTAGCTAATATGGTCTACTAGGGTAAGTAAGGCCTGCCTGGTAGGTAACATAGGACTACCAGGGGCAGATGTTGCCTCCACCCAGCAGAAGAAATTGGCTGCTTTGGGCTATAGGGCTTTGCCTCACAGGGAACTGTGGCTATGTAAGGGTGTAGACTGAAATAGCAAGCGGGGAACTTTGTCTGTCTGGTGGGGAGTAGGTTTTGGACCCCTGGCGGTTAACGTGGGCTGCCAGGGAGGGGAAGAGCTTTGAGAGCTTGACGTACCCTAATACGCTTACAGGAGGTTTGTGAGCAAGCACCCTAACTAATGGGCTGGTAGGATGTCCTTGTTTATACCCCTATGGGAGCTTTGGGGGAACCCAAAGTGAGCATTGGAGGGTATAGACTTGCTCAGAGGTGTCACCAAGGCGGCTTGCTCAGGGAAGCAAGCTGCAGAACTTGGTGTGATCAGGCCTCTAGGAAGTAGAGCTGATTACTCTATGACTGAAAGCCCAGACTTAATCACCTGGGTGAGTAAAGACAACACATAGACATTGATCTATGATTGAATGGCCTAAGTGGAATGCCACTTGCAAGGGCCCAGTCAAACGCCAGTTTGATGTAGACTCATGCCTGGGTCTACAAGTTCTGGTAATGGGGATTGAGATAAAGAACTGAGGTGGTTCATGGAATTAACAGAGAAAACTAGCAGGAGGGACTGTTTGGTCACAGTGAAGGCTATTGAATGGACTGTTAATTCATATTGAATTGTGGGAACCAATATGGTTTGGTGTGTAGAAGGAACAAAGGAGGTTCCAAGTGAGGATTTGTTGAGGAACTGGTTGAGGAGAAGTTGAAGGACAGGAAGATTTTGGATGAAGGACTAGCTGATCAAAGAGCAAGATGGCCAAAGGACCAGAAGTTGGTGTTGAAAAACTGAAGAGCTGAGAGGATGAACTAGCCAGACTGGATGCAGAGGCTAGAAGAGCTGATTTTAGTGACTTTTGAGAGGAAAAATAGATAAAAAGAAGCAGTTAAATAATAATCAAAAAAACTTCCTGATTATGATTAAAAAAGGATTGAAAATTATATAATGGAAAAGAAAGAGAAGGAAAAATAATATATAGTTTGTTAGAATTATATATTATTTTAGAAAGAAGAATTGAAGAGGAAATAAGCCAGAAAGAAGTAGGGAAAAGAACAGAGAAACTGTAAGGGCAAAAGAGAAAATTTTGCCAAGAACAACTAGGAGAGGCAAAAGGACAAGAAAAAAGCAGGTTCAAAGTTGCAAAACTTTGAAAGAAACACAGAGAAACATTGAAAAATCAAAGGGTCAAAATTTGCCTAAGTAAAACATATGTGGAAGCGCTTGAGATTTGCCAGGGAAACGTGACAGGAATTACAGCAAAACCGTTCAAAACGCAGAGCAGTTGTTTACCTGGAGCAAGACAGCCTCGGGTTTGAACAGGGTCAAGAGCAAGTCATCCAGGGAAACCGTTTTGGCAAAACCATTGGATTGAGGCATATGATTGGCTGCAAGCCAGAGTCTATTTGATCAACATTTTGAGGGCTTTAACTTAAGAGTTAGAGCCTAGAAAAGGAGAAGCAGAAAATTCAGGGCTTTCAATGGCTGGAGTGAGTTTAAAGATTTAATATATTATAGAAGAAGAAAAACAGGATAGTTTAAGCTTTGAAGAACCAGAGTTCTAAGAGAGGTTTTTGGTCTGAAACAAGGGGCTATAAAAGGGGGAGCTATCTGAGACTCTTCAGGGACTGGATCAAGTGGATTACAAAGGCCACAAAAGCTACAGAAGGAGCTGGAGACCAAGGATAAGAAGCCAGAGCTGGAACAGACCACAGAAGCCTAAGATTAGAACACTGGAGCCCACAACTAAGGTGCAGGAGCACAAGACCAAAGCGCAGGAGCCCAAGAGATTGTTAAAGGACTCCAAGTATTGGCACAAACCCCTTATTGTTCCCTATCCCAAGGCCATATATCAGAAGTTTTCTACAGAGATCTTCCTTCTGACTGTGAATAAAGCGCCTATTACAACCCCTATCCAAATTTACCGTGTTAAGAAAGGATCTAAGTCCTATGAGTCAATTACCCCACATTTTCTATCCTAGCCCAGGGGATGAGGAATCCTATTGTCTAGGGTGCAGGAAGTTTGCCTCTAGTAAGTCTGCCCAGGAGGAGTGGGAGAAGTTGACTAGGCATCTGGAAATGACAATGGAGGAAGAGATTTTATTGGGGAAGAGTTTGCAAGAATACTACAAGATTGGTATCAACCTACAGAAGGGCTGGCACCTGCTGAAGTACAAGTGTATGGTGGAGACACTTGCCTAGTAATTGGGAAGGTACTGGAGGAGTTTGCTCTTATGAAGGCCAAGTATAAGCTCCTAACCAATCATTCACCACTGTTGGAGAATGAAGACTCCTCCAAGCTGGTCCCTGGCTACAACCCAGGACACACTTTGGGGACTGGTGACCAGGAACCCCACAAGGGCCAATTTCTCCTCTGCTGAAAAGTATGAGTCCACCCTAGCCGCAGAGCAGCTAGCTCATGTGCACTCACTTGGGCCAAAGGTTATCATTATGGACTTTGAGCAAGCTCAGTTCAGAGCCTTTGAGGCCACCTTCAATAGAGAAGTACAGGGCTGAATCTTCCATTTTAGGCAGGCCCTCATCAAACACCTCAAGAGCAAGAAGGAGCTTTTTGAGAAGTATCTCAATAATGATAAAGTGAAGTGCCACTTTGCCATGACCCAGTTTGCGGCCTTAGCTTTTGTGCAGATGGAGCATACTGGGATTGGCTTTGAGGCACTCCTGGAGGATGCTTATATCAAGAAGCACTCCACCATCTTCAAAGGTTACTTGGATTACTTTGAGCAGCAATGAGTGGACAAGAAGGTTACTGCATCAAGAGGAAAGAGCAGGGCCACTGCCCCTTGGAATTGCCAGGGTGCCTGCCTCAAGGGGGAGATGAAGACCACCTCCAGCCTGGAAGTGTGATATAAGCACCTGAAGGTGAAGTTTGGGTCAAACCCCAAATACAACAAGTTCTTCCAGAAGCTGCAGGAGGAGCAGGCCAGAAATGTCTCCAAGTTTTGTGACCTGGCCAACTGGGTGGCCCCCAAGAAGCAAAAGTCAAAAGAGCAAAACTACCAGGAGGACGTTCAGAAGGTGGTGAAGAAGAATTAAAAGGTGGCAGAGATCAAGAAGTACCTTGAGGACGTTGCCACTTCTCTTGCTGGTGGCTTTAATTAGCACAATAAACCTTGCTTTGCTTTGCCTGTATATTTTTTACTTTTAGTTTTTTAATTTATTTATATAGTAAAAATCTTTTTAGGTATAAATGATAAGCTTCAGATACAGTTTCAATGTGGTTTAGTAAGAAATATCTTATATTTTGTTAATTTATCTTTAAGGCATGAGATATTTTCAGTTATGCTTATATAAAGTATATTAAATTAAAATTATAATTTTCTTATATTTTTTTATTATTATTATATATAAAATATCTTTATTTTTGGTTCATTGGAATTTTAATTTTTATGGGAATAAAAAATAGTTTTATAATAAAGAGTGTAATTTACATAGTAAATTGAAAAATACTTGCTTATATCTCTCTATTCTTATTACTTATAGTAATTTTTATTGCATTTTTGAGCTCTCTGGGGTCATTTTAGTATAATAAAGTATTTAAAAATATTTTGCATATATTAAAAATGTTCAGGGTAAAGTGTGCCATTACTTAAAAAAGTGTCGACATCCAGGAGACAACATTATTAAAAACCAGGTCGTCACTTTACTATAGTGTTGACATTAAAAGTGTCGACATGGCCACTGTCAACATTTTTAGTGTCAACATGGGCGCTGTTGCCCTCCTAACTATATAATCTCTTACTTTTTAATAAATAAAGGATCAATTATTATACATTATTCAGTTTATTATATGCACTAAGCTTGAAAACTTACCACAACTTAGTCTTTAGTATTAGTATAAGTTGTAATAACAAGTCAAGCAACAATCAACCAAAGCCTACTCTAGTGAAATTATGACAATATCATCTAGATATATTATATCTCTTTCTCTAATATGGTCTTTGAACACTTTTTTCATGAAGGTCACAAAGGTACTGGGGCGTTTTTCATATCAAAGTTAAAGACTACATATTCAAATGATCCGTATTTGGTTCTGAATGCTATCTTTGGGATGTCTTCAGGATTAACACAGATTTGATGGTATCCTGCTGTTAAGCCAATCTTTTTGAAGAGCTGTGATCCTCCCAAAGCATCAAAGAGGTCATCAATCAGGGGCAGGGGGTACATGTTCTTAATTATGACTTCATTAAAGACTCTGTAGTCAGTAACAAGGCGCAAACCTCCATCTTTCTTGACCACAAAGAAGACCACTGGACCAAAGGGAGATTCTGATGGTCAAATAAGCCCTTTTTCCAGAGCCTCATTGAGGTATTCTTTCAATGTTCTGTCCTCTTGAGGTATTAATTGGTAGATAGGTGTGGCTTGGGTAAAATTCCTTTTGGGTTGATTTTGTGTTGGGTACCTCTTTTAGGTGGTAAGCCTGCCATTTTCTCTTGGAATACTTGGGGGAATTATTGGGCAAGTTGTTGATGTATTGGTCCTGTTCAAGTGAGACTCCCAAATTTTTGAAATGGAGGATTTCATATGTACAGGTGTTCCAGTCAATTTCATTGACGTGATTTTCCTCTTCTGTTTTGGTAATCTTCACAAATATGTGATCTCTCATGAGGGTGTCAAGGTGAGTTGGATATGCATGGTGGTATGCTTCTCTGTTTTTTATAGTGAGGGTGGCACTGTCCCAGTTGATGTGAGGTTTTGTATTTCTCATCCAATCTAGGCTAAGTACTAAATCATACTCGGGGATTGGAATGATGGGACCACCAAGGGTAGTTTGTATGTCCCCTATTTGTGCCCAGAAAAGTTTTCCCTTCTTAGTGACTGGGATGCTTTGGCTGTCTACCATGATTACTCTCTCAACATTGCTCTTGGTTGTAGGTAGTTTAATAATGTTGGCAAAAATATTCCAATAAGGGATTGGTACGCTACAGTGTTAATTAGTGCTGTGCCTTGATATCTACAAAAGCAGAAAGGAAAAGTGCAGATTCTATTTCCAGTTTGGGCAACAAACAGTATAAGGTTGCTGGAGGGTACTTGGATCATGGTAATTGAATCCATGTCTTGGTCCCTGTATGAGTCATGTATATTGGGGGGCAGCTTGCCTAAGCACTCCCCTGAGCATTTCCCTCCTCATGTGTATTATCAGTGTTTATCTGATTCACCTGGGCTGTGTGACTTCTACCTCAAGAATGGGGGTTATTAGCTTGATTGGTTTGCTTGTTGGGGATAGTGTCCTTCTTTGCTGTTAGACTTTTCTCTTTCTTGTTGGTTGTGTGTAGATTGTCAGATTTATGAGCAGCTTGTTTTCTCTCTAAGAATACATCCTGGAGGTTCTTGCAGCGGCTCATATCAAACCAGTGTCTGATGTGTGTGGGGAAACTATTGCAGAAATTCTGTCAGGATTGACAATTCTTCCTCTCTGGAAACCCGGGCCCAGGAGCGGGAATCAAACCCCGACCCTGGATTCCTTTGGGCCGCCGGGCCTGTGGACTGCAAGACTGCACACCCGTGTTTTTCTGGAATCAACCTCCCCCCGCAAGCTGACACCAAGAATGTTGGCCCATGAAGTGAAACAGGTCAAACTAAGGAAACTATTGCACCAAATGGAATACTAATCACAGCGCCTAATGGAGGCACTAAAGCAGCAACTATTAGCTTCATGAATTTGAAGTCTACACCAATGGCCAATCAAGAGCCGTCCCAGGAAAGAGGCACAGGCCGGCGCCTAATCCCATGACCACAACGCTAAAGCAAGATAGTCAGGTAGCCAAATTGAGATTCTTGACCAATGAAAGAACTCCCAGGCTGAGTGCCATTTTGCTGCCTTTGGACCCAAGCACTCAATTTCCCTGGGCCTGCCTTTCCAATGCCCTGATAAACCCCCCATGGAAAATATTAAGTTTGGAGGTGGGGTGCTATATAGACCAAAGGACCCCACACTCCAAAATTATTGCCATTTTTGAATAAAGGTTATGTTAAATTGGCTTATAAAGCTATTGCCTTATTTTGTATTTGCTATCTACCAATTCAGTTCAAGATTCTCTGGCCCTCCTGCCCTGCCGCCCGCCATTTTCTGTCCTCCTGGTGTATCCTTCAGACCCGTTCACTTCACTGATTACCTGCTGAAGCCCAAATACAAGGACTATACCCCAGAAAAGATACTTGAACTCAATCCTTTGGCCCACATACAATCTGCTGTTAGATACAATCATCAAGGCCCGTGGATATTTTCAACACCAAAATTGTTTAGAGGAAAATTCAACTATCTTCCCCCATACAATATCCATATGGAACCGCCTGTGACACCCAAACCTATGCCTGCCTCCTTGCCTGAACTCCCAACTGACCATACTGACAAGCTCTTAGGAATTGTGTATATCATCCTCACAGGGGTGATTGACACTATCATACAAGCTGCCAGCCCGTGATCTTGGGTGGGGAAGTCGGTTTCCTACCTTTTTAAGTTAGCTCCTCTCTTGTGGTGGGCCCTGCCTGCTAAAACACTGGCCCAAGTTACCCCTGAAAACAACGGGCTGGCTGCCCAAGACTTGATCCCTGACATTATGGCAATCTTTTTAAAACCTGGTTTTTACGGCCAATACCAGAGTCCGGCTGAACTCCCACAGGGGAGGCAGGCCAGGCCTGAAAGGCCATGTACACAATAGGCGCTATGCAAACCAGATAGTTTATAGCAGTGGCTAGGGGGTGCCAACCCCCAGTATGGGGCACAACTTGATTGGCCAGCCCCAATACTGTGATATAGACAAACCCCAGCTTGCTAAAGTCCTGGGTGGGAGGCGCATCAGGGAGAGGAGGGGCAGTTGGAATATCCTTCATTGCTGGTGGCAGGTCCAGGTGATGGGGATGGAAATACTCCAGGTCAAGGGCGCAGGGCGTTTTGGCAAGGACAACAAGAGTATGGCCAGGAGGATATGGGTATGCAAGTTTGTATTGAGTAGTGGATTCACAAATGTATGTAAAGAGAATAATTAAATTTGAGCAAAAATAGACAATTCCTTCAATAAAATAATAATTTCTAGGCATAAACTTGCTTTATTAAGATGTCAACAGTGAGGAGGGCTTCTCCCTCTCACTACTTATACTTACTGAAGGTTCTGTGGCCTTTTGTGCCACCAGGGAACTGATGGCATCATTTGGAGTTGGATTTACAATTTTACCCGGAATTTGCGTGCTTGGTCAAGAGGGTGAGATCTCATTGGCTGCTATAACATGAACCTTTTGAATTTTGTAGCATGGCAAGTCACTACAGTTATTTTTAGCTCCCATAATGAATCAATTGTCTGATTGCGCAATCAAACAATCACACTCCCAATGTGCCATTTACTGATAGGTAGGTGGCCCAAATTCAATAACAGGCTCAATGCCAGGGATTGAGGCTTGTGTGCCTCTCAAATCCTGGGCCATTTTCTAGTCAAAAGGGGGTATTTTGCCCTGGAAAGTGCTTTGTGTGGGTTTCCACGCCACATGTTTACTCAACTCTAAGGAG